>WELB01000023.1:591014-604032 GCA_009602725.1 Spirogloea muscicola
AAAAAAAAAAAAAAAAAAAAAAAAAAAAAAAAAAAAAAAAAAAAAAAAAAAAAAAAAAAAAAAAAAAAAAAAAAAAAAAAAAAAAAAAAAAAAAAAAAAAAAAAAAAAAAAAAAAAAAAAAGGCGGCGGCGGCGGCGGCCGGGACTCGGGCGTCGGCGAGCGGCTGCGGGCGCTCCTGCCGCAGGGCGCGCCGCCGGCGTGGTTCCAGGCCATCTCCGAGAGCCAGGCGAGGCCCCCCCGTCAAACGACGGCGGCGGTGCTCACCTCGATGCCGCCATAGTCATAACCATTGATGCATATGAAGGCGCCATCTAAGCAAAGACTGAGAAACGCTGGCATTGGCAAGCGCAGCAGCACACCGCCGTCTGACTCGCAGCAAGGCCATCGCCCGCGCTGTCTCGGCCGCAGGAGAGAGCGATCCGGGCCTCGGCGTGGGCTGCCCTCGGCCTCGCCGCGGTGAGCCATCGCAGCTGCCGCCACAGCCACCATTGCCGCCCGCAATTGGTCTTGGGTGGCAGACTAGTGTGGTCGCGGACGGGCTCACCGTCGGGCCCAGTCGACCTTGTGCTGGTGTTGCTCTGAGCGACGAAGGCCTGCTAGAGGTCCAAAGGAGCGCCGCGGCCCCTGGCAGGCCTTGCTTGACCTGCATGCAGAGCATCTGGTGCTGGCCCGCGACAGGCGGCGTTGGCACGGGTCACGACGCTCAACCCGACGTGTGTGCCGTCTGCGAGCATGGCCCCCACGCTCCTTGTGCGTACCACCGATGCCCTCTGCCTTGCTCCACCTACCACTAACACCCAGAATCCCTTAATATAAGCCTTGTTTAATACCACGAGCCCGAATCATCATAACCGAAGCTTTATTAATCTCAACTCTCAACTCCTACCCTTCTCCCCCCAAATGAGCCCCCCCAGGCGCCTGCACCCTGGCCAAACAACTTTTTGATGCACCCAACTTCTTTCACTGTTGCGTAGCCCCATGAGCCAATGGCTATGCCGTTATGGAGGTATTGCCACTGAGACCAGCCTGCAGCACATGACAGCCTGGCGACTGTGTATTTGTGGAAATTACAACCTACCGGTTCCAGCGTAGCCCGCGGCGGGGCGAGCTTGTGAGAAACGCCCTTGCATTAGCTGTCCTCTCTAACATGAGACTGAAATATTGTTGTGCTTGTCAGTATGCAAGAGTTGTGTTGCCTGGTGCAGCCTTTGTTGATGACCTTACATTGCACTGCTGCCATTCGTGTCTATTTGCAGGTAGTGTTTGTCCCGCCAACGATGGCTTCTAGACGAGGTGCAGTCCTTTGGGCTCTGACATACTCAGCAGGAACAGGCAATAACCACCGCTTTGCTGAAGGAATCTCAAGCGGCGCCCCGCAAGCACGCTACAATGGCAATGATTAGCTGCTGTGCATTCAACATCAAGCGTTCTATAAGCAGGCCTGGCTGGCGATGCGATGGAGGAGAAGGAGACCCGCTTCAAGGGCGAGATCCAATATGTGAAGCGTGTGGTTGGCGTCGCAGGGGACGCTGTCCAGGTGCATGGTCTGTGGTCTTTCTTGGGCATGCTTGCAGTGGAGCTTCCATGCTCAAGTGGCCTCAACTTTGGCAGTAGCATGTGTTGTCACTGCTGTGCCTGCACGCCTAAATCTGTGCGTGTCTCATGTCTCTTTTGCTGCAGATTGAGAACGGCTTGGTCCTTGTCAATGGCGTGCCACGCAAGGAGGAGGCGTTGGGGAGGGATCAGAAGGACAGTGCCCTCCTCCAGGTGAGCTGTCGCTGCCCATCCTCGCCTGCTGTCGCTAGCATGTGCCAGGCCCCCTTGTTCTTGGTTGTGACGCTCTTCTGATACGTGCACGATCACTAGACGCCCGGCAAAGGAAATAGGCCCTGCAACCAGACAGCTGACCGTCTTGAAGCAATGGTGTCGGAGCAGGCCTACTACACTTTGCCCAGAGTGAAGGTGCCCCCGAAGAGCCTCTTTGTCCTGGTGAGTGTGTCAGCAGCCCAGCAGGCCCTCCACCTCCAGCTGCTTGGTCGTCTTCCGATACTCGCCTCGGTCTCCTGGAGGGGGAGACGATTGCCCACATTGTACGTTGCTGGAGGACGAGCAATAGTGCCATCGCCGTGGACTCTTGAGCACCTTCTTAAGCTGGCCTGGGGTATTGCATGCTTGTATTTGCTCCTTATGCTCTTCTGGTATCTGCGTGCAGGGCGACAACCGAAATAAGAGCGTGGATTCGCACTTGTGGGGCTTTCTTCCGCAGTCCCGTATCGTAGGCCGCTGCTGGATCCGCTTCTGGCCTCTTCCTCGATTTGGCCTGTTGTAGCTGGGCACTGCTGCAGCTAAGGCTGGACAGAGGCAGGTCTCTTTCTTCCGGCTGCTTTTGAAGGACTTGCTGGAGGCACAGATACGAGGGGTGCCGGTGAAGCCAGGTTCGTGAGGCCATCTTCTTGTGGCTTACAAATTTATTACATGCAGAGCTCTTAGGGGGGGGGAGTAGTCCAGAAGTGTTGTCTAAGCCCAAGCATTGTGCACATCTCTTGCGAGATGACTGACTGTGCATCGCGTTGTCAATGTTGACGAAGGCTTGGAGCTGCACATTTTGCCGCATGACTTGTGGCTGTCAGATAAGGAAGCTTGCGCTAGGGGCAGGCAGGGCCCTGTGAGAGATAGAGTATTTGGACTTCACAATCCTGAAGTCATTCTTCTGGCCGCTGGTTTCAGGTGGCAAGGCTCTTCTGAAGCGCATGCAAGTCAGGCCTACGGGAGTGAGGCCTGAACTCTCGAGGCCAGTACCCCTGTAGTTTGGCAGAAAAGACTAGGAGATCCCATAATAAAAGCAAAGCCACATGTACCTTGGGATAGACTAAGCTAGGGTGTCATCTCCTCCACTCAGAAATTTCTTAGTTACTGCTTGATTTGTTTTGCGGGGTAAAAGAGGGGTGGGGTGCTCTCAAGCGTAGGACAAGGGGGCTGTGAAGGGAGAGTGGAGGAGGTGGCACTCCTCTTGAGGATTCCGCTAGCCAATGTGTGTATGCCATATCGTGCACAGAATGTACGATTCATAGCTTCTGCTTATGTATTGGGGAAAGAGTGTGCCATACTTTGGTGTCCCACAGGCCTCACACTGACCTACAGTTAGAAACCCAGGAGGACTCTGAGGCGTACTTTTGCCAGCACAAGTAGGTCAGCCTTAAGTTAGCATAGCTGCTCTATTGCGGGGCAACAGGCGCATGTAAATTCCCAGACAAGGGCGTGCAAAGCCTGGCGGACAAGTAAGGCGCGACGGCAGAGGCAGTCACAAAATCGCCAAATTTGCAGTCGCAGCCCCTAATCTGTTCAGCACTACGCCATGCACTGCCCGGGCAAGTAAGAGCAATCTTTGCACCCTGCCGAAGAGGCGCCACGGCTGGCTTTACACACCACCCAACTCAAGTGAGCTTCTTCCGGGGACCTTATCCTTCATTCTTCATTGGGCTGGCCTTTCACAGCCATCGCCCTCACGTGGTAAATACTTCCGACTTTACTCCCCCATGGGCCTGATACGACGTCCTTCCAGCGCCGCCCGAGCGGCCCGTAACGACGAGGTGCACGGGAAGGCGGAACATTTTGGCCAAAAGCGCTCTCAGAGCTTGGTTGGTGGGATTGATCACTTTGTAACCAGGAGTGAGGAGCCGCTTTACGCTTCTGGCCCCTGTCGTGCCGCCTGGTATCGGTTGCTGTTTAACGTCGATGGGAGAGAGTTGTGTGAAATTCAGGTGACCAGATAGAGTCGACATGACCGCCAAACATTGTGAAAGGAAAAAGAAAACGAGAAAATTGGACATTACTTGCTTTGAGATGAGATAGATAATGCAGTATCGGTATGAGAAGGTAATTGGAGCTTGTGATGGATGCTTTCCAATGACCCCCCCCCCCCAACTATGAGTCCTGACCATGTCGCAGAGTTGGGTCAGCATCCACACAAGCCTTGCAGAACCAGTCATTGGAAGGTATGCTGGTAAGTGGTGGTGTTAAACATCGTATTTGTGATCCTGGTCTTTGTGACCTATACCGTACCTTTGGAATAGACTTTCGAGCTGGTTTGCCATGATGCACCGCGTCTACACCTTGACAGGATAATGGAACAAGGGAGGTCTGTCGACAATGCGGCAGCACCGGTGCAGGTTTGGCAACGGTGAGTAACATACCGGAGATAAGCTTTGGCTTCATCAACTGCGGTTGATCATCCATAGATATAGTGGATACCAAGCACCTCTTGGGAAAACTTGGAGCACAAGGTTGCACCACTTCATGCTTCTGCACCCGAGGGTTATCACAACGTATTGTGCAGTTTCCTGTCTCTGTGGTTTGAGTCAACGGAATCAGAGTATCAGCTTCCCTTGGTTTACCTTGTGCTTCAGCAAACACCTGTGACAATGCCACTAAATGCTGGTATGTCATCATGCTACTTCCCTTGGAGTAAAAGAAACAGAAAAGAGGCAGCGGAAACACCAAGCAACCAACAGTGATGCAAGGAATAGATCCGGAACTAATGTCCAGTAACTGTCATAGTAACAGTATCAGTGACAGTATCGGTCTTTGGAATAGGAACGGAATCTTTGATGACGCACAATCAAGGGACTTCGGACAGAATCAGTTTCGCGCCCAATGAAGGGTCTTAGGGCCAGTCACCGATCGCGCCCAATGAAGGGTGTTATGTCAGTACTGTATGCTCACAAAGATGCAATATTACCGTTGAGGAGAGGGCAAGATCACGTGTGTCTTGCCAATGCACCGGTTTACGTACCGGTCGACGGAGGTCACCAGTGGAAGGCTCTTTAGCAGACGACCTGACGCGCCAGCCCGTGCCTTCCTGGCAGGTTCAGAACGCTCGCTCGAAGTCTGCTTGCTGGTTGTTCAGCGGTGGCGGTGGCGGATACAGCAACGACGACAGCAGCGGCGGCGACGGCAGCGTCAATGGCAGCAACGACGACAGCAGCGACAACGGCGGCGGCGGCGGCGGCGGCGGCGGCGGCGGCGGCAAATTGGCCAAGAGGAAGAAGAGACGAAGGAGGTACCAGACGAGTCCACGCGAGCAACAGGGACCGAGATAGCACCGCCAGCAATGGTGTCGGAGAAGCCAGAATAGATGTCGGCCAAGGCCTGGCAGGACAGAGTAAGTTGATTGGCGCGGTAGTAGAGAAAGGAGTAGGACTGGACGCCCTGGGGAAGGGTAAGCTTGGAGCCGAGGGCGGCCTCCTGGGACCGTGTCATCGCAGCATCTGATTGGTATCTGTTGGCCGTGAAGCCAACATATCCGGCACCAGAGTCGACTGAGTCGTGGCAGCCGTAGGTGCCATAGGTCATACGATTCAGTCAACTCTGGTGCCGGGTTTGTTGGCTTCAAGGCCAACAGATACCAACTTGCAGTATCAGATGCTGCGATGACACGGTCCCAGGAGGCCGCCCTCGGCTTCAAAGCTTACCCTTCCCCAGGGCGTCCAGTCCTTGCTCTACAACGGCGCCAATCAACTTACTCTGTCCTGCCAGGCCTGGATTCTCCGTCACCATTGCTGGCGGTGCTATCTCGGTCCCTGTTGCTCGCGTGGACTCGTCCGGTACCTCCTTCATCTTCTCTTAGCCACTTTGCTGCTGCGGCCGCCACCGCCGTCGCTGCTGTCGTCGTCGCTGCCATGGTCGCTGCCGTCGCCGGCGCTGCTGTCGTCGTCGCTGCATCCGCCGCCGCCACTGCTGAACAACGAGCGGACATCGAGCGAGCGTACCGGACCTGCCAGGAAGGCACGGGCTGGCGCGTCAGGTCGTCTGCTAAAGAGCCTTCCACCGGTGAACTCCGTGACCGGTACGTGATCCGGTGCATTGGCAAGACACACGTGATCTTGCTCTATCCTCAACAATTGTAGTGAGTGCATCTTTGTGAGCATATAGAACTGACAAAAGACCCTTCATTGGGCGACGATCGGTTAGTGGCTAGACCCTTCATTCACCCAAAGCCAGTGTAGCCTGGGATTGCTATTCCCTCACCCTTTTCACCTTTACCCGCCGCTAGCCTGGCCGGTACCCGCCTTCGCTCGTCAAGGTGGGTCGTCCCCAACGGAGCGGGATTGAAGGGCTTTTCGGCTCCTCTTCGGGCTTTTGAGCGGTTTCGGGCGGTAGGATGTGGCTGCCTCTCGGATGCCAAATCTACGGCCCAGCGGCAGATATGCACGGTGTTTGAGTGATTGGGATGGCAGGATGGGGTTGGCCCGATACGCAATCGACGGTTCCAAAGGCAAATCCACTCTTACTTGCCCGGAGCTGAGCTGAAGGTACTGTGTCTATCGAATCCTATTTCACGTTAGAGGGCAAATCCACACTTACTCGCCCGGAGCTGAGCTGAAGGTACTGTGTTTACGAATCCTATTTCACGTTATATAGATCGGTGACGTCTGAGTCTTACGTGTACAGCCACCTCACATGCCTTGGTCAGATCGACATCAATGAGCCATCGACGTGATATCTCGTGACACCCCTTCGGACCTTGTCAGTTCTTCTTCGGGCTGGGAACGGCCAGCCCTCGCCCCCTTTCGGAAGTGCCACTTCATTCTTTTGGAAGAGCCGCATTCTTATTAGCCAGGCCGGTGGCCTCGCGCCTCTCAGCAGCTGAGGCTCATCAGCTGGCGCGGCGGCGGCGACGGCGACGACTCGCCGCAGCGGGGCTGACCAGATCTGGTCAAAGGGGACCAGACCGATGGTACATTCCTAGGGGCCTCTCACATTCTGAGGCTCCTCACTCGTACTTATTGAGTGATCCATCCTCCCCCTGTTTTACCATTGCATCCTCAGGCCCCTTTGTAGCTGCTCACCGCTCTTAGGCCCCTCTGAACCTTTGTGAATTCTTTTTGGGCTGGCTTTTCGCAGCCCTTGCCCCCATTGGGAGTGCCACTTCTTCTTCTCATTGGGAGAGCCACACTTGCCCCCATTGGGAGGCCCACTTCCTTCTCACAGCCATTGCCGTAAATTCGGATGAGCTGTTTCTCTGTGGATCAAAAGGGGGGCGGGGGGGGGGGTGACGTCTGAGGGGGTCCAGGGTTTAAGGGGGGGTCAGAGCCGCATGCAAGGCACGCCGCCACGTGGCGCGCCGCAGGCCCCCCAGCCCGCGGCAGCTCCCCCGGGCGGGCGGCGGGCGCCACGTGGCGAGGCCTTCGGGTGGCTGACAACGCCCGCCCCGGGTGGCACCTCCCCCCGCCAGCTGAGGGGAGGGGGCGCCACCCCTCCCTCCCCGTAACGCAGTCATAGATTAATGTGGCCCTCTCGCTTCGTTTGCTCCGATTTCGGGGAGGCCCCCCCCCCGCCCTCCCTCCTCCCCCCCTCACTCTGATCGCGGCATCATTGCCATTGCCGCTGGCGCCGCCGTCGCTGCCGCCGCCGGTGGCGCCGCAGAATCCGGCGGCGGCGGCGGCGGCGGCGGNTTTTTTTTTTTTTTTTTTTTTTTTTTTTTTTTTTTTTTGCTGAGCCGGGCGGCGACGGCGGCGGAGGCCGCGGGCCTCTGCGAGAGCTAGCCCGCCTCGCCCTCCCGAAGGCGGCGGCGGCGGCGAAGCAGCGGCGGCGGCCATGGGGCTGGCGCTGGTGCCGCCGCGGGTGTGGTTCCACGCGTCGCTGGCCATCATCGGCAGCGCGATCATGGTGTACGCCTTCCTGCAGCGCTGGCTCAAGGAGAAGCTGTACCTGGGCGAGGTGGTGGCCTCCACCGCCATCGGCATCATCGCTGGCCCCCACGTCGGCCGCCTCGTCAACCCCTACGACGTCTTCCACAACCCCGAGGCCTTCTACGCCGTCCTCCAGCAGGCACCGCCCTCACCGCCGCCCCGTCGCTCGTTAGCGTCACTGCCACAGCTTATGAACGCGGCTGCTGTCGTTAAAAGAGCGGCTGTGATAGCTAGCCAGGTGCATGCAAAGGATGTTCATGACCATATCAGCGGGGCCACTAGCTAGGCAGACAGGGCGCTCTTGGTAACCCGTGTCAGCAGTGGGAAGTCAGATGAGCTGAGGGTATGACGAGCGAGCAACCCACAACTGATATGCAGCACCAAGTCCTAGCCGCCGCCGTGCTGAGCTGCCTAATGATCCTATTGCTGAATGACTATTAGCGCATTTATTGGTCGTGACGGAGGTCCTGCCGCCAGGTGTCGGGCCTGGTGCTGGCGATCCAGCTGGTCTCGGCGGGCCTCAGCCTGCCCATCCGGTTCTTCGAGCGCGAGTGGCGGTCGCTGGCCGTGCTGCTGGGGCCCGTCATGATCCTCACGTGGGCCATCGCCTTCGGCTTCGCGCTCGCCTGCTTCCACGAGCAAGGCGTCCTCAAGTGCCTGCTCGTCGCCGCGTGCCTTACGCCCACCGACCCCGTGCTTGCCAGCTCCATCCTCCAAGGCAAGTTTGCCGAGAGGTGAGGAGCCAGCCTCCTCCTCCTCCGCTGCACCCTGCAAGAGTAGCTCTCCAACGCCCTGCTGCCGTTGCCGACCTGTGAGGACGCTGCAGCTGCAGAGAGCTGCGGCTGTTCGGGCCAAGGATGTATCTTGATGCGAGTAAGCACTCTTGCGCTGCCGAGTGCTGACAGCTGCCTGGGCAGCCGCCGTGGTGCAGACACATTCCGGCGAACCTGCGCAACCTGCTGCAGGCGGAGGCGGCGTCCAACGACGGTGTGGCGCTGCCATACGTGTACCTGCCCATTGTGTTACTCAAGAATGGCCTCAGTACACGTGTGGCAATTGCCAAGTGGTTCTACCAGATATGGGGTTACCAGGTCCGCCTCTGCTGGCAGCATTGCCGGCCTCACACCACCACCTTTGCTTTGGCACAGGTCAGCCCTTAGCTCAGCCTGGAAGGTCTGAGGCCTCATTAACCAGAGCGAGCACGGCACTGCAGGTCTTGCTCTCTGTCTTGCTCGGCATCCTGTATGGGTCCGTTGCGCTCTTCATGTTCTACATCGGGGTGAAGCACGACCTGATCGACGAGCCATCGTTCCTGGCCCAAGTCATTGGCCTCGCGCTCGGCTCGCTTGGTTCCATCCGCGTGATAGGTGAGCGCTGCTTTGTCTCACCTCCTGCCATGCCCTCCTTGGGGTCCAAATTGGAGCACGATTTGGCAATACCTCAGCCGTGGAGTTGTATGCCGAAGCTAATTCTGAGTCCTTGGTGCTGCCGCTGCCGCCACCCGTTGCTGGCAGGGTCGGACGGCGTGCTGGCCGTTTTCTGCGCCACCATGTCATTTTCAAGCCGCGAGCCGACGGCAGAGGAGAACCGCTACGACGCCATCAACGGCATCGAGCTCATCATCACCATCTCATACTTCATGTACTTTGGCACGCTGCTACCCTGGAGCGCTTGGAAAGCCATCGGCTACGGCCGGCTCGTTGGATT
The DNA here is from genome assembly GCA_009602725.1 of Spirogloea muscicola. Lineage (NCBI taxonomy): Eukaryota > Viridiplantae > Streptophyta > Zygnematophyceae > Spirogloeales > Spirogloeaceae > Spirogloea > Spirogloea muscicola. The sequence goes on from WELB01000023.1 coordinate 600,413, forward strand.
TGCGCTCTCTGCGGCGTTTGTTCGCCGCGTGCCCGTGCTGCTGGCGCTCGCGCCCTGGATCCCCCTTCTCAAGGAGGACGGCGACAACTGGAGGGGCATTGTTGCCCAGGTTTGTGTCCTGCCCAGCACCTTGATGAAGCAATGGCGGACGTCCTCGGCTTGCTCCCTCCTTGCTCCAGTGTCACCCTCTCTCTCCTCTTGACTTTCCCTCTATTGCAACCTGTTCTGCATCACCTTGTCCTGACGTGAGAACGGCCACTGGCTGTTGCGCCGGTGCAGGCACTTTTCGGAGGCTTCCAGGGGCCGATGGGCGTGGGTGCCCTCTTCTATGCGGCACTTGTGCATGAAGAAATCGAAGACGAGTTTACGTTCCACGTGGTGTCCTTCACCGTCTTCTCGTCCGTCATCATCCATGGCCTCACAGGCGCGCACCTTGCCAAGATCCTCTCGGCATACCTGCGCCACAACCGGCCGCCTGGCGTTGGTGACCACTCGAGCACAGACACGAGCTCGCACGGCCCCGGGAGTGCGTTGACCCCGGCTGGCTTGCTGGACCACAGCACCGAAATGTCGGCGGCACAGTGGTGCCGCGCGTCATCAGCTTCTCCAAGCGATTCACGCATGCTGCTAAGGCGGCGGTCACAAGCCACAACAATTTCTCCGCAGCTCCTGTTGATGCAGGCCATGCTAATGGCAACGTTAGTACTGAAACTAATGGTACAGCCCCCTCGGTGGCCAGGAACGGTGAGGTGCAGCTGCCGCAGCTGCCGCAGCTTCCGCAGCTGCCGCAGCTTCCGCAGCTGCCGCAGCTTCCGCAACTCCCAAGCCTCAGAGCCGTCCAGCTGCCACGCATGCTCAGCTTCCCTCGGCGATCGCCACGGACTAATCTCCAGTGGGGTGCTAGCAGTGAGCCGGCCACGCCTGAGCCTGCAGCAGAGCATGCACCTCCGGTGCCCATGGAGGGCCCCTTGCCTGATGCGGCAGAGGTGGGCCATCTGCCCACTGTGGTCGAAGGCACGGTGACTGCAGTGTGATGACATCTGTCCAAAGATACTTGAGTTGCAATCGAGCTAAGTGCCCAAAAGCGGACCCAGGAGCTGCAGGCACTTGTCCAGCAGCCCTGTTGGTTGAATTGCAATTGGTGGCCCTTAAGTCTATTAGAAATGTCACCTGTCTTGCTTATACAGGTCCAGCATGCTTGTCCATGGCACCTTTGACAGCGGTGCGTGGGCTCACTCACGTAAATTTTAAATACACGGGGATGCATCCCGAACACAATGGGGAGCCACTCCAGCTTAAAAATGTGTGGAGGGCCAGTGCTAGCAGGGGGTTAAATGAATGCTCTTACTGTGGAGAATTGAGCTGGCTTCTATTTGCAGGTGCTGTCAGGAACTAAGAGTTGGAGGCTGCAGCCGGTTGTGACGGGGAGGAAGCTAATCACGACTGCAATGCTCGAGCACTACAGGCGTGGGCACTCGGAGCTGTCACTGCCACTGTGTAGTCAGGGGCTAAGCAGCAGCTGCCCTGTGTTATGCTCAGCTGTGCAGCTTGACGGAGAAGTGTGCCTGCTCAGACAACATCTGCACCAGCAGAGGGTGGGGGCCCATGTTGTACTACAGCAGGCCCTGGGATGGCCGGTGTATGGCAGCGTTGCCATGCTCATTGATGTCCACCAACAAAGCGCGTGTCGTGGTCCAACTGGCCTTGCGGCGTTGGGAAGTTAGAGGGATCGCGCACTGCTCCGTCTCTCATCTCTGTCTCCCCCTGGCTGCCGTGGTCGATAGTGCCAGCTTCACAGTCTGTGTTCACAGTGTTGAGCTTCTTGAGGGTTGAGGCAAGGAGCTTGGTGGTGGGCACGGAGGTGAGGCCGTGGATGATTATGGAAGATAGGACGACGAAAGACACAACTTGAAAGGTGAACTCGTCGCCCAGCTCCTCTTGCACAACCGCAGCATAGAACAGGGCTGCGACGCCCATTGGGCCTTGGAATCCCCCGAAAGCCGCCTGCAAGTAGGAGAAGGTTGGTGGCGCACGAGACGGCCTAGTCAGTCATTCTCCTGACAAGTGGAGCTCCGCTTAGCAAAACGAGCAAGACGTGCGAGTCAGGAGAGCTACCTTCGTCTCAATTTACAGAGACGGGCAGAGCGAGCGCGAGAGAGGGGGGAGAGATAGAGGAAGGAGGTTTACAGACCTGAAGAAGCACGCTGCTGAGGCTAGCATTGTCCTTGCGGAGCGTGCTGAGCCACGGAGCGCAGGCGAGCATGACGGGCAGGCGGCGGAGGAAGGCCGCTGAGAGCGCGAAGCCAATAAGCCGACCGTAGCCGATGGCGTTCCACGAGCTCCAAGGCAGCAGCGTGCCAAAGTACATGAAGTAGGAGATGACGAGGATGAGCTCGATGCCGTTGATGGCGTCGTAGCGGTTCTCCTCCGCCGTCGGCTCGCGGCTCGCAAACCCAACGGCCGCGCAGAACACGGCTAGCACACCGTCCGAGCCTGTACGCAGTGGACGCGCACCGATGAGCTGGAGCAGCCCAGATTGTGACCGCCGGTGCAATAGCGGCGGCGGCAGCGACGGTCACCTATTACGCGGACGCAGCCGAGGGAGCCGAGGGCGAGGCCGATGACTTGCGCGAGGAACGAAGGCTCGTCAACGAGGTCGCGCTTGACCCCGGTGCGGAAGAGGAAGAGCGCCACCCAGCCATAGACGAGGCCGACGACGACGGCGACCACCACCTGGTAGCCGATGACCTGGTAGGCCCAGCGGGCCATGGCGGCGCCGGCGCTGTAGCGGCGCTTGAGCAGCACGATGGGCAGGTACACGTACGGCAGCGCCACGCCGTCGTTGGCCGCCGATTCCGCCTGCAGCAGGTACCGCAGGCTCGCCGGCAGGTGCCTGCTCTGTGGAAAGCGGCGTTTGCGCGAGGAGCGATGAGCAAGTCGTAGACCAGCCCCAGAAGCGTCCAGGATCTTGATGATGGCAATGATGTTTGGGGTTTCGGGTTCAGGGGTTTAGGGTTAGGGTTTGAATATTAACTCGTGATGCTGCATGGTCCTGGGAGGGACCGCAAGGGGTGCAGGAAGAGAGAGAGAGACAGAGAGAGAGAGGGAGAGGAGGGAGGCACACCTCTCGGCGAACTTGCCCTGGAGGATGGCGCTGGAGAGCACGGGGTCGGTGGGCGTGAGGCACGCGGCGATGAGCAGGCAGCGCAGGACGCCGTGCTCGTGGAAGCACGCGACGGCAAAGGCAAAGGCGATGGCCCACGTGCCGATCAGCACGGGCCCCAGCAGGACCAGCAACGAGCGCCACTCCGTCTCCACAAAGCGCAGAGGCAGGCTGAGGCCGGCAGACACCAGCTGTATCGCAAGAACCAGCTCCGAGACCTGCGGATTGTGTCAGCACGCGGACAAATCTGAGTGGACGGAGATGGGGGGGAGGGGGAGGAGGATACGAAGGGGAGAGCAAAGAGGGACCGAGGAGTGAACAAGAGGGGAAATGGGAGAGAGAGGGAGACAGACAGGATTTGGAAGAGGGGGGGAAGGTGGGGTAGTGGGAACCAGAGAGGAGAAGCGGGGTAGGAGGTTTGGGAGGGGAAGAGAGGGAATACAAGTGGGGGGGGGGG
>WELB01000023.1:618157-638638 GCA_009602725.1 Spirogloea muscicola
GCCGCCGCCGCGGGCGCCGCCGCCGCGGGCGCGGGGCGCGGCAGGGAGCGGGGGCGAGGGTGCTGCGGTCATGGAGGGTGGCAGAGGGGCAGTGAAGCTCCCCAAGTGTGCAGGCGGGCGGAGCGCACGAAATGAAAAGCGTGGTCAATTCATGCCAGCACATTGCTCGGTGAAGAGCTTAGTGCAGAAAGTGGGTACAGAATAAACGTTACGCCCCTCTGAGCTGAGCTACGCAGGGCTTTCTGGGGGCGATCCTGCGTCGAGCCTGCGTCGAGCTCGACGCGCAGTCCTCTGCGGGGTCGGCCCCCACTTCCCAGCCGGGGGGCGAGAGCCCGAGCTCTCCCACCCTCTCGCCGCGCTCTCCCCGCCGGAGGGACCGGCAGAGGACGGCGTTGGGACTTCCTCAGGGCTTAGGGCCCAGGGAACGCAATTTCAGTCCCCGCCGTGTCACCTCCCTCTCCCCCGCCGCACCGCCGCCGCCGCCGCCGCCGTCGTTGCCCCCTCCGCCGCCGCCGCCGTCGTCATCGCCGCAGCCGCCGCCGCAAATCTTCCTTCCGCCTGTGCAGCCCGCCGCCGCCGCCATGGCGTCCCGCTTCTGGATGCAGGCGAGCCGCCGCCCGCCGCCCTCCCTTGCTCGTTTCCCGACGTCACTGGCGGCGCCGCAAGCGTGGCGGCCTCTTTGCATCCAGATGTGGCGCCGTTGCCTCGACTGGACCTCTGCGCCGCGAGGCTCTCGCGTTGTCATAGACGGACGGCCTTGGACTCGGCGAGTCCGTCTCCGTTGCTGGTTGCGGCATGCGCATCTGACACATCCTAGCTGTGCACCTTTCCCGCGGAGTGCAGAGCGACAGTGAATCCGATGAGGAGGAGGAGGTGGAGGCGGAGGAGGAGGAGGACGACGAGGAGGCCGAGGAGGCGCCCAAGGCCGCCGCGCCCGGGGCCGCCAACAAGTATCTGCAGGACGACTCTGACAGGCACGCACGCAGCTGCCCTTCCTGGCGTTGAGCCCGAGTGTCGAGCGAGTGTTTCAAGGGCTGTACTCAGGCTCTGACAAGCCATGGTCGAGCAAGCCATCATCTGGCAGCTACGCTTTCCGCTGCAGATTGACCTGCCATGGCTGTCAGATGGGGCTTTTCTCCTGGCTTTTGAGGTTCTTAGAGCTAGTCCGGACTCAAGCAGCTGACGACAGCTGTTAGTTGTTACTGTCCTGCAGCGACAATTCCGATGATCAGCGGAGGGTGGTCCGCAGTGCCAAGGACAAGCGCTTTGATGAGATGGCGCAGACGATCGAGCAGATGCGCAACCTCATCAAGATCAACGACTGGGTGTCCCTCCAGGAGAGCTTTGAGAAGATGAACAAGCAGCTGGAGAAGGTGAGCAGCGCTCCAACCTAGGTGCATGCAAGATGGCCCACTGCACACGAAGGCTGTGCAGGATGCTTGCTCGGTCATTCGGTGATGGTGCAATACTCAAACCATGCCAAGTAAGTGAGGGGCCTCTGATCAGGACTGTCTCTGAAAGTCAGCATTTTCCTTCATAGGTAAGTCGGGGGGTGAAGACACTGCAGTGGTAGCTGCTCTGTCGAGCAAATGATGATGGGATGCAGATGCAGGCACACCTGAGCCACAATGGTGATCCAGTTGGGGATGTGGAGTCAACCAAGATACGCCTTGAAACTTGGTGACATGGTACCTCGTTGATGAAGCATCTTCTTGTCTGCTCAAACACCCATTTGTGCTCCCCCAGGTGCAACGCTCAAGCGAGAGCACCGTGGCTCCGAGGCTGTACATCAAGGCCTTGATCATGCTGGAGGACACCCTCGCGGCAACACTGGCAAACAAGGACACCAAGAAGAAAATGAGCCCGAGCAACGCAAAGGCCTTGAACTACATGAAGCAAAAGCTGAAGAAGAATAACAAGCTCTATGAGGTATTGGCGCAGTCAAAGAGAGTCTGCTTGAATACCTGAACCTGCCACTGACTTTAATACACCTGAAGGGTCTAGTTTCCAGGAATGAAAGCAAAGCAATCTGGCTTACGCAGATGTCATACATGTTGCTCGCCGATGCTGTGATGTGCGATCATAGTTGCCCCCTAATTGCACTTTTGCACTGTGAAGGTGGAGATTGAGAAAGTGAGAGCTAATCCTGAGAGCGAGGAGGAGGAGCAAGAGGAGGAGGATGAGGAGGAAGATGAGGAAGGCGATTACAGTGACGAGGAGCCGGCCAAAATAGCAGGTGCTTGCCTCATCATATATCTCTGTGCTTTCTCTCGCTTCAACTTATTTGGGTATAGGTTGACCACCTCCATTGGGTACGAGAATCTCAGTCACTCATTTGCGAACATCTGGCTGCTTGTGCATCATGCCTCGCTGAAGCTGGCCAGCATAGGCAGCAGCACTGTGTCTGACTTTCTTCCCGGTGTCAATGAGTCAGGTCAATTTGACGAAGATGATGAGGATGAGGAGGGTGGGGAGAGCGATGGAGAGGGCGGCTGGGAGAAGAAGCGCAACAAGAAAGACAAGTCAATGGACAAGCAGTTTGCCAAGTAATCGCATACGCCAATTTCTTATCACGGACCATTTTTCCGTTCAGTTGACTAGTTGAGATCACATGCAACAGATCATTGTTGTACTTACAGTCATCCACATGTGACTACATTGGTGAACTTACGTGTGGAGCGAGCCCGCATCTGTCTGTTGCCAGGGATCCTAGTGAGATTTCCTGGGAGATGGTGAACAACAAGCTGAAGGAGATCATAGCAGCTAGAGGCAGGAAGGGTACAGACAGAGCTGAGCAAGTGGAGCAGCTCACATATCTGACACGAGTTGCCAAGACTCCCGCCCAGAAGCTAGAGGTCATGATCCACGTTGTGTCGGCGCAGTTTGACGTCAATCCAAGGTCAGCCACTACAGCGCCGCTTGCTTTCTTGGAGAAAAGGCACTAGGAATGTCTAGCTCGTGTACAATGAGTGTACATGAACGTTGCAGATTGTTGAAGTGCTGGGACTCTTGATATATTGCACACATTGTGAAAGATGTGATTCTGTCGTGCCTGGGTTCTCATGCCTTGATGCAATGCTTCTGTTCTACTGTGTGCAGCCTGAACACCCACATGCCTTTGGCTGTGTGGAAGAAGTGTGTACAAAACCTCTTGATGATCTTGGACATCCTCGTGCAGTACCCCAACATCATCATGAATGATGGGGTTGAGGCCGCAGCTATTGACTTGGAGGAGGAAACCCAGAAGGGTGCAGATTATGAAGGAGAGATTCACGTCTGGGGCAACATCGTGGCCTTCTTGGAGCGGATTGATGACGAGCTGTTCAAGTCGTTGCAGGTGATTAAGTACCTCTTGGCCAGTGACAGGGAGAGCAATGATTGTTAATGCAAGTTGGCTGTATATATGCTGTGCTGCTGAGGCTTGTTCTTGGATGATGATGCAGCTGCCAAGCAGCTGTCTTAGCAAACGAGAGATTGTTTGTATTCTTATGATCGATTGAGATTGCTGCTGTGCTGCAGTGCATCGACCCCCACACCAAGGAGTACGTGGAGAGGCTAAGGGACGAGCCAGCCTTGATGGCGGTTGCGCAGAATGTCCAAGATTATGTCGAGCGCATCAGGGACACACGGTCTGCTGCCCGCATAGCACTGAGGAGAGTCGAACATGTGTATTACAAGCCTCAGGTACCTTGTTTGCGCTTATTAGAGTTGCTGTTTTCATACAGAAGTGTGGTAGCTTGTGACTGGGCCTGTATGTTGTGACATTGCTTTCAGTCTGTGTATGTGGAGTGCTGCTGTTCATTCAGTCTTGATGGTCTTTGCTTCGTTTGCAGACCGTTTATGAGGCCATGCGCAAGCTCGCCGAGCAGCAAGCCGAGACCGATGCAATGGCGGAAGTTGTGGTCGAGGAAAGGGAAGAGCCGGACGGCGAGGCGGCCATGGATGGCGAGGACGGTGGGCCCAAGAGGAAGAAGGCCCTCAAGTCCGAGGGGCCCCCGGCGTTTGTGGTCACGCCGGCCGTCGTCCCCCGCTCTGCCCATTTCCCAGAGAGCAGCCGGGAGCTCATGGACATCCTGCTGGGCTGCATCTACAAGTATGGTGATGAGCGGACCAAGGCGCGGGCGATGCTGTGCGACATCTTCCACCACGCCCTCCACGACCGCTACCACACCGCCAGGGACCTTCTCCTCATGAGTCACCTGCAGGTAGTTAAACGACCCCTATTCTGCATAACATACACTACTCGGTCTGTTTTGAAAAGTACTTATTACTGGGTCTACTCCCAGAAACTGTGGCGGGTTTCCCATGACAGCTTGGAGCGTTGGATTGCTAAATGTCGTCTACTGTAGAAGCTCAATAGAGAAGCATGCTTGCTGTGTTTCATTTGTTGTCCACTTCTGGCATCTGCTTGCGCAGGAGAACGTGCAGCACATGGACATTGCAACGCAGATCCTGTTCAACAGGGCGATGGTGACGCTGGCCCTGTGCGCCTTCCGGGCATCGCTGGTCCCCGAGGCGCACAGCTGCCTGTCAGAGCTGTACGCGGGCGGTCGCGTGAAGGAGCTTCTGGCGCAGGGCGTGTCGCAGAGCCGCTACCACGAGCGCAATCCAGAGCAGGAGAAGCTGGAGCGGCGGCGGCAGATGCCCTTCCACCTGCACATCAATTTGGAGCTCCTGGAAGCCGTGCACCTCATCACTGCTATGCTGCTTGAGGTTCCTAACATGGCCGCCAATGCTCACGACATCAAGCGCAAGATCATCTCGAAGCCCTTCCGGTAGGCTGTTGGAAGTACTGCACTCTTGTGATAGTTTGGAGTCCTCACTGAGAAGCCAGCCAGTACTGTCCTGCCTTCTGGATTGGAAGCAAAGGCTCGTCGTCTTAAAGTGGCCGTAACTCTCAAGATTATTGGAAGCTAATACTCTGAGACAATTGTGTGGCTCCTCCTCAGACGGCTGCTGGACAACTACGAGCGCCAGACTCTGACTGGTCCGCCTGAGAACGTTCGCGACCACGTGATGGCGGCTACCAGGGCCTTGTTCAAGGGCGACTGGCGCAAGGCAATGGATATCCTGAATGTGAGCCCGTCATATGACTTTAAGCTCGTGAAGTTTCTGGGCTTGCATTGCTGAAATAGAGTGGCTGAGTTCAGCCCTTCTGTGCTTCTGGAGACCCATCTGTGGGGTTGCTGTGCCTGTTGGCAGGCACTTGATGTCTGGAAGCTGCTGCCGAGCCGTGTCAGTGAACACGTGCTTGAGATGGTCAAGGGGAAGGTTCAGGAGGAGGGTCTGCGCACATATCTGTTCACGTTCTCACCGCACTACGACTCCATGTCTCTGGACCAGCTAATTAAGGTATCAAAAGTCACAAGTGTGCTGCCACATGCACGGCATTACAGGATGACACCTGTTTCAGCACACATGAGTTTGCCTTATGAGCTATGATATGGCCTGCTCTCTGGAAATAGGTGCAGTTGCTTGCTGCAGGCTGTCATGGTAGAGCTGATGGTTGTGCGGTTCTGCAGATGTACGAGCTGCCTGAAGCAGTGGTACACAGCGTAGTCTCCAAGATGATCATCGCCCAGGAGCTGCCGGCGAGTTGGGACCAGCCGACCAGGTCGATAGCCATGCACAATGTGGAGCCGACGCGGTTGCAGCACCTTGCCATTCAGGTGGACTCCATTGCCTGCCTACAGTGCCCACAGCAAGAGCCAGCTTGTAGTCACCAGAGAAATGGCTGGATGGTGATTGCGAGGATGTTTACATGCCTGGGTTTGAATAGCGCAGCACTTGGTTCTAATAATAGGATCAATACGTCTGCAGCAGAGGATGATTGTGCTCTTGAAATGTTGTTGTTGTGTGTAGCCAATTGACATTTGCTGGTTGTTCTCTGCGTCCACAGTACTCAGAGAAGCTCAACGTGCTGGTGGAGAGCAACGAGCGGGCACTGGAGACGGCGACGGGCGGCTTTGGCCTAGAGGCCTTTGGAGACGGAGGCGGCGGCCGGGGAGGGAGGAAGGGCAGGGACAGGGATGGTGGGGACTACGGAGGCGGCGCCTCTGGCAGGCGGGACCGAGGCGACTACGGTGGCGGTGGCGGTGGCGGAGGCTATGGTGGGGGCCGGGGAGGAGGGGGCTATGGGGGCAGCTTCGGAGGCGGCAGAGGCGGTGGCGGTGGAGGTGGGTACGGTGGAGGTGGCGGCGGTTACGGTGGTGGGAGGGGAGGCGGTGGCTGGGGAGGCCGAGGCGGCGGCTGGGACAGCCAGCGCCCCGGCTACGGGCCCAGCCGGGGCGGCGGCTACGGCGGCAGTAGCTACCAGAGCTCGAGGTGCTGAGCTCTTCTGTCCAGCGTCCTTCTGTACTTAAGTGTGTTGTGGTAAATTGCTTAGTGTTAATTGCTGATGCTCCGTGAGGCTCGCTCCTTTGAAGTACAGGCATCCTGATGGCTGGGAAGCTTCAGGGGCATATCAAATCATTCTGAACAGCTATATATGTTAGGAGGCATGCTAAGTCCTTTCTTTAGTATACCTGATTGCTTGCTGCCTAATACAAGGTTCATTGTTGCAATACAGGTATCAGGACGCGTACGCTGTCAGGAGCACGGTGTACCAGAGCTCGTCCGAGAAGGCGCAGATGGGTGGCGTGGATGGGAGGAGAGGGGCGAGCGCGGGCGATGCCGGCAACCGCATGGTCAGCCTCAACTACGGGGGGTCAGCACGTGGCCAGGGAGGGCGCTACTAGTCTTGCTTGCCTACTTAGGACTGTGTGCGCATGCGCACCTCACCGTATGCAGCAGAGAAGAGCCAGACAATGCTCAGGCAGGCTTGCAACCACTCCCTGCGATGGGCTTGGTCAGCACCACTATTTCTTCCTTGTTGTGGAGGTGTCAAGAAGTAAACTTGTCAGCTGGATTGCACACAGAACACTTTGGTGTTGGCACCACATTGGTCCAGGTCAAATTTGCAAAAGACGGGCCGATTAAGGGCTGTTCTGGCTCAGAGTCGAAGTGAGGGACACTCTGTCTTATGCAGCATCCTCGGTCAGGACATTTTGCCACCAGATTCACAACAGTGCAAGCCAGAGGATCTAGGCCATATGTAGATGCAAGAGCAAGGTCATTTTGGTTTGCAATAGCTTTGGTCAGGCGTTCAAATCGCCTGCAGCAAGCTGGTGAAGTACAAATGTGTGCAACTGTTCGCCACACATTCCTCTGCCACTTAAGCCTGAGCAAGCACTCCTGAATGTGCCATCCCTTTGACTTTATTGACAAACTTGAGTACTTGGACAGCGTGGGTTGCTATATTGGCAGCTGTAAATCCATTGGTCCTCATCCAGCACTGGACACTCCTGGGAAACCTTTGGGTTGAGAATACCACCAGCACGCCAAGTCATGCATTGTCGAAATCTGCTTGATGTTGTGTGCCTGAGTTGGCACTGACAATCACTCCCTGCATCAAGCCCGCTAGGTCCTGGTCACGCTGGCCGGGCATCCACAAAGGCGAGGGAGGTGGCGAGAGGGTGGGGAAAAGCGGCAGGGTGGGAGGGCTGCTGATCTTGACAGGCGTGTCCATAGGCGTGTTGACGGCGGCAGCCACATCGCACGTTTCCGCTATGATGCCAGTGCAGTGGTCAATGTCGAGCTCCATCTGCCCCTGCAGGCTGTTCTTGTCGACGTGCACGATCTTCTCCATGCCCTCCGTCAAGATGGATGCTGCACTGACATTGTGCATCTGCAGGAAAGACATGAGGATCAGATTGTTGCACCGTTTGAGCACAGTCCCAGACCTGTGGCTGCTCTTAGGATGATGGCGGAGCTGCCGGGCGCCCCACCTGCAATGGCTGGAGTATCCTTGGCGTCGTTGCATCGAAGGGCAGAAACTCAGGGGAGGGCAGAGGCCTCATCGCAACCGGCGCATGCAATGTGCTATGCCTCGCGCTCTTCCTGTCTGTCTTCTTCAAGCTCGAGCTGCACGCTTGTTGTGGGTCGCGGTTCTCTTCTTCACGGGCTCTCAGCAGGTTTGCCTTGAGCATCTGCACACGAGCAGGTGTCTCATGAGGGTCCAGGCGCAAAACTCCGGCTCATCATACAATTTCACTTGATACTGGCAAGCGTCTGTCACGAGAGCAAGACCTATCCGTCTGACCTGAATGACCCTGTCTTTCGTGGCTGCCTCCTTCTCCTTTTGTTTCAACTGGACTTCCTGTGTCTTAAAAATGCCCTCCTGCTCCTGCGCTTTCTTCTCTGCTGCTGACAGTTGGCGCTGGGCGATGACGACAGCCAAAGGTCTCAGCAGCTCGATACTAGTGGCAGTCACAAGCATCAAACACATGAAGCGCAGACTGCTTGAATGCAGCTGTACCATAAGAAACGCCGAATCAACTGTGCGAGCATGCATCATCAACCTGTATATTTTGAACCTTGCTGTCGTTCTCTTTGCAACACTTCTTCAGCTTGGAGACCTGGGACAGAGCTCCAACAAATGACAGCATCAACGTTATGCTACTGTATGCACCCTCAGCGTGGAAAACAGCGCCTGACAATGTCGACCATTCAACTGTCCTCCATTGGGTCATGGGAGCACTTGTAGGCTTTGTTCACCTCTCCTTCGAGGTGTGCAATCTGGTCTAGCCTCCTCAACCTCGACCGCTGAGCAGACTGTTCGTTTGTGCCACGTGCATGCACTTGACAGAGGTGAGCTCAAGCACAATCGAAGAACGCTCGGCTCCTGCAAGCTTTTCATTCTTGCAATGCAAAGTTCGTCAGTGGCAAGCTTCCAGGTCCCCACACTCACCTTGCGGTTGGCAACAATACGAGCAGCCTTCTTCGGGTCTTCCTTCTTGATCATCTGCATGGCATTCAAGTAAGCAAGGTGCATGCATGCCCAACTCGGCCCCTTGTAAGGTCCATGCATGCCTATGTACGTAATAATCGAAGAATTGCTCGAGTATACAGCATCTCAATCATCACAACTGGCTTTGCAGGTTGCTGCACTTACCTCAAGCTGCTGTTGCTCACACTTCCTCCTCCATGTCCCTACGCCCCACCTCTTTCGTTTATCAATCTCCTCAAGCTCTTGCTTCAGCGCAGTCTTTTTGACTGTTTACTTCATGAACATATAGTGATGGCGCTGGCTTTAGATATGACGATCTTGTCGCCAAGACTGGATACCAGCTCAGCTTACCTTGATCGATACTTGCCAGCGCAGCCAACCTGAAGTAAATGCACCTCTTTCAGTGAGCCGTTCAACTGCATTGGACTGTTGGTGGCCGCGACATGCCTTGTTGACTCCCATTCAGCGAGCTGTCTCGAATTTGCACCTACGACTATACCAATGCTAATGATACACACAAGCACATTGCAGATTTCAAAGTCATATTATTCAACTGTTTTGCGTGTATGCAGCAGCCATAAGCAGCTATCTGCATCATGCACGACACGACAGCTGATATTAGAGCCTCTCCGTAGCGCACCTCCTCGAGTCCTTCACCTCCGGAGGCTCCTTGGACTTGACGGCACGGCTGGGCAGGCCCTTCACCAGCTTGGCCACCTGCTTCAGGTCGATGGCCGGCGGGCTGCCGCCGGAGGTGGAGGACTCGCCCGGCCCCTCCGTTGTCGCCGAGCCGCCGCTGCTGGCCGCATCGCCGGACGCCTCTGGGCCGTCGCCGGCGCTGGCGGGAGCGCGGCCCCGCGTCATCCGCCGCGTTGCGTGGCGCGGGCGATGTTTTTTTTTTTTTGCGGCGGCCGCCGCCGCCGGCACTTCCTCATCCCGCGCCGCCGCCGCCGCCGCCGCCAGAGCCCGGCCTGCAACTGCAACTGCAGCGTAGCACACCTGGCGAGGGGCTGGCCTGGGTGGGATGATCGCGTCATTGATTTCAATCAGGACTAATGCCGCCGGCGCGGGAGGCCGGTGATACCCGCCGCACTCACCTGAATGGATTTGCATTTGGCTGCAGCCCTCCCCTGTTGCGGGGCCCATTGAGGAGCCTATTGGCGTAAGTGACTTCGATGATCAAGGGCCTGACGTGCCGGTGATCGGTTATCCAACCCGATTAAAGAGTTCGCGTTTGGCTGCGGGCCTCCCCGTGATCAGGCCGCGGTCGCGCGGCGACGGCAACGCCAAGCGCTGCCGGCGGCGGCGGCGGCCGCCAGGACATCGCAAGCGCCACGTCGTCCACGGCAGGAGGTCCGCGATCACGCCAAGGCCAAAAGCACGCCGCCGTCGACGAGTGTGATGACCCTTGAGACTGAGCCGAACTCCACAACTGACCAGTGGATCACCGGTTGCCATGTCGTGCATGTAGGGCTGCGCCAGAGCACGAAGGTGGAAGCGTGCGGCAGCCCGTGGCTGTTAGACGCTCGCAGTATATGGGCGATGCACTCAGGTTTGGTTGCGCAGTCAGACTTGGCCCGTAAGGCCTGGTCAGCCGACTCTACTTTCTCTCTTTCCTCTCTTCAAATGATGACACATGTGACTTCATTCTATTACTTTCTTCTCTTCCTTGTTCTTCCTTCTTATGTTTGAGGACACAATCGACTCCATTCTCTCTATTCCTTCTCTCCCTCTCGTTTTCTTCTTCCAGGACCTAGCTTCTACAGCTGCTGTCCTTGTGAAAGGACAACTTCCCTTCGACGACTCATATGTGTAATTCCTGTTCATCGATCGCCAATTACTTCAACGAACTCCACATCGTCATCAGCAAGGAAACAGAGGAAGCGTGGCGCAGCACAGACTTCCAGTCAGAGCAACTTTTTCCAGATGCAACTTTCATATCTGATAGCTATTGCTCTTTCTTCTCTATGTTATTGACTATGCAAGCAGCATAGGGTTACCAACCTTCGCGTCCTGATTCTCCAACTCAAGCATTAGAGTCTTGACCTTATTAATATGATTCTGCACTTTGTCGGTTTCCAATATTTTCAGATCGTACAAATATTCCTATAGATAAATGATTCACGATGGATATCCTCTCATAAATAGAGATAAGATGATTCCATTTGTGGATAGCTCTGGTAAGATTTCGAGTATGAATTAGTTGATTATCATCTACATTTAAAGAAGTTGTTGACATTACTTTCTCATTTTTCCTCGACCAGATGTATGTATATTTGATCTGCCAATGGTTCTGAATCCGAACCATCAACACTTCCGTGAGATTTCGGGTCCTGAAGATGCATAGTCATCTTCCATCTCCAGGAAGACAGTTTCTCACCAGTGAATTTTGTAATCAGCACTGCTGGAGAAGTGATGTCAAACAGCGCTGGTAAATATGTTACTTCCTGGAAATGGAAGATGACTATGCACTTTCAGGACCAGAATCTCACGGGATTGTTGATGGTTCGGATCCGGAACCATTGGAAGATCATTCTACATACAACAATCTGGTCGAGAAAAATCAGAAGGTATTGTCAACATTCCTTTGAGAGTACAAGTTCTTTGAATGTAGATGACAATCACTTGATTCATAACCCTCATCTCGTCCAGCTGCTGAGCATCCGCTCAAAAAGTACCGGCCTGATTGAGTTCAGGGGGTAGTGCAAAATGAGACCAACTACTAATCACGATCTCCTGCGTTGAGCCACAAGCTCCTAAACCGTGTCTGGCAAGTGCAACACGTCCCCTGCTCTTATGAGCATTCCCTGCTCTCTAGAGAGAACAGACCAGCTATTCCCTGTGGCATCTGGTGTAGTCAAACCATGAGTCTCAAGTGGCAATTGTCTCATGCCATGCATCTCTGTGGGTGCGTCAAAGCAAACACCAACAAGTTTCTCCTTCCAGCTGCATCTGGCTGACCACAACAGACCAAGACTAACAGAGTCAGTAATTCAGGAAGACAAATAAGGAGGATCATGCAATTGCGAAGGCGGCAGACTCACTGTAAGAAGGTTGGAGCTGAGTGGAATCTATATTCCTGCAACACCTCGAGATGACGTATTCTAAAGCAGCAAAGGTGTGCAGAATACTCGCGAGATGAGGCTTCCCGTTGGTAGGTCTTTGGCAAGGCCCACCAATGGCAACCATATAAGGCAACCACCTCATGGGCTCTGCGGAGGTCAAGATGGTGTCCTCGAACAAGCGTCAGAGCCTGTCCTGCATGTGTCTCTCCAACTCTACCCGAACAAGCCAGCACAAGGGCAATCTACTTGCCTTCTCTGTGCAAACCTTCTTGCAGAGAAGGGGTTGAAACGAGCCTTGCCTGCTAGTGGTTTGGCTGGCCAACTTCTTGCTGGAGAAGCAGGACCTTATCTTCTAAGCGCGTCCTCAGTATAGGCATGTGCTGATTGAGGCCCAATGCACAATGTATCATGATTCAGCTTTCTCGTGCCCAGCATGCCTTCACTCCTGCAAAGCAAAGTCACACAAAGACCTGACTATCTTGCTGCTGTAGGGTGGAAACATATGCTTGTGGGCCTGAATGAGAACAAGGCTTGCATGCTGCTGGAAGTGCTGGAAGGAGCTCCTCAACTTCTCAGTCACCTTGAGCTGTCTTTGCACGCAGATCAGGGAGGAGGGCATCGTTGACTTCCTCAGTGCAGCCGCCCACTTGCATCGGAAGATGGGCGCCCCGCCCTCTTGTCCACATCCTGCGATGTCCTGTCGGCTGCTCCGATTGCATCAATGTGCTTGGCATCTGGCTGAAGCTCCAGCTTGTGGAACTGATTGATGGCAGTAGTCATTTTTGCATGGAGGCCTGCAGCTTTGTATGCACTGATCATGGAACTGAGGGTGAATGCGGTTGGCGCCTTCCGCTCCATCCTCATGCGCTCGCATGCCGCCTCCATCTCCTTGATAAGCCCGCCCTTTGCGTATGCGTCTATGACCAAGTTATAAGTGAGGGCCCTCGGCCGATACTTGTAACGAAGAAGGTGCTGCATGACCGATTCCACCTTGTCGTACTGCGCGTGCTTCCCGTACGCTTCGATCAGGCCATTGAAAGTTGTGAGGTCTGGGGAGCAGCCCTCCTGTCAATTGACCATTTAAGCAAGTCAATTGCAGCTCAACAGACACCCGAAAACCCTTAGCATGTACACTATCTATTGCAGCAACATGACCTATAGCAGGACCAGGAAAGCCAGCCAAGACCTCAACAAAGTGATCATAGATCTTATAGATCATCAACTTTCCAATTTATCAACCTCCCATAACTGAAGATTACTGGCCATGCGAACATGCTCTACATCCTGATCATATCTGCATCCTGACAATTGAGCAACAATTTTGCTGGTCGCATACTGACCAGCTGCATATTCTCGAAGCAAGCCTCCATCTCATCAGTTTGACCATTGCGGCCAAAGCCTTGAACCATTGCATTGTACGTCGCCAGCCCCGGTACCAATCCTGCCTCTCGCAGCGCCAAGAACGTGGCTTTCATTCTCGTTACTCTCCCAGTCCTTCCATAGCCATTGATTAGTGCATCATACCTGCCATCAATGCATGACACAAGTGTCTGACTTGTGCTCACAGGATCATAGAGATGACACTATGTCCCCAAAAATGCAGCTGGGACAGTTCACATAAGGAAGATGCTTTGCTTACAATTCCAGGTTTGGTATGCATCCGTTGCGCTTCATCTCCGCCAGCAGCTGCACCGCAGCGTCCATCCGTTTGGCCTTGCAAAGTGCAGCCACGATGGCCGTGTAAGCTGCCGAGTCAGGCTGCAGTGTAGGCTCTGCCTTCAAGCGTTCAAAGATATTCAGGGCTCCCTGGACGTCGCACCGCCTGCCATAGCCGTTGATGAGGGCCGTGAACACACCAATGGTGTGAGGGCACCTCTGCTCCGATTGCATGCGGTCAAAGAGGCCGACGGCAAGAGGTAGCTGGCCATGATTTCCCAGGAGGGCAATGAGCTCGACGTACACGGCAGGCTCCCCACAATACCATGGCTGGTTGTGAAGGACGTCCAAGACCTGGCCTTTCAACAGGCACGCAAGCGCAGGCCTGTCAGTCACAAGTGGTTGCAGCCGAGGTGCCTTCGGCCACACACATTGGCCGGCAAGCTCCTAGCTGCCATGCTGGCATCCATTTGCAGCTGTCTGAGTAGGATAAGGAGGATGGCAATAATGGCACGTGACTTTTATGTGGACGGCGCCAGCTTGTCTAGATGACAATGCAAGCATGCTGCAGTGCGCTCATCAGCATCTCGCAAGGATCCCCAGACAATGGTTTCAAGCTTGGCCACAGGAGAACTGGGTGGCCATGACACTGACACAACCCATGTGTGCAATTTCAGAGCAGGCGTGGTCCTTCCAGGCCGAGCAACCAGAAGAGGCGACGTCGCACAGGACGTGGACATACAACCTGGACACAGAATCTTGGACCCCCAGCCTGGACCCCTTGCTTGTGGCACACCTGCATGGCGCAGGCCCAGTTGCCTCGGCGGAGCAGCTCGCGAAGTGCAGTCACGGGCACCTGGGGGCCCCACCGGCGGCCTGCTCGCCGCACGACCTCCGGCAGCGAGGACTCGCCGTCCTCGGGCGCCTTCGCCAGCTGGTACAGGACCTGGCCCACCTGCTTGCGCAGGTTGGCTTCCCGCTGCTGCTGGCGGGTCATCGGTGTCCGCCGCTGCGATTGCAGCTGCGCTGCCGGCACGAGGCCCAGCGACTGCTGGAGCGCAGCGGCGAGCCTCCGAGTGGGCGTCCTCCATGGCTGCAGTCCTGATGCAGCGAGCCATGGACTCGGCGGCCGCCGAGGTCCAGCCGCCATGGTGCAGCGCCGAGTGACCAGAGCAGAGCGCCCATTGAAGGCATGTTCGGCGTCACAGCGCCAGCAGCCTCGGGAGTGCGGTGGCACACGGCCGCCGAACGACGACGGCGGCAGCGATAGTTGCGGCGGCGGCGCGCCCCAAGCCAGAGCCCACATGAGGCTGTCGACAGGAAAGCTGCGATGGCGCTGCCACGCCTTCACAGCCGCTGCTGCTGCCGTGCAGACCTGAGCTCCGGCTACAGTCCTTCGCCCAGTTGGTGGCGTAGTGAGCTCTCCACGGCCCTTGGGCCTGCCAGTCTTCACGCAAGGAGGCGTGGCGGGAGTGCGACTGCTGCTCCGCCGCATCAGCTCGTGAAGCGGCTTGGAGGAAAGCGCTCGAGCTTAGAGGAGGTGCTTGGAGGCCGGATCTCACACAGAGACTCGCAGCTCGGAGCTTGGAACACGGAGCTCGTGAGAAGCGGTCTCCTGCAAATGGACGCTGGCTGTGAGGCCAGCCCCAGTTGTAAGGGCGGCTTGACTTGAGCGAGCAGCTCGAGCAGCACACTGCGCTGGGGCTCATCAGATGAAGAAGGCAAGCTTGCAGCGAAGACGAGATGTGGGGAATGGGATAATGCGATATGGGAGATGAGATGTTTGATGGGACAAGAAAAGGGGCTCTCCCCAGAAGACAGGAATAAGGCTCTTCCAATAGAGGGCGATGGCTGTAGCCAGCAGAACGAAAGCTTTGATCACTAGCACGGACACTAGGTGAGGCACCACGCCTTTTTGGACATTGATGTCACCGCAGCCCTGCTGTCTTTGAACTGTCCTTGCTCACATAGTTCTACGAAACCCCTACCCAATCATCCTGCTTCTTCAGGTCATACAATTCGCAAGGTCAGTGACCAAGAAAGGTCAGGTCAGGGGTGGCGCATCTGCTGGTCTGCATTGTTGCAGATGTAAGCAGGTGCTGAAGATTTGTGGACAAAAGCTACTGGCAAACGGTTTGAGGTGTGTAACTTCTGTGAGGTGTATTTAAGAAATAGCTGCAAGCTACACAATATGGAGCAGGATGTGGAGCATAGGTCTTGCATGGTAGAGGGCGCATCTGCGGGGGGCGAAGCAGCTCATTTCTGCCAGGTCATTATCCCACTAAAAAGAGCGGAGTGCACCTGTCAACCATGCCCGAGTGCTGTCACCACGCACTTGCGTAATCGTGCCAACTGAGGCAATCTCTTAGACCAGACTGAGTGCTTAAGCTTGTCAAGAGCTCTCCTTACTTCATTGCAGCCTGACGAGATCTGACAGGAAAATCTGTAGGACTCTGCGCTCAGAAGCTGCTGTATTGCATGCGGTACTGTCTTAGCCAGTCAGCGCCCTTCTCCTCATACTCGAGCTTGCCAAATGTCTGGCCCGCAAACGCAGGCAATCTGGCTATGAGCTGACCACCTTTCCAGGCGTCAAGTGCGGGGTCCTGCGCCATCACGACCTGGAGGCTGGAACCCAGTGGCCGCAGCTTGCGATACTCGGCCTCCACCCTCGCTGCTGTCCCAGGATAGAGGACGTTGCCCCCTGTGAGCAGGAGCGTTCCCTCGGCAGCCCGCTGCCTGAGGTGGTCCGGCGTGCGCCGCAGCACATGCCCGAGCATCTCCCCAAGCCCACCTTGGTCTACTGCCACGATGGATGGCTGCATATGACCACCAAGCAACAACAGACCATCACATAAAGCAAAGCGACTCTCAGGAGGAGGTCACTTTGACTGCAATGATCGTAGGTCGTGATAATCTGGCAACCTCACCTGGAACAAAATCTCAGGGGCCCTTATGCGCGCAACTCCGAGTGTGATCTGGAAGTCCTCGGCTTGCGGCACCCTCAGCGGGGTATGCACTTCCCCAGCCCTGGGGCCCGGCAAGCCGTTGCTGGGCTCTCTCGATGGAGGGACGAAGTCTTGATCAATCTCCTGTGATAGGCAGCCAGGGACGTATTACTTTTACTGTGATACCATATACCATAGTTGCTTGCTATTAGTATCCCTGCCCAAGATGGTGAAGCAGATGTCAAGGCAGCAAATTGAAGAGGTAGCACACTATGATGAGGTCAAAGCAACCTGGAGCCTTTGGGTAAGATGCGCAAGTTCAGCTTCTTCCTCCTCCATAACCCCCTCCTCCTCCCCTCCCTCGCCGTCCTTAGATATCCTGCTGTACAGGAGCCAGTCCGAGTCGTCCACTCCAAAGGTGTCCTCCCCCCGGCCCTTATCAAACGCGGCTGACGTGATCAGCCGCATGCGCTCCTTGTGGGCAGCGCTGTGCCGCTCCCCTCGCCCCAGCGCCAAGCTTCCGCCTTCCTGCTTTTGTGTTTTCCGCTGCTCCACCCTGGCCTTGAGGCTGGCATAGCGCCCCCTGCTCTCCTCCAAGTACTGCTCCGGATTCTCACTGCGATGGCCAGCCCAAGAACATGAGCTCCTCACCTTACAGCCGAAGCCAGCGCCCTAAAGAACGCCAGCAACAGCAGGGCACAGAGCTACCCTTGCTCACAGATGTGTGGAAGAGATGGCATCAGCTTCACTCACAGCCACCGCTGCTCATCGAGCTTCCTCACGTTCTCAGCCTGGGACATCTGCTCCTCCTTGAGCTGCTTTGCTCTCTTGCGGCCCTCAGCTGCATTCTTCATGAGACGCTGTCTCCGCTTCTCCTTTATCTTCAGGCACAAAATTTTATTCCAGAGTTAAGTACTGCAGATTTTGTACTTCCAACTGCACATGTAGCAGATGCAATCCAATCTAATCTTGAACGCCTGCCTGTGCACCTTCTCAGGAGTAAGCTCGCTGTCTGCTGCATTAAGCAGAGGATATTCCTCCGAGTCTGGCAACTGCCTCTGCGGCTCATCTTCCACTTTCTCTCCTTTGGCTTTTCTAAGCCTAGACCTGGCCTTTTCCAGACTGCTTTCAAGCTCCTGAAAGCTTCCAGGAAATCCAGCTCTCAAGAGCTGCTCTGTAGCATCCTGCCCCTCAAGGACTGCACAAGGCCACACGGCCAACAAGTAAGATGTCAGCTCAACCAGGTCAGCATATGCCTTGGCCAGCTCTGCCATCTGGTTGTCAAATATGGTCAGCATATTGCTACACAACAAGACACGCTTTAGGTATGCAAACTTCCGTGAGTGAGATGCCTGCTAATATCGCTCAACTCGCTTGTCACTCTATAAGAAGTTGGCCTCTGAAGCATCGATCACTAACGAGACTCATCCGCTGTGAATGCACTTCGCATGGATAGAGGGCCAATCACACCTTGCACTCTGTCTCGAACTTGCTCCAGCTTCGCAAGCTGATCCTGAAGACTAGCAACCTTTGAGACTCTCTTTTGAGCCGCCATGTCCCGCAGCCTCTGCACATTTTTCTCTTTCGCAGCTGCTCGCCTAGCCAACTCCTCCGCCGTCTTGGCGTCAGGCTGTGTGGCAGCTGTCCATGGCAGCTGCCATGTCTTCAGCTCCTTCTTCGCTGCTTCGCCCCCTGCCTATCAAAGAACAGGGGTTGCATTTGGCAGTTCCTCCTTGCTTTCCTTTGAAAATAGTGAACATCAAGCCTAAACCCAGTGTCATTGGCAATCCTGGGCAGTGTGCGATGCAGACGACTTTCGAGTCCTCACCTAGCAGGTCTAGGTGGTGGATCAGCCCGCTCACTATATATACCCCGTTCTTGTGCAGGACATACCAGGACTGCATAAGGACTCACGCACTACTCCATTTTCAGATTGCTATACTCTAAGAGCTGCCCTGCCTTTGCTCAAGCTTTCGCTCAAGCATACTGCAGCTGTAGCACACGCCGTTGAGCATAAGCAAATAGCCAAGAGCACCTGATACAATTGCAACTCGGACGAATAGTCCAGGGCGACATAGCAGTCTGCCTGCTTGATTGCCTCGACACTCTCCCAGGTCAACATGGAACTGCAAGACAAACGTATGCGCAACATTCAGAGCTGCATCAGTACTCTGCATACATGAGACCACGTATCGGATCTATTTTGACTGTGCTGTTAACACTATGACGGCCCTGAAATTTGTGTTTCTTGTTGTCCAAGAGTGTGACTAGCAAGACAGCGGGGTGCAGGTAACTGGCTGGCCATAATCCCCACAAGTGTGCTACTTCCTGAACGATGCAAGTAATAAACCTGTGCTGTGGATAGGTGAGGCCAAGAAGCTGCCTCAAGAACAAAGTGGAGTGGAAGCCCCCAACTGGTGTGCGGCAGCTGGCCTCCACAACGGGCTCCCCAGCTATGACCTTGCACGCATTCCAGAGAGTGGAGACAGTAATTTAGCAACCTTGAGCTGGAACTCTTATGGGTGAGGGTACTTGAGATCTGGCTACCGTCAAAGCAAATGTAGCTATGAATGGGACATGAGCAGAACGAGCTGTAGCAGTAGCCTAATTCATGCAGCGTAATACCGGGATGACGTGCGTGGCTGTGTGGCCGGAAGCAACGAGGATGCCGTCGGAAGTGCAGCGGCCCAGAGTGCGGTTGGCTGTGAAGCTCAGCATGCTGTCCACGCCAAAGGCTGCATGGCAAGGATGTCGTAGCTCAGCACCAATGTACCCTTCAGGGCTGCGCTTTGCTGCTGGCACTGTTGACGTTGACACCGACGGGAATCGAGTGAGCCACCACAGAACAACCATCTCAGACCTAGCCGTCACTGGAGAGAGCAATGTCCAGTCCCCTCCGGGGCCTTGCCTAGCGAAGGCACTCCGTAGGTCTCGAAAAAGAGTTCGGCGGTCTTGGCCCGTGGGAAGAGCGGGTTGCAGAGGCACTCAGTGATGAGGACTGGGTGGTCCACCTGCATGATCGCAGCTTTGCAATTCAGGAACCGGTGTTGAATGTCAACCGTCACAGCTTCAGAGTGTGAGTGTACAGCAGAGATCTCTATCATGCCACAATCTGGCTCTGCCCTTGGCACACTGCAGGCTGCTGCAGAAGTCATGCATCGTCACGGCTCTCTCAACAAAACCCCAACGACTAGGAACTATGCACCATATGAAGCACCAGCACTCACACCTCAAGCTTCACTATCAGACCTCCATGCACCCTTGCAGCAGGTGCAGACAGCTACCATGCATGGCTGAGCTCCAGTGAGCCAACGGCAGCTTCGATTCGACTCTCTTTCACAAAGGAGGCTGGCTTGCAGTACGTACTTACTCGCGTCCCGCTGACGCCCAACCTATCAAATGTGTAGTCCAGAATCTGCGGTCGCAGCACCAGTAATACCGGAATCACTGTCAGCACACCAGCGAGGGGCGAGGCCTCTTGATCATCTGCTTGCTGCCGTCTTGCTGCACAACAGGCTACAGGAACGGCGTCGATGCCATAGCAGTGGTGCCAGGGGGTTGAGGACGAGCACCAGCTCCATGGTCTCGAATTGGTAGACGACGTTGCCATCAAAGGCAGACCGCAGAGAAGAGCGCGCGAACTCGTAGTGGCGCGCGGCGGCGGCGTCCAGGTCCCCCACGACGTTCACTGTCTGGCCTGCGGGGACGGCAGCCTGCCGCGCTCAGCCGGCGGACATCGGCGTAGCTGTAGCCAGCGAAGGATGGGAGCGCGCCGGCTCTCGGCGTCGCCGAGGTCACAGCCGCGGCGCGCGCCGAGAGCGCGGCGACGAGAATGCGGAGCGCGGCGCGCGCCTGTGGCCTTGAGGCGCGGCTTGGCGAGCAGGCTGCGGAAGTCCAGGCGCGGCGCGGCGTCGCTCGCCCAGCCCGCGCGGCAGCGGAAGGCCCCGTTGTCGATCACGATCGGCGTGCCGGCGGCGGGCGGAGGCGA
>WELB01000023.1:638695-666202 GCA_009602725.1 Spirogloea muscicola
TAAAAAAAAAAAAAAAAAAAAAAAAAAAAAAAAAAAAAAAAAAAAAAAAAAAAAAAAAAAAAAAAAAAAAAAAAAAAAAAAAAAAAAAAAAAAAAAAAAAAAAAAAAAAAAAAAAAAAAAAAAAAAAAAAAAAAAAAAAAAAAAAAAAAAAAAAAAAAAAAAAAAAAAAAAAAAAAAAAAAAAAAAAAAAAAAAAAAAAAAAAAAAAAAAAAAAAAAAAAAAAAAAAAAAAAAAAAAAAAAAAAAAAAAAAAAAAAAAAAAAAAAAAAAAAAAAAAAAAAAAAAAAAAAAAAAAAAAAAAAAAAAAAAAAAAAAAAAAAAAAAAAAAAAAAAAAAAAAAAAAAAAAAAAAAAAAAAAAAAAAAAAAAAAAAAAAAAAAAAAAAAAAAAAAAAAAAAAAAAAAAAAAAAAAAAAAAAAAAAAAAAAAAAAAAAAAAAAAAAAAAAAAAAAAAAAAAAAAAAAAAAAAAAAAAAANATCGGCGTCTGGATCGACGCCGGGTCGCGCTTCGAGACGGACGCCACCAACGGCACGGCGCACTTCCTGGAGCACATGATCTTCAAGGGCACGGCGCGGCGGTCCGTCAAGGCGCTGGAGCAGGAGGTGGAGGACATGGGGGGCCACCTGAACGCCTACACGTCGCGCGAGCTCACGACGTACTACGCCAAGGTGCTGCGCGCCGACGTCCCCGCCGCCGTCGACATCCTCGCCGACATCCTCCAGCACTCCACCTTCGAGCAGCGCCACATCGAGCGCGAGCGCTCCGTCATCCTCCGCGAGATGGAGGAGGTCCGGCTCTCGCTCCCGTCCCCTCCTCTGGCCTCCTTTCACAGCCGCTCGTTTATTATCAGCAGCCGCAGTTTTGATTCAAATGAACTACCACTCACGCCCATTTCAATGTACAAGCAACGATCTTAAGATAATAATTACAAGAAAAAGATATTGTGATGCAGATCAATATTTCCTCGTATCATTTTGGCCACACCCAATAAGCTCGGCGCTCTTGCTCGAAGCGACTGCATGGATGGACGATGCCAGCCTACCCACAAGGCCCTGATACGGCAGCTCACGGTGGCGTCCTGTTTGCGGCCATGGCGCAGATCGAGGGCCAGGTGGAGGAGGTCCTGTTTGATCATCTGCACGCCACGGCGTTCCAGTACAGCCCGCTCGGGCGCCCCATCCTGGGGCCCGCCGACAACATCCGCTCCATCACCCGCGGCGACCTCGCCGACTACATCTCCACGCACTACTCGGGCCCTCGCATGGTCCGCGGCTCCTCCTCTGGCACCTGTCAAAGCAGCTCTTCTCCTTCATCCTGCATGCATGTTCGGCCTCAGTATTCCCGTCGAGTCTGCATGGTGGCAAGGCCGAGGTGCGTAAAGCAAGAAGCAGCTGTATGCTGAGCTTGTTGCCTCTTTGACTGCACTGCTGAGGTCCGCCCTCCCTGCTGTTGTCATCAGCGACCTCTACTTGGTTGCCTTACGTGAGTCTTATTTCGGTGAGCAGGTTGTGGCTGCAACCGGAGCCGTGGACCACGACGAGCTGGTGGGCTTGATAGACAAGTCCTTCGACTCCCTCTCCACGGACCCCACCACGGCTGCCGAGCTGGTGAAGAAGGAGCCGGCCATTTTCACAGGGTCTGAGGTGAGAGTCTACTGTAGCAGCCACAACAACCAAGGAGTGGCTTCTGCTAATTGCACTGATTAGTGGACAGCCCTTCTATTGAGTGCTAACTGTCAATTAACCAAGGCTCCAGGTAGTGTCCTGTCAGGACACTACCTGCAGCCTTGGTCGTTTAACAAATTACAACCAACCAAGGCACCAGGTAGTGTCCTGTCAGGACACCGCCTGCTGAGCCCGTCGCGGACCAGTCTGCTTGATTGGTAGACGCCATAAGGGTAAAGCCACAAGCCAAGGTCTCTGTTGATGTTCCTCGGTTGCATTGCAGGTCCGGATCTACAACCCAGACATGCCATTCTGCCACTTCGCCGTAGCCGTACAGGGGGCGCACTGGACCGATCCAGACTCCATCACGCTGCAGGTCATGCAGACTATGCTCGGTGCATGGAGCAAGACTGCGGGTGCTGGGAAAAACATGGGGTAAGCAGTAAATGGAGTTGGTGATGTACAACCTCCTACAGTCTACTACACCTTGATTGCAGGAATAAGCACACCATTTGTAGAAAACAGTGGCAAGGAGCCACGCTGCTCAGTTGCTCATGTACAGGTGCTTTGGTGGCACTTGAAGGGTCTGCTGATTGGCAGTCCTCTTGTAATAATGATGTGTCATTTACAATATCAGATCCGAGCTGGCACAAAAGGTGGCTGCCAATGAGCTTGCTGAGAGCTACATGGCCTTCAACACCAACTATCGCGACTCTGGCCTCTTTGGCGTGTGCGCAGTGGCCTCGGTAATCGCCTCATGTTACTTGCCTTGCAGTTCTTTCTTAGATAGTAGCTCCAATTGAGAAGCTGCTATAATGAGATCAGTGAGAACCTGACACTGGTTCTTCTCAGGAGATAGGTGCTGCTGTTGCTTTCAGTAACTGGGTCCATACGATGCTGACAGGGAAGAAGTAGAATCGGCCTTAAATAGTGAGTGCCGCGGAAGCGCGTTCCGCAGATGCTGGTTAGTGTCGCCTGGCTGACCACTTAACAATGACTTCTCTTGCTGCACAGCCTGACAAGCTGGATGATTTGGCCTGGTCGATCATGCACGAGGTCACCCGATTGATCTACCGCGTGTCAGATGAGGATGTAGCGCGCGCCAGGAACCAGGTGACAAACCCATCAAGCAGCGGGCATGGCTTTGTATGGCTTGCATGGCTTGGTATGGCTTTTATTGATGTCTAACTGCTGTGGACCTTGTGGGACACCATAGTGCTAGCCTGTGGCATCATGGTTGAAGCTTGACCCCCCTTTGTCATCACTGCATGCAGCTTAAATCCAGCCTGCTTCTCCATATGGATGGCACAAGCCCCATGGCTGAGGACATTGGCAGACAGGTACCCAAACGTAGATTCTCTCTGCTGAAGAGCTTGCTATGAGGTGGACTGACATGCTTGTGGAGCAGAGCAGTTCACATTCTCTGCAGATATGTATCTCAGTCAAGCCTTTCAAGTGCTACCGTTAAGAGAGGCCTGTGCTTAAATCTGCAGAGTATGTATTGAGCTGCAGCAGGAATGTGACAAAGTAGTCCATCGTATTTTTCCACAACAGATGCTGACATATGGCCGTAGGCTACCCCTAGCGGAGCTCTTTGCTCGCATTGACGCTGTGGATGCTTCAGCAGTGAAGCGCGTCGCTGACCGTTTCATCTTTGACAAGGTAAAGTTATGCCATCAGCTTGACTTGTGCTCTATGTGCAAGAGTCCCCATGTAGCTCAAGTAGAAAGTAATCAGGAAGTACTACATATTTTGTGCTGCGTTTGAGGCACTTCAAGCTTCTGACCTGCTTCAATAAGGAGGAGTGCCTGTGACTTAATGCAATCGCCTCTCACTTTCCCATGACTTCGTGTACTTGTTGTTTGCAACAGGATGTCGCCATTGCTGCGATTGGCCCTGCACAATTTCTCCCTGACTACACTTGGTTCCGCCGCCGAACATACTGGCTCCGCTACTAGTGAATAGCCACATTCACACCCCTAGGGCTACTTCAGATCAGAGTCAAACATCTGCATCAGCTGCGGAAGGTGGTGTGTGTGTTACTTGCCCTTCTGAGCACCATGAGAAGATTGGAGTGTGTATCGACCATTGGTGGGCCTGAGTGGTCAAGTACAAAGGAAAGCACATTGATAAATGTACAGCATGGGTCCTTGCCACAGGTTAGACTACTCAGGCAGCCAGCGCAGGGGCTGCAGTAGCAGATCATTGTTCCTCGCAGGAGCTGCAGCAGCAGATCTTTGTTCCACGTCACGTATGTTGCCTTGTCTCCCACAATCGACCAGAACCAGGTCCTGTAGCATGCTGTCCTGATGTAAAGGGATGCTCACATCCCACAGCCCGCATATTTAGTGTCCAAGTATTGCATCTCGTTCTTCTGATCGTTGGAGGCTGAATCTAGTGTAATATATCATGACAAGCACATAAGGAAGCTAGCTTGTGAGGTGGCCTTGAAGAATGTAAAACCTCGTGCAGTCAAAACTCTGCGGCTGCCAGTAGTACCTGTACTAAGTTACCCTCAGGCAAGCACCACTATGCACATGCCAAGAGGCATGCCACAGGCTATTGAACTCGCAAGAAAATTCGGCTATCTTGAAGACATGCTTATTGATCCAAAACAAAGTGTGAATGCGAGATTCAGTGGTGGTCACTGGTCTTGGCAGAGGAAAGCCCATGCAGCCACCAGGCAAGGCCACTCAAGTGGCACTGTCAGTGCCAATGTGCAACTGGAGGCCTTGTCTGTGTTTGAATGAGGAGCCGCCTTTGGCAGCTCCACAGATGGTTTATTAACACTTGTCTGCAGCAAAGCTGAAAGCTGCATCCTCGTCACGGCGTCACCCTTTCAATGGCGCCCACAATAAATACTGAGACAACAAGTGAACGAGTCTCACAACAACCGAACGCTGCATGGCCTGCGCGAGCTGGCTTGTGCAGGAGGAGACCATGGAGAGGAGGTGGCATGACGGCCCAGGACAAGGCCAAGAGCGAAAGCCGGCAGCGAGTTACTCCCTTAGATGCAACAAGGTGTGCCTGCTGCTTCCTGCCGAGCGCAGGAAGCCGGCACCTGCAAGGCCCCTTGAAAGCAGAACAAGCGTGCAAGCGGCTTGACAGCCAGCCAGCCAGTAGCTCAGCTCAGGCTGCTGGCAGCAGGTACGATGGAGCCCAGCCAGTAACAGCTGGAGTTGACCTGCTGTGTCAACGAAGGATGCTGGATGATGACAGTGACACCACCAATCCAGGCGTCGCTGAGAGGCTGAAGCTGGAGTTCCTATGGGCTCGTTGGCGTCCCCAGCAGCTGATCAGCGACCGAGACCGGTGGCGGTGGGCTAGCAATGGGCGCCAGAAGCTGGTCCGCCACCGACACCGGCGGCGGCGGGCCTGCGATTGGCGTCAGGAGCTGGTCGGCGACGCTCGCCGGAGGAGGCTCCTTGGCGGTAGGAGTGGTCGTGGCAGCTGCCGGTGCGACCGGCTGACCTGCCGCAGGTGGCTGTGTATTCAAGAATGCCTGCAAACAAAGCAGAGGCGCACGCCCACACGTTAACCCCTCTCCTCTACACGTGGACGCGTTTGCCCTGCTACTGCTTGCAGTGCTCCTTCAACACGCAAATGACAGTTGCTCTTGTTCAACTCGCTCTCCTTCAACAAGCTCAAGAGCAACTCAACATTTTCAGCAAATCAATGGCATGTCCTATGGGAGCAGGGCACTTGGGCCCATATTTTACAACTAGTGGGACATGACCAAAGCCTATGTTGTTGGCTCCGCGGTAACTTCGTGCCCATATCAACCTGAATCTACACAGACTCGCAACTTGGACTCAGTTGACAAATGGAAGGTTCAGGAGCCCACCTGCAGCTTGAGCGCATACTTGCTCTTCGCTGGGTCCAGCATCTGGAAAATCTTGATGTAATCCATGCCCGGCCGCTTGGGCGACGTGAACCCCGCAATGACGCCCGCGAGCAGCGCGTTGGTGTAGATGCTGGGCTCGCTCTGCTGCCGGTCGCCGCGCGCATCATTGAATGCATCCGCCACGGAGGGGCCACCGAGCAGCGCGCCGACGAGCAGGTTGGGGTTGGGGTCCGAGGAAGAGAGCCACGAGCGCCCGCTGTCGCAGTCGTACACCGTGTCGTCGACGCGGAACGACGGGATGGAGGAGCCCATGTGGTGCGGCTTGAGCGGGTAGCTCCCGCCATACCCCACCATGTAGCTCATCTTCATCGGGTTGGCGCCGTAGATGTAATTGAGCTGCGACTTGGCAAACAGCGCAAGCTCTACCGGTTTGAATATGCCGGCTGGGCAGGTGATGTAGTTGCCGGACGCGGCGAGGTAGTCGCTGTAAATTAGCGCCAGCCACGCGGTGCTCACGACGTACTGCATCGGGCTCTCTGGCGAGACGAACACCATGCCGCCAGGAGTGAGGCGAGGGCCATTGGGGAACTGGCCGCCGGCGTTCCGCAGGAACTGGCACATGAACGCGTCTGCCGGCGGCTTGTAAGCCCACATCTCCTGCACCACGGGCGCAGGGTTGCGGCCGCCGAAGCCCAGCCACAGCACGCGCAGCAGCAGCACCTGCAAGCCGTGCCCAGAATCGCCTTGCTGCAGTCACGAAGCGCCGGGGCCCCAGCTATGCTGCGACAAGGACTCCTCCCTCACCAGCCATGCGGCACACTATGACTGATAATTGTACTGAGTTGCCGATGAAAGGATCACGAGTGTTGCTAGTCCATGCAAGGAGCGGTCACCGACAACGACTGACTGGCGCCGCACTGACCTGCATGGCAGGGAGCTTCATGTCCCAGCTGAAGCGGTTGGTGGTCTTGGTCATGGTTGCCGCCTTCCAGGCGTGCATGTTCGGCCCGGTGACGTACGTCAGGTACTTGGCCTCGCCCGTGCCGAGGTACAGCCACGTGGCCCCCCAGAGGAGCTCGTCGAAGATGGATGTGGACTTGTACTCGTGCTGCGCGCCGGTCACGTAGTCGCTGTACCGCCCGCGGAACCCGTCGGCAAAGGCGAAGCAATCGCTCGCATGGGCGAGCAGGGCGTCTGCCTTGGTCGCGTTGTCGGGCCGGAAGACGAGCGACGCAGCCGCAAACGCCGCCGCCATCTCGCCCGCGAGGTCTGACCCCGGGTGGGTCACCTGCAGCGGCGGCTGCGACGGCCGCGGCTCGGTAATGTCCTCCGGACGGATCCAGCAGCTGTCGCTCGCCGGGTCGCTGACCTGCTCGCCACAGCCCGGCCAGCCATGAGACTGACCTGACGGTCACGAGCGATTGCAGCCGGAGCACCCGGCCTTGCCACTACGCGCTCTATGGCCACAAGTCGGCAGGCTTGGCGCCGGCAGAAGCAGTGACAGCCAAGCCGAGGGAGGGAGGGGAGGAGGGAGGAGCGCACCTGCGTGAAGATGAGGTTGGAGTAGGGGTGGCAGCGGACGAGGTAGTCGGTGCCCCAGTTGAGCACGTCGAGCGCCATGGCCAGCGTGCCCTCCGCCTGGTACTGTGCGCCGTACTCGAGCAGCGACCAGGCGAGCACCGTGACGGTGAACGCGATCGGGAAGTTGTACTTGACGTGGTCGCCCTTCACGTAGAACCCGCCGGTGAGGTCAACAGCCAAGTCTTCGCCGTCCGTGAGGCCCGAAGCGCCGCGCCACGTGATTGGGTTCGAGTTCGGCAGCGCACCCGCTGCAGCAGCGACGACGGACAGGCCAACATTCAGCCTGGCACTCGTTGCCGAGAGCAGCTTCAGATGCATGGCAGCCCGCGCGGCGACAAGCTGGCTGCTGACCGCAGCGGAGGAACAGCGATTGTGCACGAGCGTCCGGATGCCGGCAGCGACTCAAATAGCATCCAGTCGCTCACATTTCTGAGCCAGAATGAAGAGCAGCGCCATCTCCAGCGTGCTGTTGATGGGCACCGAGACGGCGTCGGGCAGCGGCTGGGTGGCGGCGTCGCTGGCGCTGCTCGTGTCCTTGGTCGCTATGATCTTCCACGCCAGCACGCCCGCCGCTCCCAGAATCGCCACGCTGCCCACGATCGTGACGATGAAGATGCACGCCGACCACCCACCCCTGCGACCGTGCAGCAGCCGCCATTGCCAGCTGAGCCAAGCGAGCTCTTGCTGCAGCAGCTGCCATGAGGCGGCCTGGCCCTCATCAACACGAGCTAAGCTGCGATGCCACAGTAGCTCCGGACGCCAATTCGCGACCATTCCCGGTAGCTGGGGCGAGCGCTCTGCGTCTGCTGTGCAGCTCCCAGCATGCCGCCCCTGCGTGCAGCTCCTGGCTCATCCCAATTGGGGGCGCGAGCAAGACATGCGAGCGCAGCCGCCACGGCCGTGCCGCACAAGATCCAGCGTCTCCTTCGCGGCCAGGACTGCGCGAGCTCTCCTGCCTCTCCAGCTAAAGGGTCTCCAACATCGTCGTGGCCATGGCCGGCTGGCAGAGCGGCCCCGTCCCAACAGCGGCTGCCTGCTGAGAACAGCTAAATTACAGGACTGTGGCAATGACTGTCGCAGAGAAATGTGAGGAGGAGGAGGGGGGGAGGAGAGAGGGAGGGAGCGGCGGCGCCTCACCCCCGAGCCGCATCGGACTTGCTGATGCGGTTGTACCCGGGGGACTTCATGGTGGCGCGCCGCCGCCGCCGCCGCCGCCGCCGCCGCCGCCCGGCGGGCACGCCGCGCGGCAGACGTGGGAGCNTGCGGCAGGGGAGGGAGGGCGGGAGAATTGGGGAGGGAGGTTGCGGAAATAGGGCAGAGGGAGGAGGTCAAAGAGGGGCATTTAAGAGAGTGTCTTGGTAGCATGTCAACATGATTCAGGGGAGAGAGGGAGCGGACAGGTGGGGAGGGGGGCTGGGAGAAATGGGCACGGGGCCGGGTGCCGAAAGGGAGGGAGGGCGGCCGGGGCGGAGGAGGGAGGGCGGCGCCGGCGGCCCGGGGGGGTGCTCCAAGTTCTTGGCGGCCCGGCGACGCGGCGACGATTTTCCAGCCAATCGGTGCCGCCGCATGGGGGCTGGCGACGCGTGCGACGCGGGCGACGCGGCGCGCGATAACTCGCCGTTAACGGTCGGTGGGCGGGCGCGGACAAGGGCCCCGGGCGCCTGTCCGACGTGGCGCCAGGTGGCGGCGACCCAACTCGCCGCGTGGCGCGAGTCCGTGCCGGGTCTCCTGGCCCCCCCTTTCCTCGTGCCCTATAAGTGCGTGCTTCCCTGCGTCCACTGCGCGCCCTGAGCCCTCCTCGTCCTCCCAGGCATGGCGGTGGTACCGTTTCAACGCTCCCTTGCAGCGGTCCATGGCCCACGCTCTGCATCTGCGAGCTGGCCGTGCTCTCGCTGCGGGCTCTGGCTTTCGTCAGGGTGATAGCTTCCCGGCAGCTAGTCTGTCGGATCTGAGGCTCCTCACTCGTACTTATTGAGTGATCCATCCTCCCCCTGTTTTACCACTGCATCCTCAGGCCCCTTTGTAGCTGCTCACCGCTCTTAGGCCCCTCTGAACCTTTGTGCATTCTTTTTGGGCTGGCTTTTCGCAGCCCTTGCCCCCATTGGGAGTGCCACTTCTTTCTTCTTGCCTTCGCCGTCCACACGCGAGCAGGCCGTGCTGTGGCCGCCGCCTCTGGGTCTCGGCGGAGTGCCTCTTTCCCTGAGCGAGCTACTCAGACCTGATGTTGCTCACCCGCGGGTACTGAGCT
Organism: Spirogloea muscicola; assembly: GCA_009602725.1. NCBI lineage: Eukaryota > Viridiplantae > Streptophyta > Zygnematophyceae > Spirogloeales > Spirogloeaceae > Spirogloea > Spirogloea muscicola. The sequence goes on from WELB01000023.1 coordinate 648,031, forward strand.
TCCCTCTGCATTGTCTTTAGTTCTGCAGTGTCGTCTTTTTCCGGCTCCTCTTTTTTTGGCTTTGGACATTGTCCATTCTTTTTGGGCTGGCTTTGCCAGCCCCTCTTCTTTATGGGAAGAAGAAGGGCTCGCCCATTGAGGATAGGGGCTGGAAAAGCCAGCCCAAAAAAGAATGAACAAAGTACGAGAAGGGGGCCAGAGGAAGCGCTAAGAAAACAAAGCACACAAAGAAAGAAAGCAGCTACAAATCACTTAGTAACCCCTGCTAAGCAGCCACAAATCAGAGAGGCTGAGCTTCCCTCTGCATTGTCTTGTGTTCTGCAGTGTCGTCTTTTTCCGGCTCCTCTTTCTTTGGCTTTGGACATTGTCCATTCATTTTGGGCTGGCTTTGCCAGCCCCTCTTCTTTATGGGCGAGCACTTTCTCCCAGGTCCTAAAGAAGAAGTGGCACTCCCAATGGGGGCAAGGGCTGCAAAAAGCCAGCCCAGAAAAGAATTGACAAAGGTTCGAAGGGGCCGAAAAAGCATTGAGCAGCTACAAAGGGGTCGGAAGATGCTATGGTAGAGCCAAGCTCGCAAACAATCTGGGTCCTTCGATGAGCGAGCAGTGCCCCATTGCCCATCGAAGCCAGCTCTTTCTCCAAGAGAAGTGGCACTCCCAATGGGGGCAAGGGCTGTGAAAAGCCAGCCCGAAAATATTTGACAAAGGGTCGAAGGGGCCAAAAAAGCTTAGCAGCTACGAAAGGGCCTGAAGAAGCTATGTCAGGACGGGGGGGAGGCTGGACCACTCAGTAATTACGAGTGAGGAGCCTCAAATCCGACAGACTAGCTGCCGGAATACTATCCCCATGACGAAAGCCGGAGAGGAAGGGCTCGCCCATTGAGAATATGGGCTGGAACAGCCAGCCCAAAAAAGAATGAACAGAGTACAAGAAGAGGGGGGGGGAAGCCAGGCGAAGCCCTAAGGCGAAGCAGCAGAAATGACAAGCACACAAGAAAAAACAAAGCAGCTACTAACCACTCAGTAACCCCTGCTAAGCAGGCCAGGCCGCAGCGAAAGAGCACGGCCAGCACGCAGATGCAAGGCTTGGGCCATGGACCGCTGAAGGGAGACCGACAATCTCATGCAATAGACTTGGGCCCACGAGCCAGCGGCGTTGAAGTCAGCCGGCTCAGCGCGCCTGCGGGACACAGCGCGCCGTGCAAGCCTGGCCAGCAGGTCTAGCCACTGGGGCCCGAGAGCCCCATGCACGTCCACAGCCAGGGGGACGAACTCATCTGCAGCCGGGTGGTCGGCGTGTTTTGCCGCCTTGCTGCAAGCGGCCTTCGCCGCAGCGTGGCCAGCCCGCGAGGCAGAGAGCCCCGGGTTGGGGCGGTCGACCACATCAGTGGTGACCACATCAGTGGTGACCACATAACGGGAACAAGGGCTGTGATAAGCCAGCCAGACAAGGCCGTCGCTCCACCTCGACGACAGCAACCAGCGAACGGCACAGTGAGATAGCAATTTCAGGAGGAAGACTCTTCCAGTGGAGGGCGATAGCTGACTACATCAATACTCGTCAGCCATGTGTCCTTCTCTGGATGGGGCTCCGACTCCATCCCACTCTCACACGCTGGCCCAGCGCACACAAGACAAGTAGCCCAACAGCAGGTCGCGTTGTCTTGAATTCTACTGCCTGAGAGGTCGTCGACAACATTGAGCACTTTCCAATGTACGCAAGAATATGGGCAGGCCATCTCCTCATGCAATGCTTGTGTTTGACTTGGATTGTTCTTGAGTTTTGTCTGCAGTTTCTGCAGCTTGGTTTCTCTTGAGATGCGCACACGCCCTGTCAAGTACCACAGCCTGCTGTGGACATATCGGTGCAGTCTATGTCCAGATTGCTTGGTGCACATATGACAAAGTTTTGTAGGTCCTCAACAAGTGAGATTGACGAAGTCTCGATAATCTGGAGGCCTTTGCAGACATAGCAGCGACTAATGATACACCCAATATAGAGAGAACCTGTACCACGCCTGTTTGATCCGTGTACAAGAAAATTCTGAATGCGCCACTGGGTATGTTCTATCTCTATTCATCTCCCAAATTATTGTCAGCCAGGGCTTGGATGACAGAATGCAACGCCTTTTGACGCCCCCTGCGATATTAAAAACTCATCTCTTTGCCCCTAACCTGTAGGTCAAGGTGTTCTCGAGGCAGTGGTCAACTTAAGGGTGTGAGTCACAGGTATAAGTGCTCAATGGATGAAACAAGACTGGCTATGGAAAAGGGTAGAGCACAGCCGCCAGGCCACCCAAGCTTAGCTGTGCCTTGTGTGAGTACCTGGTCATTGCAGTTAGTGTGTACTTGGAGCAGGAATTGTAGTATTATGTCACCTAATAGACGGCCACTGTTCAAATTGTCCTGCCACACAATGCTTCAAACCTGCAACTATCACCCAACTTACGCAAGCACCACAGCCTGTCAGTCTATCTGTTGCGCGCTCAGATCCCAGACTCAGCACCAGACGGTTGCTTGAGCTGCCAGGCATGACTCCTGCCACCAGCACTCTGTCAATGACACAATTTCTCCTGTAGGCAGATGCAGATCGACTGACAGCACTCTCATAGGCAGACCCATGAAGACTAGCACCAGCGAAACAGGTTGCTGAATGTTATCATCTACTTGACAGTGCAGCACTCTCCTGCTGCAATCCGGAGTAAAGAGGATGCGTAGCTCTTTGTATCCGCCAGATGTATCCCTGTTCTGATGTGATCACCCCCAGGCGAAGTCTGTTAGGAGACGACGCGGCGCATAGATTTGCATGCTTTCGAAGAGGGGGGGGTACTCATGGGCAATTCCAGCACCCCAGGGAATGTCCAGCGCAAGTGCTCAACAGATGCTGCATGCCTCATGGCAATCATCTGCACTGCAGACACTGTCTTGTACAAAGTGTAACATGCTGCAGTGCCAGCTGCTTACAGATAGGGGTGCATGAGGTAGGCATGATCCTACCTTTTGTGTCAAATGTAGCCCACCTTGCAAGTTGTCATGAGCTGAGCCATCTGCTCAACTCTACCGGGCACCGGTGGTGGAAGACTCGGTGCCAAGTGCACCATAGCTCGTGGCAGATTCTAAACGCGAGTCTGGCCAGGAGGTGCCTCTTGCTGCTGAACAGTGGGCCGCGGCCGCATAGGGATTGACAGATGGTGGTCACTCCTCCGGCTTGACCTTGTCGTAGGGCCTCACGCGGCCCGACAGGCTGCTCATCTTGAGGTCCAGGAAGTACTTTTGATTGTTCTTGTCGTTGTTCCAGTACCCGTAGGCCTTGGTCGGCTGCCTCCACGTCGCCTTGAGGTCGTCGCACTTCCTCTTCAGCTCCTGCGCAACAACGCCACAGGTTTCGACGTGAGGGCCTCTGGGAGTCGCTCTGGGCTTCCAACATAGTGTCAATTCTCGTTTGCATTGGCCACGTACACGGCTCCACCGCCAGGGCGAGGCCAAGCGGCGCTCGTTGGCGAGGCCGACGAGCTGCTGCCATGTGCATAGATGCGCATTCTACGATGAAAATGCTTCTTGTCCCTCGTCCGCCGCAGGCTCCCAGCGCCTCCCCGGCGCCGCGAGAGGCTCACCTGCAGGTGCTGGCGGTTCTTGCGGTCGCGCTCCGCGGGGTCCTCCATGCGCTGCCGGATGATCGCCTCGGCGTACTCCCAGATGTACGACATCTCCGCCGCCGCGGCCGCAGCCTGACAGTCCTGACGGCAGAAGCGCCTCGAAGCACGTCTCGGCGCCACTCAGAGCTCGGCCGCGGCGTCGGCCGCCGCGGCCGCCGCCGCCTCTGCCGCCGCGCGCCGCGGCAGCCAGCGGCGGCGGGGTCCGAAAGTGGGGAGCAGCGCAGCGGCGCTTGGAAGAATCCGTGATTGCGCGGGTGTAGGAGTCGGCCGGAAGACTCCGCGGTATGATGGAGTGTATATGCCCGACCGAGGCTCTGCTAGGACCGACGTGAGGGAAGCCGAGAAAGCGATGCAATGCCACGTTCGTGTTCGCCAAGGCGGGGGCGCCCGATCGTCCGGCAGGGTGCCGAGGAAAGAATCCGACCGGGCGCAGTAGGTGCGCGCGTGCGCCCTCCTCCGGGCCCCCCGGCGGCGGCGTCGGCGGCGGCGGCGGCGGCGGCGGTGGTGGCGGCGGCGACAGCCTTAGCAAGTCGTCGCCGTCGCCGCGCTGTTGGAAGACGCCCCCCCGCCTCCGCCGCCTGGCCCGGCGATGAGGCCATGGTCCCGGGCTGCGGCGCCGCCGAGCTCGGCCGCCCACGCGGCNCGGCGGCGGCGGCGGCGCCGCCGCCGCCGCCGGTGCTCCCGAGGCGCCGCGGGCTTCGCCTGGTAAGCCCCTGCGGCTGGACAGCAGGACGGGCGGAAGGCCGAGCTAAAAACCCCCGGACTTGTGGCGAGAAGCTGCGGTGCTTCCTGCTGAAGGCAGCTGCCGTGGCTGTGTTGGGGTCAGGCTTTGAACCCGAACCCCTAAACCCGAAACCCCAAACCCTAATTCTCGTCGCAACCTTGGTGCAGGCGCGGAGGCGCGGACGCTGGGGTCCATGGCCGCCACGCCGCTTCGCGATGTCCTCGGGCAGCACGGCTTCGTCCTGGCCAGCTACCGGCCTGGCACGCACCGCCTGCTCTGCCCGCAGGTGCACGCTCGCCGCTCTCTGCATTCTGTTAACCAATTAATCTCTGGCTGCTGATATTAGTAGAGCGGCTGTAAAGCCAGCCAGGTTCATACAGTGGGTATTGACGACTATGTTAGCGGAGCCACCGGCTAGGCATCTCTGCCCCACGTTGGAGCCACAGAAGGCCTCGTAGTTGCCTTCTGCCAAGCCACCCCGTCCTGCATCCTATCCACTAGGCAAAGTCATGCAGACATCCTCTACTTATCGTGGATGTAAAGCTGCAGGAATCTGTAGAAGCTAGCATCAGGCAGCATACTGTGCTTGGAGAGGTTCGGCTATGTGCCAACCCCAGAGGTCTGGATCCTGGAAGCAGATGGAGTCAGGCAGAAGGCCTACGATCAGCGTCCTGCCCGGTGCTTCTTCTCGCGGTCGGGCTGCGGAGCTGCAGGTTTCAGGGCTCAGGGGTTTAAGGCCTGTGCTCCAGGGAATGAGGCTCAAGATGTGAAGCTTAATCACAAAGTGCGCTGCAATGGCGGCTGCAGTGCAAGGGCGGCTCGGAGCGGGAGCTGAGCCTCTCTCTCACCGTCCTTGATGATGGGTGAGGCGCAAAGCACGCAGCCACTATGTTGCGGCGTGCCTGTCGCGCTTACAGTTGCCAACTGCTGCTCAAGCTGGACACCTGGGAGGCTTTGGGAGGTCACCGCAGTTAATGCATGCAAGGTTTCTTGTTGGCCTCCACACAGAGCCTCTGCAGTGTGGAATTGCTTCCGTGCAAAGTGCGGCCATCGAGGAGCCTGTGACCTGCAGGCAAGCCCAAGCTAGCTGCTGCGTTGAGGGGGTTCAGGACTAATATTGCACGAGCTTGAAGGCATTGCCTAGTTGGTCCACTACATTTTCTTGGTTGCTGCATCCGAACCATTGCACTTGGAGGATCTGCAGTCCTGCCAGCCGAGTTTCGAGTAAGTCTTGGCAGGGGTCGATTGTTTCCTGACATTCCCGTGTCTTGTACCAAAATGAGGCACCGGGTAGCAGAATTTGAACGAATCGAGCAGCATGTATTGATCTGCATGTGCAACATGGGCATGGCTTCAGGGAAGGAGGCCCTTTGGCAAGCTCGCTGCAGCGGTCAATGGTTCAGCCGCCACACACCGGCCTGAGCAACAAACACCCGAGCGCAACGACGAGGCTGAGGATCAGGCAGCAGCAGGAGGGCGAGCTGCGCCGGTCCAGCTGGCCCTCAGGCTTGATCAACTTTCGCCAGAGGTGGGTCAGCTTGACGCAGTCCCGGCTGGACTAGGGCCGTCTTTCCTGAGGGTGCCCAAAGCGAGGTCAAGGCTTTTGGTATCTAAATTTCAAGGGGGCTGAAGCATATACCTTCAGCTGAAGTTGGGGTTTCTATTCTTTCTAAGGGGGCTGGGGCATAACAGCTTACTTTGCATGCATGAATCTCAGTGGCAGAAATGCGCATGTGGCAGCTAAAGTGTCGCTCAAAAGATGGGTACTGTGTCCTTAGCATGCTTGCTGAAAAGTTGTGCTGAAACTAGTCAAACAGCTGCTGCACCATGTCCTGGCGGCCATTATATATCATGCTGAAGCCCCTTCTCAGATGCAGTTCTGCATGTGCCTAGCAGGTGCTTGCCTGGTTTGCAGAGCGAAAGATAACACAGCGCACGCTTGAGGCCTCGCACGTGGGCACCTCTCGACAGAATTGGAAGAACAAGGTTCGGAATGCTATCCTTGTTGTGCAACCTTTTCTTGATGAGAGGGACAAACTCATGAGGATCGATCGAGTCACCTTTTCTACTACTGAAACCCTGAACATTGGCCGCGTGGCTCATTGCCATCTATGGTTTGACTACGACATATGAAAAGAGGACTCCTTCCTTCCAGCCTTACAGTTGTCTGGATGCCTTCTGTGTTGCCATCCCTGATGACAGCAAGGGGTGTTCGAGGAGAGGGTAAGCGTTGCTTTTCCCTACTTCCGTGAAGGCAGATTGGTCAACTGCAAGTATCGCACCAGGGAGAAGGACTTCCGGCAGGTATTGCCAATTTCTTCCTGGATGTTACCTGCAGAGGATGCTCTGCTGCTGTAATCGCTGCCTTGCTGTCAAGTGCAGGTAAAAGCAGCATTAGCATGTCTTAGTTGTAAAGCTTGTCAGCTAAGGTGATCACAGTGAAGCTAGGCAAGCCTACATCTCTGCTGCAACTGGCAGCAGATTGTAGTCGACAACTGCTCAAGCTGAAAGTAGCTGCATGGTCTGCCCAGGTCAAAGGCGGCGAGAAGGTCCTCTACGGCTTGGATCTGATGAAAGGAGCCAAGGAGATAGTCATTGTGAGTTTTCCTCATGTAGCAAAGCTAAGTGCCTGCATAGTACGCCTCGATTCGTGTATCTCATTTGCCTGCAAGACTCTCGGCAGTCTGACAAAGTGAAGTACGGTCCTGTCGTGTAGAGAGGAGTAATTGCATCCAGCTCATGTGGTCATCCAGCTAACTAGCACTTCAAGACACCTGTAAAGGACAACCCATCTATCTGTCTCATCCTAGATCTGCTGCTTACTCAAGATTTGACAAGCCCGGCAACAGGGAACGGCTTCAATCTTGTGTGCAGTAACATTGTACCTTGCTGTCCAGGGGTGAGCACGCCTGAGCTCAGCAAAGGAGGAGGTCTCATTTACTACTTGCTGGGCAACTTGATTGCAGGTGGAAGGTGAGGTGGACAAGCTGAGCATGGACGAGGCCGGCGTACCCGCCTGTGTCAGCGTGCCTGATGGTGCTCCTGCCAAAGCGTCGGATGAGGACAAGATGCCCTCCCAAGACAAGGTATTGCCTTGTGCCCGAGCCCCACAGAAGTGTGCCTCAGGCTTCCATGTTGATGCAATTTTGCCCTTATATAATCACACCCATTTGGTCACTCCGTCCGGTCAGCCCCATAGCATCAAAGCACTTTGTGGGGATGGCTTATCTCTTGGTATGTTTTGATGATAGGACAAGAAGTTTGAGTACCTCTGGAATTGCCGCCAGTACCTGGACAAGGCGAGTAGGCTTCCCAGGTTTAAGATGAAGTTGTTCATGTGCTGCATTTTCTTGCCTGCATAATGAGCATCTTTCATAATGGCAGTGCGTCTGTACAGCAGTTGGGGCAGGTGCATGACCAGCCAAGCGCAAGCACAGCTGTCCTGAGGTCTCTGCCATCTGATTCTCAGTTGTGCAATGCATCATCTACTGTGGCAAGCGACAGGTCTCAAAGGTGGTGCTGGCTACCGACGCGGATGAGGCAGGCCAAGCCCTGGCTGAGGAGCTCGCCCGCAGGCTTGGAAGGGAAAGGTAGTAATGTTCATGCGGACCTTCTCGAAGGCATGGACTTGATAGTATCGGTCAGGCCAGCAACTGTGCAGGGCAGTCCTGCACAGTGATCAGCAGCGACCCATATGGGAAGTGCATGGACTAGCTGTAGCATGTGCTCCCGCTGCATTGTACATTGTCGGAAGGATCTCTTGATTCAGAATGCCTGCAGAAGAACTTCCACACAGAAGAACTGAATCTTGGCTTCTTATCTTCGCTGAAAATTGATGGCCTACAGTGTGCCTCAGGGGTTGACACCACTGTGTTGCTATATCAAGGGACCATGCACTGATGTGCAGGTGTTGGAGGGTCAAATTTCCTGAAAAGGAGCCTGAGATTCCATTTAAGGATGCCAATGAGGTCGTACACCATTTTTCGACCCTCATGGCGTGCAGATCTTGTACCTAGATGGGGTAGTGTGTTTCTTGCTGTCCTTCATCAAGAAGATGAAATCTGTGAGTACTGGCCAGGGTTACTCTGGAAGAGGAAAGCATGTGTCTTTGTGTCTTCGAGCAAGGCTGAAAGCCAGCTCCTGAGAGTGCTGCTAGAGCCTTTGGGCTTTGCATGTTGCAGCTCTGACTCTTTGTACTTGGATGATTCATGTCAACAGCTCCTTGTGGCAAGAGGTCCACAAGCTCTACGGGAATGTGTAGCCGCTGCAGAACCTTACCCAATACGGGGTTTGTTCCGCTTCAAGGACTTTTTCCAAGAAATTGATAATTACTACTACCTCAGGCTTGGGGACGAACGAGGGGTATCGACTGGGTGGCAGACACTGGATGAGATGTACAGAGTAAGTTCTTCACATTAGTCTTGCCACATCGTTCATTACCCACAGGGCTTCCATTATGCATGGTCTCAACAGAGGCCGCTCCTTGCATCTTCTGTTGCAGGTAGTGCTAGGTGAGCTTACGGTGGTTACCGGCATTCCAAACTCGGGCAAGAGCGAGTGGATCGATGCCTTACTCTGCAACCTCCAGAGGCAACAGGGCTGGACTTTTGCCCTCTGCTCGATGGAGAACAAGGTGTCTTGCAGCTAGCTATTCTGCATCCTGCAATTAGCACGGCAGTCAGTGGGGCCTTCTGGTCTCCTGTATGGTGCCATCTTTGTGCTTCTGTTACTCCTGCCCTGTTACATCCTTCCAAGGTGGCGCAGAAGGTACCTCTTACTAAATTGATTGAATGCCCGGTTGACAGGTACGAGACCATTCTCGTAAGCTTCTGGAGAAGTACACCGGGTCCCCTTTCTTTGATGCTCTGTAAGCCTTCTCGTACTGTGCCCAGGCTCCAGTTCCGTGTGATTTACATGGACGCATTTGGTGTACACACTTGGTGCATTGCTTTGATGCCAGCAACATCATGAGAAGTCGTCTATGCACTATACGCGCCAACTTTCACTTTTGCCACTGTTCAGCGGTTCAACAAGAGTCAAGGATAGACCCAGATCCAAAAGCTGACATTGTTGATTCTACACTGAAGGTTTCCATGGACTTCCCTTCCAGCTATAGCAATCGCATCAAGCGGATGACTCCTGACCAGTTGGCTGAGGGGAAGGCTTGGCTTACTGACAATTTTGTCCTCATTAGGTGAGGTTACTCCTCAATAGGTCACATGAGTGGCGACTTGTTGTAGCTTCCTGGAGCGTACCTTACTGTTAGCACAATTAGCACAATCAGCACACCTTACTCAGCACAATATTCTGAGTAGCTTCACACTGCATCTTTGGGACGTGCTGTAGGTGCGAAGATGACGAGCTGCCGTCCATTGACTGGCTCCTCAACCTGGCCAAGGCCGCAGTTCTGCGATATGGGATACGTGGTCTGGTGATTGACCCGTACAATGAGCTCGACCATCAGCGCCCTACTCGCCAGTAAGTTGGACTTACTAGACACGCAGATTTTAACACTCTTCAGCCCTATACCCCTTAAAAGTGTTGCACACAACTGTGGTTAGCGAGTAACTTATAAACCTTCAGTAGCAAAGTCTCTCTTTCCAGGGCTTACAATACTTGAGCGCACCCTGTGGGCTTTTCAGGACCGAGACAGAGTATGTGAGCAGCATGCTGACTAAGGTGAAGCGCTTTGCTCAGCACCACGATTGCCACGTCTGGTTTGTGGCCCATCCAAAGCAGGTAAGAGCTAGCAGACCATGTGCCAGAGTCTTATACTGCAGTTGACCTGTTGGCAGCCCTGCTGATCATAGTGGCAAATGCATGATTGCAGCTCCAAGTCTGGAGGGGGGGGGCACCCGGCCTGTATGACATCAGCGGCAGTGCTCACTTCGTGAACAAGTGCGATAATGGCATTGTTATCCATCGTAATCGTGACAAGGAGAGAGGACCCCTTGACCATGTCGAGGTAAGACACACAAGGCTTTGCCGGAATCTGGCAGAATTGCTAATGGCCTCACAGTGCCACACCTCTCATACAGCAGCTTAGGACAATAAAGTACTGGCAAGTCCAACAAATGCAGTTGCAATGTCAATCTGCTGCTACCTGAGTTGATGATCGATAGGTCTGCTTTGTTGGTCTATCTTATCCTGATATATCACCTAATTTGCTCCTGAAGGCTCTCATCCTGCAGGTTCTGGTGAGAAAAGTGAGGAACAAGGCTGCTGGGACCATTGGAGATGCCATCCTTCGATACGACAGGTCACTACTAGACCACCTGTGCTTCCTGTGCTTATCTCCATTGTACAAGTCCAATTGCCTGCTTCTCAGTCCTGCTGGCAGGGTCAACGGCAGTGCTTAGCGTTAGAATACAGAAAAAGCACAATGGGACTGGGCTCATAGTTACATTCACCATTTGTTGTGTCATAGTTACATTCGCCATTTGTTATATCAGGGTGAATGGGCGGTATCACGACCTTGAAGCTTGGGAGCTCTAAGGTGTGCTGCAAAGCTCGGAAGCATCCCTTCGATCGGCCACAGTGATGCATCATCTCATGGGAGGTGCAATACCATCTTACCTGTGTCACATATCTACTTGATGCAATTGTATTGGAGTCCTGTCGTAACCTCTCCACCAATCCTCAGAATTGTGCATGTTTGAGAAATTGTGTGTTGCACAGAAGTGATTGCTTGCATCTGTTGGCCTGACCGAGGAGGTCATAGGCCAACCCAATAAGACCGCCCATTTGGGTTGTGGATGGGCGAGATTGACGGACTCGTCACTGCCCATTCATACCAAACCTGCAACCACACTCAGCAAGCGCTAGTCAGATCAGCCAAAACAAAACCTTGCGTGATGGAGCTGAACATTCATTCGTCTGCTGTTTTCAGGAACCAGCCAGCGACTGTGGCTCAGGTGATGGCCAGGACTCTGCTGATGGAAGGCAGTAAGTACTTCCAGGAGCGCAGAGAGCACATGGTGGTGATTTGTGTGGTCACCTTGGTGGGGCTATGGCACCTCCAGAAATGCAACTCGAGCTTGGAACCAGCTGGTATGTACATGGGATGTCTTAGTGGGAAGAATATTGCAAACCTGCACGATGACAGGGTGACAATTTTCAGAAGTACAAAGACTAGTCATCGTGCTGATGACATTGCCATGGTGTGCAGTGCCACCCTTGCTCAGTTTCAAGCAGCATGACTCGCCTTTGAGCTCGGATATTCATTCTCACTTGTACTGCCATGCAGCCTGTCATTACGTGTCCCATTGTTTGCTAGTGGTTGTGCGTATCATTGACAAGCAAGTCTTGACATTTTTGTTGCACGTAATGAGGCCTGCCACTTGATGAACTTCAAAGGTCGTACATACCAGCTGAACATATCTGCAGTGGCGGTTGAAGGCACTATACCCAAATGCACATCCTTATACAGGACTGCATCGAAGTAACCCCCAAAGCCTGCCAAAAAGCATCCAGCAACACATTAAAACAAATTTGCTGAATCAATGCTGCTATCTTGTCAAACAAGACCACTTAAGAACTCATGGCCTATTCACCCAGCATACTGAAGCGCTATTCACCTCTCCAACAGCAGCCACATTAGGAAATCCGCATGTGTGTACTTGTGGGCAGTCATTTTCTGTAACTGGTGGCTGTCTCTGGCACGAGGTGCTTCTTGCCTTACCATGTACTACGGCAGAGCCCGTGTCAGCTGGTATGTCAAAAAGCAATCGTGTGTATTGCCTGTTGTCAATTACAGGGGCCCAATTTGGATGCTCAAATGTGAACACCTGCCACAGCCGAATCTTCAATAGCTGTTCATTACCAGCTTGACCTAATGATGACACTGGAAATTACATGACCTCGCCAAGACTCCAGCCATTGGAAAGCTTCATAATATGACTGAGCTTTTGGGCAGGCTACCAACCGGACGAGGTTCAGCCAGTCTTGCGGCACTGTGAAGCTTGACGACGTACGCTGTCTCAAAGTGGGCAAGGTCGTTGTAGGCCTTGACCTGAAATGCACATATAGAGCAGACAGCATGAATCGTGCACAATGTTTGTGGGCAGCCATCCAAAGTAACAATACTTCGGAAGACTCACATCATTGTGGAGCTTGGCAGCTGTGATGGGTCCAATGAAGCTGGTGTAACTGCAAGGTGACAAAGAAATGCACAGCCACTCAAGCACATGAGATGCCTGCACTATGCCTCTCCTCATGTGCTCGCCAGTAGCTTTGCTACGCAGGAAGGTAGTCAGTTTACAGTAGCACAAAGGAAACTTTTAAAACCTTAAATCTGTTGGTGAACGCCGATGCTGCTGGCAAAGACCTGGCACCATCTGCTCAACATGCAATCGGATAACATTACTTCTTTGCATCCAACCTCGAGGGGATGGATATGCCGTCGGGCTTCAAGAAGCGCTGAGCTCCATCAAGACACTCGGGCGACAGCTCGTTGTCTCCAAAGGAACCCAGCAACTCACTCACCTGCGCACCCCGAGTCAATGCTGGCCGCACAATTCAGGTCTCACGGGCCTACAGCATATGTCTGCCTGACTGCAGCCAACAGCAATACTTACTTCGGACTGAGAAACTATGACGACGGACGTGGTCAAATTCCGAAGGCAGAGCACCACCAGGAGTAAATGACTTGTGTCACCCTGAGCAATGTTGCTAGCATCCTTTGGCAGAATGATAGATACTTCCCAAAGAGGGTGACGGGTTTGGTGGCCAGCCCAGCAAAAGAATGAACAAAGTTCCAAGGGACCAGAAAAGCGCTAAAGCACACAGCGACTCAAGTTGCCAATGGGTGCTCAAAGTCCCCTATTGAGCAGCCGCAAGTCAGAGAAACTAGTCCGAGGTCTATGCACAAAAGCTCATTGCTTGACACACAGCAAGCGGCATGGGGCCCGAGTACTTAGGATCATCTCCACAGAGGATGGACTCACCAGGATGTCGGCCTGCTCTGGCGCCTGCCAGTGACGCATGTCTGACGACACCACTGTCACCTTGTCCTGCCATCCTTCCATGGTGATCAAGCTCTGCCACAGCGACATAGACTTTCAGGGGCAGAGCGAGGAAATTGTAATGGCCTTTCGGGTTCCCAGAGGATGCACTGTAACTGTAGCTGCTGGACGTTACTCTCAAGTTAGTGCAAGTTGATTGACAACTTGTATTATGACAGGCAAAGCAGAATATGATATGATATAATATGGTATTCTCCTGATAAGCCTTTGGCATGCGCAACCAGCGAGAGCTGAGACTCAAATGAGGGGGGACAGACGTGCAGAGTGACGATGGCATTGGGGTTCTTCTCCACGGCGTAGATTTTAAGCAGCCGCTGGGCCTCCTCGGCAGCCGCCAGGGACGCTCTGACAAGAGGGCCCCGCCCTGCCCCTACAACCATAAGGACCTGCCAACTCGCCAGTCATGCATCACAAAGTGCTTTCAGTTGATGCTGCTTAGCCTTGATACTGTTGTTAGGCTTGACTGGCTATTCAAAACTTTGCTGAAAGAGGACACAAAAGCTTTCTAGCAGTTCATTGCGCAGCCTGGACAATGAGCATTCTACCTGATGCTTGTTACCAAATAGAACAGGAAGCGATTTAGTCTAGTGCCTTTGTCTAACGTCAGCCTCTTATGGCGAGGACACATGCAGGCTGCAAGTTAAAAAGTGCGGTAGCTGTGGAGGCATCGCACTAGTGTGGTGGTTGCTGAGTCGGCGTCGGTGACTTTGTCCAGCAATGCTTGGTGCACCGCTTGCTGGTACTGCACATCACACCAACACTTCCCTAGGCAGCGGTCAGACACTGTGACGAGTCAAAGGGTTCGCCCTGGACCTTGACCAGACATGCAGAGTACAAAACAAGGTCGACAGCAGCTATAATTAGGGGGTATGTTGAAAGACAAAAGTGGGTTCTGTGCAGACACCTGGCTGTACTTCTTGGCATCTTTCTCGAATGTCTCATATGTCTGAGCTTCCAAGTTGTCCATCAGAGGCTGTCGCAAGACAAGTGGCCCGGGAGATCAGGAAGTGGCAGATAAGAGTCTGATCACAAGCATGTGCATATTCCTGTCGATCCATCTCCAACCCAGAAGCAACAAGCTAAGCTTGGATGACATGATAGGAGCAGCCAGCAGCAACCTCACCTGTAGAGGCGCTTGCAAGAAGTCCCGATACCCCATCTGGAAGTTGATGCGCAGGCACAAGGTCAAGCACGCTTTAGCACGTCAGAAGTTCTTCAAGATACTGACAAGTGCAGCAGCAAATTATTTTACGACCCTCTCCCATGTGGATGCCGGCTGCTGATTGACACTTAAAAGATGGCAAAGCTGACCTCGAAACGCTCTTGCTCCGAAAGCGGCTCCAGCTTCCGATAAAGGTGGGCCACATACTCCAAATACGGCCGCAGAGGGTGCTTTGGCACCATCAGTTCCACTCTGTTGTCTGCGGCTGCATGCACGGCCAGAGACAGTCAGCGAAGGCTCCAAGCTTGCTCTGCACAATGCAGACTGATAGGATTTTGACATTGATCGCATGCTGCTCAATGCCGATTGAAAGCTGACACAGAACGGCACAAGAGTGGAGAAGCTGGCAATCAAGATGTGGGTCTCTGCAAGCAATAGTGCCACTGAGAGTTGATGGGCGGACTTTCAGAAGCATTTTCGCTGCTCTCGCTGTTGGCCGGCCCGTCCACACCAGCCGCTGCATGGAGAGTCTCCCCGGAGACCACAACCTGCAACCATCGGGCTTCAGATCAAACACACCATCAGCTCCTGCAAGCAGAGGCTCTGCACCCACTAAGTCACTGCACCCTCTGGTCACAGACAATGAGCTAGAAGACTTTGCGCTTAACTTGCTCCACAGCGCATATAGGAGTTAGTGCTGAACGGGGCTACTCATATATTCACTTGCTGTCTAAACGGGATGAGGCCGAGGGCCATGCTGCCTATTTAGGCTCGCCAGAATTTCACGCAGCACCAGCAGGGGCAACACTGCCCATTTCCTCCTCATCTCAGCACATTTCGTTTCACCAACAGTTGTGTCCACCTTGTTCATTGATGCAGACCCCCACCCGATTGCACAGCATGATATCATGGACTAAGGAAGGAAAGGCCAAGGACTGTTCAAGCCTCCAAGCCTGACCTGTACACTGTGCTCAAAGAGGGTGGCAACAAGCGCCTGGTGCCGCTTGGAGAGGCACGGAAACCCGCGCTTGTTGGTCAGGAATGCCTGCAGTAGCGCCAACGTGGTCATTAGATTCAGCATGCCCACAACATGGCTAACCTGCTCAACTGCGCTGACGTTGCAGGACTCTGGAGAGAGTGCAGGTTGGCAGGCGGCCTTGTCAACAATCGCATGAGCAAGCAGGTCGGAGCCCCGCACGGCCCACGTGCAACTCACGCTGGTATGCAGGATGGCAGCCCTCACAGGCTCGCCGAGCCACCGTTGCAGGGCGCTCGGCGAAGGGAGCGAGGCCCTGGCAGGTTAACGCACGGAGGAGAGTCAGTGAACGGCGCATCAGCTCAGCCTAGGTCCACAAGCACACAGTGTTTGCCAGCCAATCTCTATAATTCCAATCTTCAAATTGATTTCATATGAGAGGCCCACGTTGGTTACAAACTGAGGAGCAGATAGGAACACTGACAAGCAAGCAGCTAGCACCAAAATACGGCGCACGTGGACAATGAGGAACTATTGAAGTTCCAGGCTATGACTCTTGTGGTAGCGCGAAGCTAGCCATGGATGAAGGTGGTGAGAGCGCACGTGATGTCAAGGGCGACGGAGAGCTGGCTGTGGTGCTCGCAGAGCGTGCAGAAGGCATGCCACCACTCCCATGGATCACTCAGAGGTCTTCTCGAGACGGCGTCCCGCCGCTGCAGAAGTGCCGCCAAGCAGGCTAGCTGACCCAGCTGAGAGCTTGGACAGCAAGCAAGCGCGGAGCTCAGCAACGGAGCCTCATCCTGGGCCGCCGCAACTGAGATGCTGCCCTTATGCGACCGCAATCACAGCAATCCTCATGAAGCAACGTCCACCCTCCATGCCCGCAACGCCATTGGCCACCCAGCTTGGGTTGCAGCCGACGAGCTCCAGACTATGAGGGCGTGCTTAGTGGCAGACGCATGAGCATCATTGATGGCTCGAGGTATTCATTGCCCCAGCTTCACTGTGGAAGTACCAGGAAGACGGCGTCCTCGTCAGCGGTGCCTTCGACCGCCTGCAGCTCCGGCGCAACCAGCGGTATGCGCAGCCACAGCTGCAGCAGGGGCGCGCAGGAGCTTGCTTTCAAGGGCTTGCGAGTTTGGCAAGGTGCTGAGGTGTTGCAGAGGCTCATCCAATCGCACCGCAATCTTGATTATGGCAGCTGAAAGTGACGCTGTCGCACTGGCGGTCGCGATCATCGAGCTACCAATCCTTAGCAGGCAGCGGCGGCAATGCAGACCTGCATATTGGAGAGGCCCTGTAGGAGCTGGTTGACACCACGTGCATAGTTGGTGCAGTCCAGCGGCCGTGGTGTCGGCAGCAGGCATGCCTGTCTTGCCAGGGGACGCGAGGCAAAGCAGCTCAAGTACGCAGTCAGAGCTTCGGCCGCCGGCTTACCAGCATCACCAGATGGGCTCCGTGCAAGGGTTGGCATGCCGGCAGCACCAGTTGCCGATCCGCTAGCTCCTGACTGCAACAGAAGCAGCGGCGGCGTCGGTGGTGGCGCAGCGGTGGTGGGGGGTCGAGCAGCTCGCCTGCAGGGAGAGGTGGGACGCCCAGCTGAGCTCCTGCTTGAGCACGGCCTCGCTGTCGCGCCGCACCTCCGCGTCCCGGTGGTCCAGGTCCGCCCATTCGCTGATCTTGCCTGCACGCCGCAACGCCATGGCCGCCTGAGGCGGCAGCGCACGAGGTCGCAGAGGGCATGCATGGCCTCCGGGACGTGACCTTGCTACGAGAGCCGGGAGCCGGAGCTGGTGTCGACGTTGGACCCACATTTGCCAATGGGCTTCCCCACTTGGAGAAGCCCTTTGAAGGTGCACTGCGTCTCACCGCCACACTGCAAGGACTGACCTTGCTACGGGAACCGACCAAAGCTGGTGGCAACATCAGCAGCCGACTGGCAATGCTGCTGCTATCCCAAGCTCACGGCGCCAGACCGAGAGCCGAGCCTAAGCCCTGAGCTCAGACCCTGGTCCTCAGCTCGTGGCAAGGGCCGTGGGACCCCCGTCGAGTCGGCGAGCAGGGGCTGGCCAGGGGTTCGAGCGCACCGACGACATGCGAGCTCCACTGTGCGGGGGCGAGCACGAGGTCCGAGCCAGCGAAGGGCGGCGCGGCGCCGGGCGGCGCCGCGCTCGGCCGGTAGGACGGGTCCGTCTGCGCTCGCACAGGCACGGCACGTACTGAGCGACCCGCCGCGCCTGGGGGCCAGCCGCAGAAGCGGCCTCGCTGCCGTTGGCCAAGCTCGGGTACTGCGGCATCGGACGGCGGCGGCGGCGGCGGCGGCGGCGGCAATGGCGGCGGCAATGGCGGCGCGCGGCACCAGCGGGGCGACGGCGAAGTCGAAGGCGCCGGCGAGGGTGGCGGCCAGCGCGGCCTGGATGTCGGGCGAGAACCCCAGCTCCGCGCCGCAGTAGCGCGACTCGCTCGCGTCGCCCGCGCGCTGCCCCAGCGGCATGGCGGCCGCCGCCGCGTTTTTTTTTTTTTTTTTTTTTTTTTTTTTTTTTTTTTTTTTTTTTTTTTTTTTTTTTTTTTTTTTTTTTTTTTTTTTTTTTTTTTTTTTTTTTTTTTTTTTTTTTTTTTTTTTTTTTTTTTT
>WELB01000023.1:666454-677240 GCA_009602725.1 Spirogloea muscicola
TCCCGGCCGCCGCCGCCGTGGCGGTGGCGGCGGCGGCGCTGCTGCTAGGTGTCTGCGGCG
This sequence comes from Spirogloea muscicola, assembly GCA_009602725.1. NCBI lineage: Eukaryota > Viridiplantae > Streptophyta > Zygnematophyceae > Spirogloeales > Spirogloeaceae > Spirogloea > Spirogloea muscicola. The sequence goes on from WELB01000023.1 coordinate 666,515, forward strand.
CCGCCGCCGCCGCTGACGCTGTGAGCGACCGGCCGCCCCGCCGAGAGCCGGCGCTGCGCTGCCTTGCCCCCCCTCCCCGGCGGCTGACGCTGACGCTGACGCTCCGGCGGCGTGCTCCTGCCTGCTCCTCCAGGCTCCTACGCCGCCATGGCCGTCCATACGCTCCGACGCGGCCCCTGGCGGCGGCAGGTGCCGCGAGTCCAGGCGCTCTTACTCTTATGCTTCTACCCGCGAAGCGAAAGACAAGGGTTCGATTCGGCAAGGCCGCACTCTCGCGGGACGCTGACGCCGCTTTCCCCCCTGCGGCAGGTCTGGGGCGCGCCCAGCACCCTCGCCAGTCGCCGGCGGCGGCCGTCTAGTGAAGCCCGTTCTGGAGGAGCCGCTGTGGCCGCAGCGCGACCAGAGCCGGAGCCTTGCAGGTTCTGCCTCCGGCCCCTGATCTGGGCTCCCAGACGTACCCGCTGCATGGCAAACCCACTTAGTGTAGTGCTTACGATGACTAGCACTTAGACCGATACACAAGGCGTCCTAAGGACATTGCAGATTCTGGGACTGCATACAGATACGCAGTGGAGCTGCTCTCAGCATTGGTTGTGCTGTGCCGTGGCGGCTAGGCGGTCATATAGCACTCTTTGCTCTGAGCTTGCAGAGAAGCACCCCAATGTGCTGAGGCTGTCGCCCGTGGTCGAGGCAAACACCCGGCGCGTGCTGAAGCGGCACCGCAAGCCGCCCCGCCTGAACTGCACAGGTCACTGTGACCAATCTCTTTGAGAGTTGCTGTGCAGCAATGGCTGCCTTCTCTCTTTGGGCTGACAGGCTGAGGGGCCATCTCGTCGTTGTGAAGCTCTGCTGGTCCCGACTCATGCTGCAGGTACAGAGTGGGACCCCGTTGACTCCGAGCTCTACAACTGGGTGCCCCAGGTCAGGCGGCTCCCCCATCTCACGACTGCAGTAGACGGCTTGCTCAGCTCAGGCAACTGAACAATGCTGTGCTAAGATGAAGTCTGATGTGGGCTGGACGGCAGCACGCAGACTGTGGGTAGTACAGCATGATGCGCCTGGCAGCCATTCATTGCATGGCGGGTTTGGCGGAACCTTCTGACTGGCTACGCCTCCGTCCGTGCGTGCGCTGCAGTCGGAGAAGTACCTGCTGGCGGTGTGCCTGTATGGGGAGCAAAGCAACCAGCAGATCTGCATGGAGAACTACCTACTCATGGCCGGCCTGCTAAACAGGACGCTCGTCGTCTCCAGGTCGGGCCAGCTCGCCTATTCGACGAGCGAAGTCCTTACTTGTGATGCTTGCTGCTCGGCGGATTATGCAGATTCTGTTCCGCTCATGGGCGCTCAGCTGCGTCCTGCTTCAGGCATACATTCAAGAGGGAGAAGCGGTACGACTGGGACTGGGAGTACTTCTTCGACTTGGACAATGCTCAGCGGTGCTTCGGAAACAACACCGTCATCTCCCTCCGGGAATACAAGGTAGATCATTTGAAGTTGCTGCCTGAATGCATGGCACTGTCATTGTGGGCTGCGATCTGTGAGCCTCCTTGGGGAGCTGAGCAACTTCGCGTCATTCTTCTGATTACGCTGTCATGCTGCGTTGAGCTGCAGAAGCGATACCCCAGGCCCGATGACAAGGCCGTGATTGACGAGATTGTGTGCTGGAAGGTGCAAATGGCTCTACCCAGGCGCAAAGCTGTTGACTCCCCTCTGCAGCATCAGCATTGCCTATTTAAGTTGGGATACGGGACGACATAACCTAAGTCTTAGTACAATGACTCTGCTCTCCAGAGCAACTTCAAGGCTCAACTTGAGCTGTAGCCTTCTATTAAGGCATCTTTGTTGGCGTCTCAGAAGAAGTATTGCGGGGAGTTGCCGGAGACGACCAAACAGGACCGACCAGATATCATCTGGCCAAAGAAGGCCACTTATGAGGGCTTCCCAGGTGTTCTAGCCTATTCCTTCGGTGACCCTAAGGTTGTACAGAAAGCGGTACGGTGTTAGTCAAATCAGGCCATACTTGTTATGGAGGAGACATTCTTCAGCGCAGGAGATCGAGGACTGCATGACCAGCGCCAAGCCTCACACCTGATTATCGTCCAATAAGTACTCTACTCTTGCCATGTCAGGTCGTTCTTATATCTGGACTATTATGGACGTCCTCCCCAAATTCACCGACAAAATGATCACCTTTGGCGATATTTATGGCGAGTACCTCCACGGGGCGCCATTTGCTTACAATAAGCCTTTTGGCCCAATCCGCAGAAATTGCGGCCTCCCATTTCTACCTCACCCTTCAATCACCTCCGCAGCAGAAGGCTTCGTGAAGACTTTTGCAGGTACAAGCCGTTGATCACCTGCTATGACCTCCAGTCCTTGGACTTATGCAAGAATTGCTCCATCAAAGTTTTGCATCGATTCCTGTTAATAAGCACCAGCTTAGCTTCCAGACTCGGAGGCTTGTAATTTGTGAAGAGCTGACGTGCCATTTAAGCGCATTTTTGGTTGGGAAGGCGCCAACTTGGTGGCGCTGCATCTAAGGAGGGGTGACAAGTACAAGTACTGGCGGCAGTGCATCTACCCGCTCGAGTGCTTCTGGCCCGTCTCAGATGTGGCCTACTGCCTCCTCAAAGTGTGCGACAAGGCCAACGCAAGCCTGGTCTTTGTCGCCAACAACGGGCACGAGCTTGAGATGCAGCTGCTGAAGAAGCTCCTGGGCAGGCCTCGCGGCCGAGAGCGGCGGCCGGTCACGCTCCTCACCCTGCCTGACAGGTTTGCAGGCTCCCTCAGAAGACGCTGCCTCCATGATCAGCATAACATAGTACATATTGCTCGTATCTCCCAGAGTTGCTGCCTGCCTACAAGCAACGAGTGCCTGCTGCTGCAACCTTGCAGTACCTTGTCTTTGCTTTGCAGCATCCTCTCTGGCTCCTTGTGCAGTTTCTCTCAGGCAGAGGGCCGGAAGCTGCAGTGGGCAGAACGGTGGGGCTGGAACGCGGGGAACATGAGCAGCGATCGCTTTGCCGTCATGTCGCTGGAGAAGCTGATCTGCTCCATGTCCAAGGTGTTCCTTTCGGCTGGGGAGTCCACATTCTCGACGCACATTGACCGCATGCGCAAGGCCATGGGCACGTGGTCGTGCATGGACGGCATATTGTGTGCAGGCTACCACCGCCACAACATCACCATGCCGGAGTTTGAGGAGATTCCTGAGCAGGACTACGCAGACTAAGCTTGGCCTCCTCCTCTGTATTCTTTTATTCGTTCCTCTACTACTCTTGCCAAATTTCAGCTCAAATGCAAGCCCGGGCGTGATAATGGCGGAACCCTGGGCTAAGGGGATCGCACTTTTGTTGGGTGGAAGAAACCTCAAGTCGCCATGCAGACGTGTCCAAGCTTCCAAGCTTCCCCGAGGGAGTGTTGGCATGTCTGTCCACGGTGCGCTAAGCTTCAGTTTGACACAAGTCCAGCAGCGCGAGGGGGTCTGATCTGCCTCGAGCTGTGCAGGCATTTGCCTTCAATCTTCATGCATAATACGTGTTCTGCAATGCCAGGCTTTGCTGAGTACGCACCTTTACCCCTCCTAAGCTGCTAAACAGATTACTCATCATTTTCTAATAGAGCTGCTCGCTCTGTTCAGGTGCGTGCCCTGGCCTCCCTCTTTTGCGGTGCCTTTTGACAAGCGCTTGTTGGTGCCATTTAAAGCCACGACCACGGAAAAGGTCTCATTCTCTGGAGCCTCCTGGAATGTAGCTTATCAAAGGTACCTTGTAGCCTTGCAAAGATACCTTGTAGCTTCTACGTGTCGATCTACTCTCTAAGTGGCAGTGGACTTCAGAAGAGTCTAGGTTGACTTGCAGAGACTATTGTGTGCAAGGGCTCTCTGCCGCCTTTTATTTAGGAGAAGGCATTTGCTGCGACACATCGGCCCATTGACTGCCGAGGCTGCCCTGCAGGCTTCTGTCATTTTGTCATGGCTGGCTCCTAGGCCTTGTGGCTTCTTTTTGCAAGCACGACACATTCTTTACATTAGACTGCTGTGGCTTGTGAAACCATCCACCCAGTGCGGAGCTTTTGCTTGTGTGCACGAAGAGCTGTTGCGACCTTGCTATTGCTTGTCACTAGTTAAAAGCCCGACAGAGTCTGCGGGGTCGCTGTGGCTGGGTTACTTTAGAGAACGACGGAAAATGGTGACCGACATATTCAATGTGGCTGCGCATAGAAACCCAACAATGGCACGTCGTAAGTGATGCAGGCACAACTGACTCTGGGCCCAGGCATCAGTATGAAAAATTAATGTGACAAACCCGGCCAGCTAAAAGCAGGTTGGAGACAATAAGGCCGATCGATTCAACCCATTATTCAGTAGTGGCCACACTCGGTAAGGATGGCGTGTGGGCTTAGTCTGCACTCCTCTGGGTACCCGTCCACGACCACGAAGCTTCCACTGTGTAAGAGCACTTTGGCAAACGTGATCCGACTGACAAGGGGGAAGAGTAGCTATAGTTGCCTGCACTTGGACTGTTGCAGCCATCGCCTCCATTTGATGGAGGCCGTTAGCCTGGCCTAATGCGCGCCCAGCACGCTGATGTATCCCGAGTGCCTGGGAGCGCTGCAAACTCAATGATAAGTGGAAAGAAAGCGCTAATGCATGCTGCGAAGGGCCGAAAGAAGTGGCTCTCCCACTGGGGCCCGAAAGAGAGCTGCTTGAGGGCTAGCAAAGAAAGGGCTCGCCCATTGAGGATAGGGGCTGGACAAGCCAGCCCAAAAAAGAATAATCAGCAAAGCCAGCCCAGAGAAGGTTGGACAATGTCCACAGGCCGCGTAGGCCACAAAACAGTGCCCGGGAAGACAAAACTACACACAAAGACACGAAATGATGCAGATGGAAGCTCAGTATCCACGAGTGAGCAACAGCAAATCAGCAAATCAGAGAGAGAACTAAAAGGGCCGAAAGGGCCGAAAGGCGCGGTCGTTGTCATGGCAATGGCTCCCAACTGGCCGGGGACTCACAATTAACGGGCGGAGCGCGACCTTCACGGCTGCCGCTAAAGAAGAAAGGGCTCGCCCATTGAGGATAGGGGCTGGACAAGCCAGCCCAAAAAAGAATGAACAAAGAAAGAACGAGAAGGGGGCCAGAGGAAGCCAGAGGAAGCGCTAAGAAACCAAAGCACACAAAGAAAGAAAGCAGCTACAAATCACTCAGTAACCCCTGCTAAGCAGCCGCAAATCAGAGAGGCTAGGGTCCTGGAAGTGGGTGCCCGCTAAAGGCCCCCCTCCCTTTCTTTCTCGGCCGGGTCGCAGTCCTGAGCCTCCGGTACTCTCGCGCCGCCGCCGCCGCCGCCGCCGCCGCCGCCGCTCGCGGCTGTGCGACCTCCACTCTTCTCTGCTGCCGACGGGAAGCGGAAGCGGCCCAGCCGAGCGAGCGCGCCGCCGTCCGCCGCCGCTGAGCGGCCGCGNCAGGTGCTCAAGGACGACGCGTCGGGCCTGGAGAAGGTGGTCCTGCGCGAGCCCCGGGGCAGCACCGCCGAGGTGCGCAGCTCCGACGCGACCTCTGTCGCCACCACCTACATCAGATAATTCCATAACTTCCCTTGACGTCTGATCATGAGGATCTCTTGCTTGACGCGTCAATTGGGCCAACGCTGTCGGTCCCGGAGACGGTACGCCGTTACCGGTGCACCTACAAGGTGAAGCTGACCGTGGTCAATCAAGCGGCCGATGCCAGGTGTACTTGCATGGTGGTCACGTGACCTCCTGGAAGAATGAGAAGGGCGAGGAGCACCTCTTTGTCAGCAGCAAGGTTGTACATTGACAAATACGCAAAGTATATGCTGCATGGGTAATTCTTGACCTGCAGCTCGACTTGTGGTGCCTGAATAGCGGCGACTTGAGGGTCGCAGATTGAAGCGACAGCTTAGTCTTTGTTTCATGTTGTACAAAAGTCTTTGTTGCATGATGTACAATGAGACCAATAGTGCAGTTGTAAGACCCCACCACCGGGGGTTCACTGATTATCCAATGAGAATGCATGATACACGTATGCCTGCGCAGGCTGTGTTTAGGCCTCCCAAAGCCATACGTGGTGGGATCCCTATCTGCTTCCCTCAGGTATCCGATCGTTCACTTTCCGCTGCCATAATTTGGTGCAACTTCTTGAATTCCTGGTTGCAGCTAACCACATTGCCTCACTGCTAGAGGCTGTAACCTATTCCGGCTCCTCTGGATGAGTGTTTGTGGGCTGGTTCTGCCAGCCCTTGCCCCCATTGGGAAGCTGCTTCTCTGCAACCATCTCAAGAGTGCCCCGAAATTAAGCTGATGAGCGTACAGAACAGCTGCAAATTACCGAGACCAAGACAGGTAGTTTATATTGTCAGTTGTGATGGTCTGTCTTTTGATCAGTCTATCTCTTTGAACCGTGGCAGTTTGGCGGTTTCGGCCCTCTGGAGCAGCATGGCTATGCTAGGAACAGGATCTGGTCATTGGACACATCAGAAGACAGTACGGATGCTGCTACTGTCACCCTTGTCTACGTCCCCACAGAAGAAGACCTGAAGCTTTGGCCACACAGGTAAGTTGCTCTATAGATTCAATTGGCGCAATTTCTCTTCTTTGGCGTCCTAGTTGTTGTCTTTCGTGATCCTGCAGGCGACAGGGAAAGTGCTCCGAGCTCCAGGAGAACCTCGCTCAATAGCAAAACTCCAAACTGATGCAGCTATGAGCTCCGGCTGAAAGTCACTGTTGGAAATTTGGGAGAGCTGACTTCAGCACTTCATGTGAAGAATGTTGACAGCAAGCCGCTCACATTTACATGTGCTTTCCACACTTACTTCTCAGTCTCAGACATCAGGTAAACATGCTCTTGTGCTCTGCATCAGCTTGGTGCAATTAGGCATGCAATACGCAATATGGAACAGGCATCGCATGGCCTCTTTCTTAGAGGTTCAGCCTGCAGCCCTCAACTTACAGCTTCCTCCTCTTTGCCATAGTGAGGTCCGAGTGGAGGGTCTAGAGACCTTGGATTACCTGGACAATCTGGAGAATAAGGAACGAGTGACGGACCAGGGGGATGCCATCACTTTTGATTCCGAGGTATTCTTACTTCTGTGTTGGAGTTCTTTAGCAGGGTGCCTTCACTGCAATTGATTCAGATTTGGATGCTTGTTTGATGCCAAGGCTGCAAGTCTTGCAGTGACCTCCGTCCAGTGCTTCTTTCACAGGTTGACAGAATATACCTTAACACACCCAACAAAGTAGCGATTGTGGACCACAGCAAGAAGAAGACCTTTGTTGTCAAGAAAGAGGGCTTGCCAGATGCAGGTATTGTTCTTAATCTGTTTTGGTGAATGAGCAGGAATGTAGTGGACACCTTTTGGCACCTCTGCTTGTGCTGAAAATCATATCTGTTAGTAATCTGACAAGGTACTTATGTGCAGTGGTCTGGAACCCCTGGGAGAAGAAGGCCAAATCCATGTCGGACTTTGGGGACGACGAGTACAAGCGGATGGTGTGTGTGGAGGCTGCTGCAGTTGAGAATGCAATAGTTTTGAAGCCGGGTGAAGACTGGCAGGCCCGGCAAGAGCTGTCTACTGTTCCCTCCAGCTACTACAGCGGGCAGCTTGATCCAAGCAAAGTCCTGCAGGGCTGAATATGTACATGGGAGCAGTCGAGGGAAGCGCGAGCTGACAACTGGCCATGGTACTCACAGTCAGTTACTGACAGACCTCTGCTGTGGTCCATTTACACTCCGCCTGAAGTGACCAAACAGGCGGGCGCATAAGGTGCTAGATAACAAGCTTGCACTATTCAAGATGCGGGCTTAGCAAGCCAGCATCATTGAAATGCGTTCATGCCTACAGCTTATGAAGGGGCAGATAAGATCAGCCCTACCGCAAGTTGACTCTCCTGCTAGCCTCGTGTCAAAGCCAAGCACGTGGGCAGAAGTGGTCTGCTTGGATGCTACTGTGCCCTGCATGAAGCACATGTGCTTCATTTGCATGAGGATAGCCAGCTTCGCTGCTGGCAGGGCGGATGATGAGGAGGAGGTTACAGTGACGCAGGGAATACTGCAAGAGCAGGAGTGGTTGCTCACTCAGTGGCAGCTGCTGAGTATTGCTGAGCGATTTTGGCCATTTTCACTGCTGACGCAATGGAAGTGGCAGAGTTCTACAGGAGGGGCGTACACAGCGGCCACTGATCATCATGCTATAGAATGCGGCTATCATTGAGTCTACAGCGCTCCCAGCCACTCGCGATACACCAGCGTGCTGGTCGTGCAGTAGCCCAGGCTAATGGCTTCCGTGGTGGTGGTTTGGCGCCTCAGTATAGCTTGTCAGATATGCATGTGCTCACCCGAGGACATTAGTGTCCCCCTTAGCCAGCTCATTACCCACTTAATATGACATCTGTAAGGCTAGAATTGGCCTCCCTTTAAATTTCATGCGCACCGCGCGCCTTCTCTCGCTATACACATGGAGGTAAGGAAGTGCTCGGTTCGGATCGTGTTCTGGTGCATATGACCATTGCATCACTGGAGATAGAGCAGACCTGCGTCTCAGCAGTTCCCACAGGGCGTTGCTCGTGCAGCTAGTATGATGGAGCCCACACGGTTCAGAGCATTGTGTTGTGAAAATTGGAGCTGTCAGCAGAGTACCAGCTTTTGCTCAACTGTACCCTGATCACAGTCGTGTAGCACGTGACTGTTTGCCCATGCAATTTACAGGGCCAAGTCCCGTCCCCCTGAGTTCAGGGAGGAGGTCGCCCAGATTGAAAGCGGCCAGGGAATGGGTCATGGTGGTGCCGTGGGGGAGAGCGGTGTTACCAGCCCCTCCCCAAAAACAGGCGCACTGTGAATGCTGCTGCGCAAATGGGCGCAACTGTTATCTGAAAGGAGGGGTGCAAAGACGGGAACGGGGCGGGGTAGAGGAAGGCAGGGACTGAAGTGGAGGGGGAGGAGGGAGGGAGGATGGGGCCTTGTATCCAGGCTAGCCGGCCTCCTACCAAATAGCGCGTGTCAGAGCGAGCATGTGCGCGCATGCAAAACCACGTCTACTTGGTTGACTCCTGTGCATGCCGCACAGTCCCTTGTGCCTTGAAGCCTTGGGCCGCCAGAAAAAGCAGGGCAGACAAGCCAAGGAAAGGGACGGTTGGGGGTCGAAGTGGCGGGATGCAGTGAGCCCAGCCTCTGGCCAGCGGCCAGCACAGCGGCCACCGGCACACCCGCACTTCCGCCCGAGGCGATCAAGGAGGACCTGCGCAGCGGAGCTACCGCTGCTCAAATGTCTGCGGGCTTGGGGAGGAAGGGGAGGGGGGGGGGAAGGATGGGCGTGGCAACAGGAGGGGGATGTGGGAGCTGCCTCTCTTCTCTCCTCCCTCTACCTCCTCTGCTACATGGCGCCAGTGGCTCCCGCTGGGCCGCCTGCTGAGCCATTGGCGCCGCCGCCGCCGCCGCCGCCGCCGCTGCCGCCGTTGGGGCCGCCGCCGGCGTTGAGGGAGCGGTCGCCGATGCGGCGCAGGAGGATGAGGTGCGGCGCCGTGCCGTGGCCGCGGCCGCACTGGAGGCAGAAGTGGGAGGCCTCGTTGGGGCAGGGGCGGCGGCCGCGCCCAAAGTGGCAGTAGCCCGACTGGAAGAACTGGCGGCAGCCCGTGTACTCCTCGGGCGCATCCATGAGCGCCATGTCGGGCCCCACGATGCCGCGCCGCGCCTCCGCCTTGAGCTCCACTTGCAGCGCCCGCACCGCGTAGTCCTCCAGCTGCACAAACTGCTGCGCGGCCGCCCACGAGCTGCATCAGAGCCCTGGACTCGCTCGGCTTTAAACCCACAAGGCCGACACGGCGGTCCTGGGGACCCAAGTAAGAACGCCGGAAGCTACAACAACAGCCAGGCGCTTGATTGCTAAGAAGCGAAGCCAATCGGAAGCGAAACCAATTAGCAAAACCAATTACTAGATTAAGAGATTGGAGCCCAATCTAGTGGAGTTGGGACCATTAGAGGGGCCCAGATCTGCGCCGGCGCTGTTGTGGAACGAGGAATCACAGCACCGCTCAGATCTGGCAGCAGCGCCTGGTGGCGCAGAACAATATGGGCGTTCCCTCACATTGGAGGGGTTGAGGTTGTCGAGCATGGAGCGGAGGCGCAGGATCTCCTGGGAGCTCTCGGCCAGCGCCTCGGCCGCGGAGCCCAGCTCGCCGCGCAGGCAGGCCATCTCGGCGCCCAGCTGCGTCTGCGCGTCCCCGCAGTGGTCCAGCTCCTTCCTGCCGCCGCCGCCGCCGCCGCCGCCGCCACCGTCAGGACCCCGACGGCGGTGCCGGAGGCGGCGGCGGCGGCAGCGGCGGCGGCGGCGGCGGCGGGGAGGCCTGTCAGCGGCGGCTCCCCATCGGCGTGCTATCGGTCCTGGACGGCATGCTGACGAGCGCCGCAACGGCGCCGATGCGGCTCTGGCGGGACTCGCTGCCCGCCGACGTGCGCGGCCGGGAGTGCCACCACGTCAGCTTCGGCCGCGGCGACGGCGGCGCCGGCGCCGTGGCGGCATCGCTGGCTGGCCGGCAGCAGCAGCAGGAAGAGGCGGAGCTCGAGCGCCGCAGCCTGCTCTACCCTGGCGGCATGTGGTGGCAGGACGCCGCCGCCGAGCCCGAGGGCCCGAGCTTCCTGGACCAGCTGCAGCGGCAGATGGACGAGGCCGTGCAGCGGCGGCAGCTCGAGGCCGAGGCGGAGGCCGCCGGCGAG
>WELB01000023.1:677990-695463 GCA_009602725.1 Spirogloea muscicola
GCGGGGCTGACCGGGGGCGCGGCGGGGTTGCGGCGGCAGCGGCGCTGGGGACGGTGGACTTCGTGGAGGCGGGGACGGGCGCGGTGGTGTTCCGGACGTGCGCCGCGGAGCGCGGTGCCGTGGTGTTCCAGGCCGGCACCGCCGACGCCGCGCGGGCGCTCGCCGCCGCCCAGCTCGTGTGAGCCAGCGCCGCCGCGGGAACCCATCAGACCTCAAACCCTCCTTAATTTCCCAGCCGAGCAATGGCTGAGGGCGCTGCTATAGCGGCTCGGCGCCAGGCCGAGGTCACTGATTGCAGCTGAACACTACAATCAAGACCCATGTATAGGCAGTGACTGTATGGAATATTGAATCTAATGTAAAGAGTGAGGAGTTTGGCACGCGGTCAAGCTTACTTGATTGAGCTTGAACACGGCACAAAGACAGCAAGGCTTGTGACAGTGCGGTGCACACCGGCGCCCCAGTTGCTTGCTCTGAGCCTTGCCTGCTTTGGGCGCTCTCGAGCGCCCGTGCAGTTGCAGGGACGTGGCGGCGTTCGACGTGAACATGGGCTGCCCCAAGGCCTTCTCGTTGCAGGGCGGCATGGGCGCCGCGCTGCTGGCCAAGCCCGACCTCGTGCACGACGTGAGCTGCCAGACCCGCCGGCGTCGCTGTCGTTGTCGTCGGCTAACGACAGGAGAACGGTTCTGGGTTTCTCTCTGGATTACAGCTGCGACTTGGGTCGTGCTTAAGAGGCGCCGCCGCAGCAGTCGCTGAGATGCCGTTGCAGCTCACCCTGTAGCTCCATGGCGCTGTGGCTGCCGCATGTGGGTCTTGCAGATCCTGACGACGCTGCGGCGCAACCTGGACCTGCCGGTGACGTGCAAGATCCGCCTGCTCCAGTCGACAGCCGCGACCGTGGAGCTCGCGCGCCGCATTGAGGCCGGCGGCGTTGCTGCGCTCGCTGTTCACGGCAGGTACCAGCCCTGCACCAGCCACCATGGGCCCCCCGGCAGTATCCGGATCAGATTAGATGGGCTGGTTGCCACTCAATTGGGAGGAACTGCGGCTCACGGCTGCTGGTATGCAGCTGCCGTCCTGCGTCAGGAGGGTGGCGGACCGGCCCCGGCATGCCGCCCAGTGGCCTGAGATTGCGCACGTCGTGTCGGCGCTGTCCATCCCTGTCATTGCCAACGGCGACGTCTTCTGCTTTGAGGACTTCGACCGCATGAGGGATGCCACAGGTGAGGTGCCGCCCTCTGCCTACTCAGCACCAGACGCTGCGCTCAACATGGATTCGAGTGTTGTCATAGATTGTAGTCTGTCAATATGCAGGGGCTGGCAGGCAGCCCCATGCTCCATGTTAGGCAGTGCAAACAGCGACACAAGGGATGGGCCCCAATCTGTAAAAGCAAATTTCACACATCATCCGAGACCATCTCCTCGTGCATTGGAGGGCCTGACTAATCAGTGGGCGGCATCATGAGCAGGTGCGGCTGCGGTGATGGCCGCAAGGTCGGCGCTCTGGAATCCCTCCGTATTCCGGCAGGACGGCCTCCTGGACTGGAATGATGTGAAGCTCGACTACCTCCGGAAGGTAAGCCCCAGGGCCAAGAGCCCGTGCATCTTGAAGCTCTGTCGTTGCTGTCTATCGGGTCGGGAGTGAGAGGACTTTTGCGGGCTTGGGTGCACTCCGGTCTTGCTGCTCTGCGGATCAATTGCACACCCCGCTGTTACTAGATATGTCCGCTTATAATACAAGCACAATCGTGGATGCTCCCTGTCGGCCATGCTGGCAGTGCGTACTGTGGGACAATGACCTGAGGAGCACGAAGCACACAATCAAGGAGATGATAATGCACCACTCCAACCTTGAGCTTGACGAGGGCAAGGGCGTCAACCGGAGCAAGACATACGAAGCCCTCTGGTACAACTTGTTCGGCATATCCCAGCACACAGTCTGTACATGGAAAACAAAATACAGATTAGGAGGTTGATTGGAGATTTGTGAGTAGCCACTCACTTTAAGGATCTGACAGTCCAGGATTTGCAGTTATAAGCTACAGCGAATACTGGATTAAAATCAGCAATGTGACAATTCCTTGTGCTTAACAGTGTCGCATACATATGCTGCAGTGACCATTACGGGGAAGGCAACTATTACAGACGCACGGTCGCCCTCCGGAGCACCAGACCAGCTATTGTTTGCAAGAGTAGGTTGCGCTTTGCTGGCTGCCCTCTGCTTATTTCCACTCTTATGGCATTTCTAGAAAGCCATGGGCAGATAGGGATCACCTAAGACTCATGTCATGCTCACACAGGTCTTTGAGCTAAGCTGTTGTGTTTGCAAGTTGGGATGGTTGAGTTCTTATCGCACGGGTGAAAGCGTATTGAGGGCCCAATTGGGTCCCATTGTCAGTTGGGCCAGGTGAAGCGCTGGAACAGCACCACGACGCCTTGACAGCACCACGGGCAGAACGGCGTGAGAAGGCTGGGAGGTCAGAGCGTGCTTGTGACACTCCAGGCCATCTCTGGTAAGTGACCAACTTCGATTCATTCTCAAATTCAGTACGAAGAGTGGAAGAGCTTTGAAGCAGCTGAATGAGAAGCTGTTGCCTGGGGTGATTGCCTTTCAGTGGCCTTCATGAAGATCTGGAGACTCACTACCTGTCATTGGCGCCAGTCATGCAGAGATTGCAGAGTAGGAATACGACAACACAGTGCTGCCACATGCTCACCCTTAGTGCGACAGTGACTTTGAGGAATGCTGTCTTCAGTTGACTGCACCAATCTGGCACGTGTGCAGCCAAAGCGGAGCTCTTGGAAGGTCTCCCTAGGAGAACTGCCCAGAGCACTTCGTGCTTTGTGAATGTCCATGAAGGCCAAAGACTTCAAGTGCTTGTGTGTGGCTCTAGCTTCCACACGTGGTAAGACACAACGCTTGAATTTATGTGGTTCATTGCAGAGGAAGGAAGCAAGCTTGCAAACAGTGCTTCCTGTTGCGCATCTCATCTAGGAGCCACAACTCAGACAATTTGCACTTGTTGCTGCAGATAGCAAAGTCACACAACTTGGGCAAGAAATGGGCAACCCATCTGATGCCATCTCCAGTCAACCTATGATATTTACCTACAGGTGCCGCATGCCTGCATATGCACCAGGCCCATTGCCTATGTCTATGTCAAAGCATTTGCAGGCTTGCTGTACAGCTATTTGCGTCTTCGGTTCTCTGAGTAGCACTGTCAGACCCCCATTTGGATCTGCAGCAAATGTCCAATATGTGAGCTACATCACCTATTTACTTCTATGTGGACGAATGAGGACTATTGTGCTTGTGGAGAAGTTGAAGAATAGTAGGAGAGGAAATAGGGGCAGCAGTCATCACCATGCACTGTATCCATCTAAAGTCTCACTGTGAGAATCTCACAGTGAGCCATTCGCCTGTGCGTGCCAACTAGTTCCTGAGAGAAATTGCGACGAGCCCAATGAGGGACTGTCAATAAGTCATCCTTGGCGCAGACAGCAATGAATTCTGGGACTTAGACAATAAGTTGTCCTTAAACGTAGGGCCAACGAATCTTACAGGCAGGTTTGTCTGATATACACAATTGAACGATATTCACCACAGGCTGGTACAACAAACAGAATGGTAATCACCAGCCAGAGCCAAAATGCAGATGCTCAAGCCTTATGCCACTGATGAGAGGCAGTACAGTATGATGCAGATGCTTCCTGGGCATAGTATGTAAATTACCCTGAAGAAGGTAGAGTGGCCAATGACTAAAATGGTGCCCTCTGCCCTTGACCTCAGGTACTGGCGGAACCGGCCCACTCTTTGCCTCAGACAAGCTGTGCAGCACACGAGTGAGTTTGAGGAATGATGCACAGCAAAGACAAAAAACAGCCAATCAAGGTTCTATTGATGACCAGAAGCAGATTAGACCCAGGTTTGACCCAAAAGGGAAGGAACGGGCTATTCTGACGCACAGCAGTTGCACTTCCTGGAAACCTTTGCAAGAATCTTGACTTTTCCAAGTGGCATAACATGTTAAGTCAAGTGGCGATACATGGTATGTGAAGCACTTCGTAGGTTGGTACTACATGGTATGTCAAGCACTTCGGTACTGGCTTTCCCAGTCATGAGTACAGGGAAGAAGCAACTCAGTAGCTCACACATGCTTTCTCTGCCGCCAAAGAGTCGCAGTTCTGCATCGTTAGGTGCATGAGGGGGTGAGTACCACCACTGCTCGGGGATGTTCTCGAATGACAGCCACGGATATGAGCGTGCCAGAATCTGGAAGAGAACACCCAGGACTTAAAGTCACAGTCTGCCTTCGAGAACCTGAGTTATGCAGCAATGAGCATTGTAAGAGTGTAAGGCTCAATGTTCTAGGAGCACAAATCTTTATCCTTTGGCAGGTCAGTGGGCATACCTGAGGTGATCGACCCACATCGCCTGGGCAGAAGACATGTTCAGCATGCAGCTCCCTTACTTCGATGGGGACCTGGCAATCCATGAACACAAATTGGCATTCAGCTTGCATGAAGCAGTCTGATCATGTGCGGTCTACGTTGCAAGGAGCTAAGTAAGAGGAAGTAAGAGGAAGACAATGCTTGATTCGAGGCTTTATCAAACTTGTCACAGATCCTCAGAAGATGAGTACCTTCAAGGATCCAATGGCATCCGTCAATGTCTGCAGGGCTCTTGTGAGCGGTGAAGTAAGTATCTGTAAGCTCCTCATGAGAATAAAAACATTCAGGATGGAAAGGGTGGCAAGAAGCATGTGAACTGAGACATCCATGCATCAAGAAACCCTCTATATGTGCACAAAGGCTGCTACATCACATAATATGCCTCTTCAGTATTGTCACGGTGATGATACTGATTGTGATTTGTAATACAAATCGGAGTGTCATAATCAGATCAATCTAGGTTATAGGCATTCGTCGCATTGTGATATTATTATTTGTAATGGTAGTAACCATCCAACGTTATAAAGCGATCAAAAAACCTGACTAATAGGTATTATCAGGAATTACAAGGCTAGCCATCATTTGGGCCAGTACATTGGTCCGGGCTCTTACCACTTCAGCACCTAGTGCAGGAAGCCGATGTTGAAGTGCTGCCGCCTGCTCGAAAAAACCAAAGATGGAGTAAGACATACTGCAACCTCAGTGAGCTCATCTCTTCTGCTCAGGCAGAGTTATCAACCCAGGCAGGGCAGACCCGAGCAACGAAAGCACAGTGCTACTGAAGATCGTCGAAGGGTGGTGCTGGCAGTGCTATGCATTGGCTAGCACATGATGTTGTGTCTCTATCTCTACCTCAAGGGGCATATGCTTGTAGACGCTACTTGCTTATGTCCCAAAGACGACAATGGAATGTCAAAGACACGCTGCCTGGGGCCGCTCGCTCCAGCCAAGGAAGCAGTCGTGGTGGTCTGCATGACCCCGTCAGCTGAAGAAAGTCCAGTATGACCATGTCGGATGAGGTGGACAACCTGAGATATAAGATCCACACAAATAGACGGATGACCTTAATCTGGAGCTGTTGCAAGCAATCACTCCTCTTATAATGTGGAGGTATGCCTTCTGTTGTAGTACAGTGACATATTATGCAAGTTGCTTGCCCTCGGTAGAAAGTAGGACCACACTTTCACTAGCAGCATGAATCGCATGCCTGCCTTGACCTGTTAATTCCCTTTGAGTCATGCCTTTCTTAGTAAGTCCTTGTCTGTGAACGAAGACGCTGTGACATATACTGATGGGCAGAATTGCACCTTTGTGGTGCTTTGAAAGACAGGGAAGCTCACTGGGTGCTCTAGTGTCCGCTCCACAATTGCCTGCTGAAGCACTTCCTGGACATGCAAGAGGAGTAACATAGCATGAAGCTCTGTATGCAAGTTAAGCACCACATGTTACCCCTCTGCCTCTGTCCAAGGTGTAATGCTTGTTTGAAGATGATCATCAAATTTGTAGTGAGGGGACAAAAGACAACGTGAATGAAGCTTCAGGAGAGTAAAATCAACTACAGAAGCGCCTATGCTGCCCAGCTTGGGCTAGGCAGCACTGGCATGGGCATGGCAAAGTGTTGCAAGATACATTGTAAGCTCCGGCCCCTTGATAATACCTTGTGAGCCTCAGCATCTGCATGAACCACAGTGGCCTGAGAGGAGGTGTGCATCCCAGCCAACACAAGCTGCCCAGCTGGGTGAGCCGCCACTGTAGAAGCTGCTGTGAGCAGCTCTTGGCCTTTGCCTCTGCCCTTGCCTCTGTGGAGATCCCCGTCTTCTCTCTCCTCGATCAGCTCAGTCCTGCTACCCGGACAGGCTCCTTCCTCCTTCGAGCCATCACTGCGACTTGGCCGTCGAAGGCTGCTCTGCGTCCTGCCGAGGCGCACACATTGCTTGGCTGAGCAACTGATACCAGCCAGTGACCACAAATGTCCGGCAGGAGGCCAAGCAATGTGCTCTTCTAGCATGGCATCTCACTCCCTCAGCAGGCTTCACGTTCCTGCTCTTGCGGACATGCATGCAAGGAGCTCCGCGTCTAGCTGGACTACCCAACGTGAGAGCTCGGTTAGCCCGTCGGGTGACGGTTCTGATTGACACTCAGCGCCTGTGCCCTGCAAGCCATCGCGTACGGCGTAATCGACTCTTCTTTGAGCACGGCATTACTCAGGATCCAATTGTGCAGCTCATATCAGCTAATCAGGCCCCCTATCCCGTGGTCTGGTACTGGGAACCGACAAGGTGGGAGCGACGGACGGACGTTTTCCGGCCGTCGTCGGCGGGCGGTGACGATGGCGGCATCGGAGGCGGGGACGCAGCCACAGCGCCTGACAGGTTGAGCGCGGGGCAGCCGTCCAGGTGCGCGTTGATGGCGTGGATCGGGACGCTGCGCAGGCAGGCCGGGCAGGCGGCGAAGCGGCTGCCAGGCGGAGAGGAGGTGCGCCCGCCGCCGCCGCCGCCACCGCCAGGGCTTGCCTTGCGCTTCATTCCGCGCCGCCGCCGCCGCCGCCGCCGCCGCTGTCGCCGCATTCCCCGGCGGCAGTCGCGGCGGCGGCGGGGGGCTCCGGGCGCCGTGGCGGCGTGCGACGGAACGCTGGGAGAGCGCTGGCGCAGTCGTCCGACGCGACGAAAGTGCCGTCGCCAGTGACGTCGGATGGCTGGCCGCTGACGCTGACGCTGATCGTCGGGGGACGTCGTCCCTGTCGGCTGCGGCAGGTGGCACGGGGGGGGTGCAGTGGCGGCAGGGCGGGGGGCGGGCGCCTCGTCAGCCGGCCTGTCGGCGAATCCCGCCACGTGGCGCGGCTGACGCGGCCCTCGCGGCCATTGGCGCTGGGGCCCGGCGTGCACGTGCCCCCGCCGCGCGCGGGGAGGACGCGGACCAGTGGCCCGGGCACTCGGCGGCGGCCCGTGTCGACCGTCAGCGACGGCCCTCCGCCGTCGTGGAGCCGGCTCCCCGCGAAACGGTTGGCGCCACGGCCTGGAAGAAGTGGCACTCCCAATGGGGGCAAGGGCTGCGAAAAGCCAGCCCAAAGGGAATTGACAAGAAGGCCTGGAAGGACAAGGGCCGGGCGACGCGCCCCGGTGCTTCCCCCCTGCGGATAGTGCAGCGGCGCGCAGCGGGGGCGAGTGGGCGGTTGGCTTGGCCCTCCCTCCCCCTCCCTCAACCCCTCTCCCCTCAGAAGGCGCGCCCAGCGCCGGGATCGGGCGGGCCTTCGGCGAGGCAAGCATATTAAAGCTGTGAGTGTAATAGGCGAGAGACCAACAGTCGCCTTGCGCCTCTCGGGGCAGTGGGGCTCGCCTCCTCCCCCCCTTCCCACCCCCCCACCCCTCAGGGCAAGGGGCCCCACGCGTTTCCCCCCCCCCCCCCTATATTTGCCCTCGTGCCTCGACGTTTGCGCACTAGCCCCAGCAGCCCTCGTCTCGCGATAATCGCCCTGCCCTCCGACGCCGCTGCCGCCGCCGCCGCCGCCGCTGCCGCCGCCGTCGCCGGCCGGTCGCTGCCGTCGCCAGTCAGTCGTCGCGGCCCCCGCGGGGACGGACAATGGGCCTGCTGGACAAGCTGTGGGACGACGTCGCCGGCGGGCCTCAGCCGGACAAGGGCGTCGGCAAGCTGCGCAAGCTCCTCGTGCCGGGATCTCCCCGCGCGGGGGACGCCGCGCCCGACGGCCCCGAGTCCCCTGCGCCCGGCACGCCGCGAGAGATCCCGGGCGGTGAGCCCTCCCAACCTTTGTTGGTGGTCAGCTGCTTGGCTGGTGATGAGATTGCTCGTTTGATCTTCACTGACTTGTGTCCAACTGCATTGCCAATGCTTTTAGCTCTGTCATGATTGCCGAAGCTGCAGTGAGCTCGCAGCAAGCATTGGCATAGCCGTTAGCTGATATCAATGGCAATTTGCCATCGCTTGTTAAACTCGTACTTGTGAAGCAGTTTGCATTTAGTAAGACAACTTTCCATGCTTCTCTGCATCTCTTTCAGATGAAGATGCAGAAGCCAAGCGGCTCATGTGGGAGCGCAGGAGGAGTGGAGAATTCCAGGCTGCGCAAGAGGAAGCTCGCAGGATAACTCAGGTACTGAAAGAGCGCAGCACTCGATCTCCACTTACCTTTGTGTCCTCCGGTTCCAACAGCTTGCTGGAAACTGCAACAGATTACCAACAATTGTCAGGACTCACCAGCACGTGGACTCAGACACGCATAATGCTTGTTCTTTCAGACAGATGTGACTTTTGGAGATGTCAATGTGTCAGTATCAAGGTGTTAGTACCCTTTTGGTTGTATCCATTGCATTAGTCTGAAAATGTCTTTCACTGCATGTTCATGCATGCAGAGCATTGCCATAGCAAAGCCACCACAGTTGCGATCACCATCTTATGACAGAGCAAGCTCCCTTCCTTCCTCCTACGCTGGCAGTCCCGTACCGTCTCCACGCTTCAGCTCTCCATGTGAGCAAATGCCATCCTTTGATCTAAGTGATGTATTGATTGTCTGCATGGAAGTCGCTGTCTTGTAATGGAGATGATATTAAATGTTTCATGATCCAATGTGCATGAGCCTGATGCGTCCTTGGTTTTGCTACTGATATTGAGCAGCAACCAAGGAGAATGTCTGGCGGAGTGTTTTTCACCCCGGCAGCAACAAAGCCGGCATGGATCGCATGGGCTCGCACAAGTTTGACAAAGCTGACCCCAATGGGCCAAGCGTCTACGATTGGTAAGTATCCAGGTGCACAAGCTGAGTGATGGTTTCATCACCGTCAATTGCTTTGTCAGGGACAAAGCATGAAGACAAAGCAGTTTCATTGCCTAGGTTATCGGGCTTTTGTCCTGTCATCTGCATTGCTCTGTCACTGTCCTTCAGTGACGTGGGTTCGCAGCCTGATTGCCACGTCTGGTGACCCTTCAAGTATGTGTCCTGCTTCACGTGTGTAGGTGGTCCTCTGTATCGCCCTAAAGAGCGTCCTCATCCTGGCCTCCTCGCCTTCACTATGCAGGATGTACAGCAGCAGCTCCAAGCACACTTGGCGCTAGGTCCTTGAGTCAGTCAGTAGGGGGAGGGTGCCAGTCTGTTTTACAAATATGCACCTGTAGGCAGTGTCCCCTGCAACAGGCAGCCTCCGTTCTCTGTACTGAGATTTTGCACGCAGATCAGCCATCTGACGAGTATGGCGTTTGCCTTCCTCGTGCCACAGGGCGCACGAGGTTTTCACAACCATGTGAGGGAAAAGTGGGATGCCTTAAGAACCCCGCAAAGGCTGCTGCCACGGCATCACACATGCCGTCAGGGCAACTCTGCCAATACAGACGGGCCTTGGCTCCTGTTTCCTCTTAGATCCCTCGCTGCGCCCTTGGTGTCAGGCAACGCTATAGCTGTAGATTGCAAGCTTTGGATTAGTCCACTTGCGACTTGTGCATAGATACTTGTACTCACACGGTGGACACCTTTTTCAGTTCCGCCTTGTGGAGATTGCCTCCTGTACTTCTGAGTCACAGGCCAGCTTTAGCAACGGCCAAGCTTGTGCTTTGGTTGGGTGCCTTGAAGTAAGCCATGTACATAGCATCGACTTTGTACAAGCTGCAAGCATGTCAATGGCACTACATGTGCACCTTCTCGCTGTCCAACTTCCACCTAGAATATGCAATTTTATTGCATCAAAGTGTTTTTGGCGCAAGTATTCTCAGTAGGTAGCCAATCCAGAGCAGCAACTAAACGCAAACCCATTAGTTGTCCTGCTCTATTTATGACAGATGCCTACTGCATATCATGCAGCCGGCCATTGCCTGTCAGACCGCTGTGTTGTTCTGCATAAGTGTGCAGATAAGGCATGCCCTGAAGCATTTTTTCCCCCAAGTCAATCTCCAAAATAGCATTCGATGTAATTGGTCCTGGCCTTGCGTATACTGGCCTGTGAAGCCTCCGCAACAGCATTATATTACTAGATGGGCGATACACTCGTAGCCAGTTCCTTCCAGTAGACATCTTCCTACAAGGGGATTGCTGGTCTCTCCCCGTCACATATAGCATCTCAAGGTAGTATGGGGCAATGATCTAACTTTTTGAGCCAAAATATGGGATAGTAAGAATGTAAAGATTAGACATGGACTATGATGGTATGTGGTGATCACCTCATCTCCATGATAGAGCAATCCATCGATGAATAACAATGAAGTTCCAATAGTTGATTCCACTATACATCTGATACATCACTACAATCTGACTGGAGCCTCGAGGAGTTGGCCATCAAGTCATGTGGCTTCTCATAGTTATGATAAGCATCCTCGACTGAAATCGTGTAGCCAGCAGCTTCTGCTTCACTATCCAGCATGCTGTCCTATTTAGTCATAGCAGTAGGTGCTCCATTACTGTGTTTAACATCTACTTCACACAATGTCAGATTAATAGTTAATCTGCCTGCAACGATCACATCCAACCATGAAGAATCTCCCCCACTAGCAAGGCTTCTGTGATAGTCACATTGTTTTGCCATATCAGTGAGACCCCCTTCGTGATGTTGTGCTACACTAGCGGCAGCTGGCTGCTCCACGGCCTCCAACTTTCTCTATGGCTCTGCTTCTCTATCGTGGCTTCAATGTTGCCTCCAACGGTGTTGGACGGTTCTACAGCCACTGTGATCCTCTGCGCAGCAGGCATCACTTTGGAGCACGCCAGATATGTCTTGTTAATACTGCCATCTCGTTTCCCTTCAACAATTCTGCGAAGAGACACAGAAGGGTCTGCGAAACGACACAGCAAGCAGTGTTTGATAAAGATAAGGCAAGCTTCCATGAAAATGCAATGTCTTAAAGCAATGTCCTGAAGGGACACCTGCATCATGTAGAACGTCGTGAGCAAGGTGCCATGGTGTGCAAGGTCGCCTCCACATCGTTGTTGGAGCTAAGGGCAGAAGTAGGAGAAAGAGAGAAGGCGCACGGGGCGCATGAATTGAAAGGGAGGCCAATTCAAGCCAATACATTGTTCAGGCAGAGTCGAGTGCAGACTAAACAATGCTACATAATACGGAGACCTAATCTAAGGTACCTAAGCTGACATTAGTACCCACGGGTGAGCACAAACAAATCTGACAAGCTAACTTGGGGAGCTGGAGCGCCGCTACGAAAGCCGGAGGCCTGACTTAGAGCGCGCCCTGCACGTTGATGAAGAGAAAGAGGAGATATTCCTGTGTCAAGTGCGCGGGCTTGGACGACAAGGGCATAAACTCCCTCGTGTCTTGCTACACCTACACGACTTCGCGAGTTATATCAGATTCACCAATACTTGCTTATCTTGACTCATGATGTCCTATTTGGTGTCCTAGACCATTGGTAGGAGGTTGCCAGTTCCGCATGATAGCTAGACTGTTATGTTGGCTATTATCGCGAAGAGGTATATTGAGGTTATTAAGAGGCATGGCTGGTCGATATGATGCTGGCGCGACACAGGATGGGGCAGTCAAAGTCTTCTAGCTGGCCGCTGACGAGATTAAGCATGCAATTGTGAAGCCAATCTAAGACAGGATGGGGCAGCTTGTCAAAGTTCTTCTAGCTCGCTGCTGACGTGAATAAGCATGCAATATGTGAAGCCAATCTAAGCGGTATCCTTGCTAGTGAATTAGCGTAAGGATATTGTCCGGCTGACCAGGCCTGCGTGAGAATCCTTCTGACATCCAAATTTGCAATGGGGGTTGATACAATTATTTTGGGGCCAGTTCGGTATTAATGCCCGACTGCACTAATGCTTCCAGCATAATATGAGCGAGACATCACGTATCCTTCTCACGAAGGTGATGTGAAGATCCATTGGTGAAGGTACGACTTCACAGTGTCTCAATGTCGGATGCAGTACACCATGTTAGAAAGGAGAGCATTCACCTGGATGGCTAGAAAGGAGAGCATTCACCTTGATGGCTCAGCCTGAGAACTTAACTGTAGTGCCCTGCCTAGTTGCCCACCGGGACGGTTGACGGCAGGGGCAAGGACAACATACCACCAGGAACACCATAAGGACGTCATGACATCAGTTTTAGTAAGTACACGTGGTGGCTATTCATTCTACATTTGAAGCTATGGGGTGGGGTGAGGCGGGAGGGGCATTGGAATTTCAGCTTCTGCTTATTGTTTCCTGCACTGATATTCCATGCTGCTCACCAGTAGTACAAACAATCGCCTGCTCCCAAGTGCCCACATTATTCCACGGTGAAGAGAGATGTTCATACAGAAAATTATGGCTTGCGAATCTGCAAGGTTGTATAATTATAGTTCTTCATTAGTGCATCTGCCTACGACCTGCTCCCCAGCTTTGATCGTTCCCCAGCCTTGAGAATTGGCTGCTTAGAACTTACTGCCTGCATTGGCATAAAAGTGCAAGTTCTACCTATGCCTAAATGGTTGTGGTTATCTAGGTACTCTTTTACGCACTTGCCAAGCAGTGCTTGAGCTCGCAGGTAATTGGATTGAAAAGGAGAGGCAAATCATAAAGACTGTGGTAGACCTCCACCAAAAGCACACTACTTGGTTCTGCTAGACTTGCACAAAACAAATCTCTGCTGTTTCTGTCTTTCATGATTGCATGCCACTGTTGCATTCTTGGACACGGTAGTAGACCTGGTGGACAAGATACTCTGATGTCAGTCACGGCTCGTTTAAAGGACTGGCAAGAAGGAACTAGCCTTCTACTTACCAGGCGACTGGACAGCCTGGTTCTATTCACATACTGTTAAGAGCATGACTAATCAACGCAGGCATTGGATAGGAATGTGGATGACATGGCACTTGGTGATTATTACGAAATGATTAACCAGATGAGTCTTCCTCAACCAGATTGGGGCTCCATCATACCTGGCAAGAGCGCGAAGGGGATAGGCCCTGTATTGAACACGGTCGATTATTGAAGTTGGTATCCGGTTCACCTGGTATGCCCTCAGGTGATGAGAAATGATCAACGTCTCCGTTCACCTGCGAGTATGAAACTTGCCATAAACGTTCAAGATTGGCGTGCGATGGACTGGCAGTGATGCTGGCCAATAATGTACTTGACCTTAAGGAGAAGTACAGTTTGTTTCTGGAGTGGCAGTGACTTACAGAAAGAGTAGTTCATTCATATCAGGATCTACTTGACCGCAGGAAATATAATGACCATTGGGAGTAATGTATGTAGTGATCACATAAGAACCTGTGTTATCTTTTGCTATGCACTGGATGTGCCAGGGCACCGTTGAAATCCATCATCAACTTAGAAGCCATGTTCAGTATAACTGTAGTTCAAACTACACACTCCATCCTCAACAAGCAAGTGAGATTTTCTACAAAGGCCTAATAGCCTTCCGGCCTTACCCGGCTTTGCCCGCCAAATGGGCCTGAGTCACTGTCAAGCGCAACGCGGTACTTGCCGGGCTCTCCGCAGCCAATCTTGTAACTGCAGGCAGGATGGGTAACTCTTATGCAGCAGTGAGGTGTCAGGCTCCCAGGTTGAGGGGTCTATTGAGGTCTGCAGAATGATGTGTCAAAATTATATGGTCCTGGATCTTACACAGGCTCGGGCAAGTGAGAGTAGCCCACCTATCATATGTGCTCGTTGGGTGTAAGTTGAAGACAAAGACAAGCTCACCGCGCTCAAACACAATGACCTGCAGCCGAGCTGAGAACCATAAAGAGGCCTCCCAAAAGCGACTGGACTCCAAATTGAGGAAACAGGCAAAGCCTCATACCACCACTCTAAGTGATCGCCCAAGAGTACCAGCATGGTGGAATATTCAGTGCACCTTGTCGCCCTCGCTGGCCGAGGAGACGAGCTGGTGCGGCGAAGCAAGGAAATGGTAGGTCTCATCGAGTTGATTCATTGCCTTGTCAAACTCGCCAAGGAACTGCAATGGCCAACATATCGCTGGTGGACTTCGGACAACCACAATAACTTCAGAGCTTCAGGTCTCAGGGGCTAGCAGGGATTTGCATCTCTGCAACTTCGGTAAATCCTGTCGCAGCTTTCCATGTGCAGTTTCGCTCAAGGTTTCCGTAATTGGCCCAAACCTTGTATCGCAGATGTGGTGTGTCTACGAGGTCCCACTGGCGGCGGCACTTGTCATAGCTCCAGCCATTGCCTTCGCGCGGGAAGTCAATCCAGTCAGGGTGTCCAAACTGCCGCGACGACAATGCCAGGTTCTGGAAATTATCTGCCACCGCAATCCCTCGGTGGCAGCAACAAAGTCTTGCCCTGATCAAGGGCATCGTGGGCTCCTTGCAGGCATGGGTGCTTGACAACAATCATGGCCAGGTTCCCGCACGACATTGTTGCAACCTGACCGCACGAGCAACTGCCAGCAGGTGAAGGGCATCGAGAGTCACCTCATTGCCCATGAAATTTAAGTATCCCTCCCCGCCAAGGGCCATTGTTATGAAGTGAATCATCTGCAATCAACGAGCGTATAATTCATGAGCTAGACCAGCTCAGCATGCCTGCAGCTTGTCTGCTTGACAATGTGTGCAACCCTGCAAGGAGGACCGAGCCGTCGCCAACCCTGACTACAATGAAGTAAGCATGCTATGCCCCTCTTCTACCACTTGCAAGGTACAGATGCTCACGAAACCTTGAGGAGAGCCATGCCACGTTCAACAGCAGGAGTCGGCGGCTGGAGGCTCGACATGTGGTAGTACATGTCCTGATCCATCAGCAGGAATGCGAAACTCTTGTCGCCGACCATTGACTGCACATGCACGCCCCCGATTCACGTCACTGGCAGCTCCCTATTGCTCCTAGGTATCCCGTCACTTGCAGCTTCCCTTCTGTGCCCAGGTACTGAATGCAAGCAATGTACTATTCAGTAGATCCCAATGAACTTATACTAATGGCCCTTTGCACCTGATCATGGCTCTCGGCGTACCCGACGCACTTCTCCGTGTAGCGACGGTTGGTGAGCGTGTGCACAATCTCTCCCATGCCCCACGACAGGTCAGAGCGGTCCTTGATCAGCTCGATCCACTTGTCAGGGATGGCCATGGCGAGGCGGTAGTCGAAGCCAACACCGCCCTCCTTGACGGGCCGGCAGAGGGTGGGCATGCCTGACACGTCCTCGGCAATCATGGTGGCGTGGTCTGGCAGGAAGTCGTGCACGAGATCATTGGCAAGCATGAGGTAGACGACGGCATCCACGTCCGTGGCCTCGCTGAAGTACTCATGGTAGGCGCCAGAGAAGGACATGTTGAGGCCGTGATGGCGGTAGAGCATGGACGTGACGCCGTCGAAGCGGAAGCCGTCGAAGCGGAACTCCTCGAGCCACCACCGCAGGTTGGAGAGCAGGAAGCGCAGGACCTCCCAGTTGCTGTAGTTGAAGCAGCGTGAGTCCCACTGCGCATGGTACCCACGCTCGCCTGTGTGGAAGTAGGAGTCAGCCGCGCTCTGCCCGAGGTCGTAGCCGTTGAGCCCGTCGGCGGAGTTGTTGCTCGCGTGACTGTGCACAATATCGACCAGCACGCGGAGCCCAAGGCCGTGCGCAGCGTCCACGAGGCGCTTGAGGTCCTCGGGCGTGCCCGACCGCGAGGACGGCGCGAAAAAGCTCGTGACATGGTACCCGAACGAGCCATAGTACGAGTGCTCCAGCACCGCCATGAGCTGAACCGTGTTGTAGCCGCTCGCCGCAATGCGCGGCAGCACGCGCTCTGCAAACTCGGTGTACGTTGCCACGCGCGGCTCCGAGGAGCTCATTCCGACATGCGCCTCGTATATGCGCGGCGCCACCGGGCGGCGCGGCCGCTCCGCCTTGAATGTGTACCTGCGTTGGAGACGGCATAGGCATTGCAACGCTGAGATCGTTGAGGAGGTGCCCACCAATGAAGGTGCGGCCAGTGAGGGTGACGGCGAAGGTGAACCCACCTCTGCTCCGGCGGCGGGTCCCAGTAGATGCCGTCGAAGTCTGAGCCGAAGCGGCCAGGGTCGGACGTGGCGCGTCGGATCCAGGCAGGGATGCGGTCGAGCCACGCGCCGTCGCCCCGCTGCAGCCGGAACTTGACGCGGGAGCCGTGCGGGATGGCCGGTCGCCCGTCGCGGTCGGGCAGGCGCACCGCCCACACGCCATACTCGTTGCGCTCCATCTGGTGGGCGCCGCCGTCCCACCCATTGAAGTCGCCCACGAGCTGCGCAGCGCTGACCCAGACGAAGGTGCACGTCATTAAGCGACGCCAGTGCTGATTGCCAAGGTCACAAAGTAACTGTTGCTTTATATAAGTCAATAAGCTGTATATAAGCTTTATGTTAAGTATAATAGACACGTTGTTTAACCGTTCCGCTTTATTGTCCTCAGTACATGGCTTCGCTAGGCCGTCACTTAGCAGGCTGGCTAAGCCTCGCGAGGACCAAGCTGGCTGGCGCCCTGGAGCGGCAAAAACCATCGGGACCACAATGTCGGAGCTGGACTCGAACCCAGCCGCCTGCCGGAGTGCGTTGGGATCGTTCGGCAGCACGGAGGGCCCTCACCTGGCGGCGGGCGCCCACTCGCGGTACACGATGGCGTCGCCGTCCCTCGTGAAGCCGAACTTCTCATAGCCTGCGGCGGCGGCCCACGACCGGCTGGTCAGCGCCGGCGGCAGCGGCGTCGCGGCTGACGGCTGCCGGCTGACGGCTGACGGCTGAGGAGCTCATCGCCACGACGGCGGCGGCGGCGGCGTGGCCGTGCCTCGGGAGAAGGCGTCGAGGCCGCCCTCGTACTCGTCGATGGCCTGCTTCACGCCCAGGAAGGCGGCGTAGCGGTAGCGCAGGTGCTCCGCGTGGCCGGCCAGCAGACCGTCGACGGCAGCCACGCCCAGGCCGTCGGCCGAGTACCCCGCCGCCGCGAACGCCCGCGCCGCCGCCGCGCTCGGCGCCGCTGGCACGGCGCGCTTTTTTTTTTTTTTTTTTTTTTTTTTTTTTTTTTTTTTTTTTTTTTTTTTTTTTTTTTTTTTTTTTTTTTTTTTTTTTTTTTTTTTTTTTTTTTTTTTTTTTTTTTTTTTTTTTTTTTTTTTT
>WELB01000023.1:733976-855077 GCA_009602725.1 Spirogloea muscicola
TCCCTCATCCTGCCACTGCTGCCAGGCCAGGTCGACAAGACCCTCATCGGCACTTCCGGCCATCCTTCCCCACCCCCCCATCCCTCCTGCTATGGATGCTGCCTCACTCCTCCTCTAGCAGCTCCAGCAGGACAGGATGTCAAGGCCCCAATCGTGGCACTTCCAGCCCTCTTTCCCCCCCCCACCCCTCTATTGCTCCTGGCACAGCTGCTGCCTCACTCCACTAGCAGCTCCAGTAGCTGCTAGATGCTAGCTGCTACGTCATAAGATGTGCTTACCTCTGTACTTGGCCATACTGGCCTTCGATTGTTTCAAATACACAAGATTTCCCTTGAGACAAGCTGCCGCTTCTTCCTCTCTTGCGGGCGCCACTAACTCTGCATCCACTCTCGCCAGCGGCAGCCTCACCTGCTGCACTTCGCAGACAATTAACAGCCGCTGGCACTTCGCAGCCACCGTCCTCGACTGAAAAACGTTCTCTATCAGCGTCGCCTTGTGCACACCGCAGGACTTTCTAAGTGGGCGTCCTATTACTGGCAACTGCGCCTAACCCTTGTCCATGATCCTTCAGCTGGCCCCTTACAATTACCTGATCTCCTCCGGAATTCATTATTTTTTCTGGGCTGGCCTCTCACAGCCATCGCCCTCTGGTGGAAAGCGTCTATTCTCCTTAGCTCCACCTATACCTGGTCGACCATCCACGGACAAGCGCCCTTGCGTAGGCCAATTCTCGTGTCTTAGACAGTCGTAGGCACTCGCCTTCGTTCTCTGATAGAAGCTCCACCTGTTGCTGACGATGGCCGTTGGGGGTCTCACGACCTACCTTGCCCAGCTTGTCTTCACCCAGCCACAACCCCCCTTGCTCAGGCTGCAGCTTACTGACCATATCAGTGTACATGGACCTCAACAGTGAAGCCCATGATGATCTTGGTCGTATAGGCAGTGTTTCTGTTCATTTGAATCTCAAGCCACTCGTTTGGCATTCCATCATCATGTAATTGCTTCTTGCAGGCACAATCGATGCGATAGACAGATACAGGAGGAGCATGTGCCACATGGCACTGGCGGACATGCCCATCCCCGACCAAGTGGTCCGATACGTTGAGGGGCAAGGATCTGAATGACCTCATTTCAGAGAGAGCCGGTTGGCTAGCAGGTACTACAGGGAGGGGTGATATAGGAGAGTGACATCATGCAAGATGAACAAGTCTTACAACAAGAACTCGTCATAACTACTACATCAAGGCAGCCAAGGTTCATTGCAATATGCACAAAGTAAAAGTCACCAAAACATGGCAGCGAAGTAGGAACCAATGCTGACTAGCTATGCTGTCCTCCTGAAACAGAGAGCGTCGAGGTTTACATGAGGTAATTTGTTTGCGAAGGACCTAATGAAAGTGTGATAACACGCCCTTGCATGCAGAGGTCTGAAAGCTTGCCAAATTGTGAAGCCAATCACCTGCATCTACAAAGCAGCTGACACCAGTGCAGTGATGCTGCCCTGCTGACAAAATGCACAACCACAAGAACCTGCTCCATCCTTTCGACCTGCTAGTTCTAAGGTATCAGCGCCGTTAACAGTCATCGCAGCTGCCTCTAAGCCCAGTCGCTCAGTGATCATCTTCCCCAAGCGGGAGGACGGGCAGTGGTGGTTGCTTGTAGATAAGGGTCACACTCTTCCCACTCATAGCACTTCTGGCACACCTAGCTGATCGGGAACCCTGCAGTAGTTCAGAGAAGCACTGTGAGGAGCATCTTACATAAGAGAAATGACTTGCCATGGCAAATCTGCTTCTGCTACTGTGCCATTACGGAAGGCAGGGCATCCTCGCCAACAGTGGGGGTAGAAATGGAGGACAAACTTGTGATCCTGGGGATTTGGCATTGCCTCATAGACAGCTGTCGCAACCACTTCACGAGACATCTGCTCCAAGAAATGCAATGCTTATCAGACATGTGGACTGCTAATCCTTGATGTCCAACAACAAGGTGGCCAAAGATTAGTAGAAATATTGGCCTTCTGCTTAGCACCAATGCAATTGAAGACAGTTCCCCTGAAATTGTAATAAGATCAACATCACGAGACAAGAGGCTCCAACCTGAGTCGCCTCCCCGCGAAAGCCTATGTAGTGTATTCTTGTTGTACTACCCCCATGATTGCTTTGAAAGTGCATGCTGAGATTTGCAATGCCCTGGAATTTTGCATACCTGCACAGCCAAGACATACATCGCCTGAGCTGTTCAGTACTTGAGCATGCAACATGCTTCAGACAAGCTGCTCTCTTTGGTGAGAAATACAAGTTGCTCTTCAGCAAGCAAAATTCCATGATAACGAGGGCCGATGCTTACTTGGTCACGTACTCTACCTCCCCTCTTGTATTTTCCGCTAACTCCCATTCCTATGCAGTGCATCATTTGACAGATGTCAGGCAACTCACTCCAAACTTCCTGGTTGTGCTTTATTGCCTGACAACACATGTACTAGGCCTGTGGACCAACAACTTATCAGTGACTCAGACTGAGTCGTCACACTTGTGCAATGTGGATTTGCTCCTGACAGGAGGCATGAGAAAACTCTGCAATGACAAGTATTGGCCGCAAAGTCTGTGCTTTACTGTTGACATCAATGCTGTCATGCAAATATCCAATTTTTTGACCAAATGCCCAGAGTCAGCTTAGAACGGCAATTTCAGAGTAAGACCTGTCTGAGAGTCTACTCTTCCAGTCATTATCGTCATCAATGTCTCAGATGCATACAAGGACGCAAAGATATTGCTGTAGCTTGTCATGACCAGATTTAAGAATCACACACCTGGAGGGGCGGTAAATCCTGAACATTGGAGAAATCAATATCTTCTCGATTGGAAAACCTGTCAGAGCAAACGATGGTCTTCAGAGGAGCTTCGACAGCATCATCTACAACATATGATATCACCTTCAAGTTGTGAGCTTGACTTGTCTGTTACACCGGGGTCCACTAAATGCTGGAGCTATACTTTGAAACTCACACTCGCATGCGTGAGGGGCTTGTGCCATCCACGCCCCCCACAATACAGATGCTCTTGATCTTCACATCGGTCGTGAACCTGAGCAGGTATCCT
Organism: Spirogloea muscicola; assembly: GCA_009602725.1. NCBI lineage: Eukaryota > Viridiplantae > Streptophyta > Zygnematophyceae > Spirogloeales > Spirogloeaceae > Spirogloea > Spirogloea muscicola. The sequence continues at coordinate 737,078 of WELB01000023.1, forward strand.
ACTGCTGTCAGTTGCATTAGCTCTTCTGCTGCCTGTAAAAGAAGTGACTGCTGCTTTCCAGCATATACACAAACATGGAGCCAATACCAAAGGAATGCAGAAAGTGGAGCTTAATGTAAAATTTCATGATTGACTTACGGGACAAAGATAAGGAGCTCAGGATCGTCGTCGTTGCTCTCCAGGCTCTGCAATCAAGCACAGACAAAAGTGGAGCGTACGGCTGCAATGACTACAAACAGCAACTTATGACGACCTTGTCTTGCCGTTCACACTGATATGAACTGCTATTATGTGAGAGGGAGCAAGAGGAGAGGAGAAGGGTCGTCTCACAAAGAGCTCACAGTGGAGAAGTCCAAGCGCTCCTCCCAGCTCTTGAAGACCAATCCAGCACTGCCCTCAACAGCCTCATTCAACGCCCGGACCTGGGACAGACGTCAGGTAAGTCTCATACGCCATGTAGCCACAGGGACATAGCATTCTGAGGAGCACTCATCACTGTCGATGGTCAAATTCTCCCCGCACCTACATGCTCATGCGAAGAAGAGTGAAGAAGCTGTGACATCTGTTCGATACCTCAAGCAGACAGGACCAGAATGTGATGCAAGTAGTGGATTACTCATGCCCGCAGTATGGATTGCAGCGAGCACGTCGGCGGTGCGGTGCTAGGCTTCGGAACCTCACGAGTGGCCTACCTTTGGCACATCCACGTGGCGGTACAGGGACCAGGCAGCGCCGCAGTCATGCTCGCCGCAGTCGTGGTCGTGCGAGCAGGTTGCGCCGCCGCCAGCACCGCCGCCGCCGTTGCCGTGGCCCGCCATGGCGGCGCCGCAGCCGCCGCAGCGCGAGGGGTGCCGAGCAAGTTGTGCACTGCGCCGCGCGGTGAGGACTAGGAGGCGAGTGACCAAGCGAAGGAAAGCGGCTTCTGATATGAAAGAAGCGGAGCTCGGGTTGGCCAGGTGGCGGCGCGCCACCGGCGAAGCTGACCCGGCCCCTCTGCGAACGAGAGGCGCCTTTCCGGCGGCCAGTCTTTCTGACTTGCGGTTACTATCGAGAGGTTACGGAGAGAAGGCGCGCGGGGCGCATGAATTGAAAAGGGAGGCCAATTCAAGCCAATACATTGTTCAGGCAGAGTCGAGTGCAGACAAACTTACTGAGCGATAGTTCCTACGGGCAGTATTTTGGGAAAAGTACTTTGGGAAAGCGCTTGTCGGCCCCTGTTTAGCAGGGGTTACTGAGTAGTTAGTAGCTGCTTTGTTTCTTCTTGTGTGCTTCTTTCTTAGTGCTTCGCCTTAGTGCTTCGCCTGGCCCCCTTCTTCTTCTTGGAGGTTGTCGAGTGCCGCCCGGTGTTCGGGCATCAATTAGTGACCTCTATGTGCTGACTCGTGGTTACTGAGCGGGTCAGCTTAGCAGCAGGGTGACGTACATTTGTCAATGTGCTTACCTTTGTACTTGGCCACACATGGCCCTCCATCTCTTAATACACACTCCTTGCGTTCAACAGCGTCGAGCGCAGCGCCATCGCCGAGGAGCTGCGAGCGGCCTTCCCGTCCCTCATCCCCTTCTTCCGCCTGGGCTACGGCCAGCCCAGCGACCTTCTATGCCGGACAGGGAGTGGCGAGATGGAGACGCTGCAGTCGAGGACGGGCACACGCCAGGCGGATCCTCTAGCAGGGTTTTTCTTCGCGCTGGCTCACAGCCGCGCTCTCAGGGCCACTGCGGCGGCGCACCCCGGCGTCCTTCTGCCGTCCTACGCCGACGACACCACGCTCGTCGGCAGCCCGGGGGAGGTCTCGGCAGCCACCGTCACCTTCCAGCAGCAGCTGGCCGCCCTTGGCATGACCATCCGCCCGGAGAAGTGTACCGCGTGGTCGCCGCGTGTCCTCCCTGCCGCCTTGCCCCTGCCGCCTGGGTGCCAAACTCCCCCAAGCGGCCTCACCATCCTTGGGGTCCCGTTCGGCACGCCAGCGTTCGTCGACGGGCAACTGCGCGTCCGCCTTCAGGAGCACCTCCAGCCAGTGGCCCGCCTCCCCGAGCTGCAGGACATGCAGCTGGCGCTTGCCATGCTCAATCGATGCATTGTGCAGCGTCCTCACTACTTGGCGCGGACGACCCCTCCCTGCCCCGCGGTGCTGGCGGCCTACACCACATTCGACGCGGGGGTCATGGAGGGCGCGGCGGCCCTCATCCGCCACGATGGCTTCCTTGCCTCGTCAGCCGCTACGCTCCAGGCCACACTGCCCCCTGGCCAGGGCGGCCTCGGCTGCCGCTCGCTCGCGCGCGTCTGCAGGCCAGCATTCCTCGGCAGTTGGGCACAGGTCGCCACGTCGGTGGCGCAGCGCTTCCTCCATGATGGGCGGCCCCTGCTGCAGCAGGTTGTGGAGGAGGTGGCGACTGGCTCGCTGCCTTTCCAGGAGGCCCTCCGCTCAGCCCAGGACGGGTTACTCGCGGAGCATCCGGCCCTTGCAGAGAGCGTGGTCCCCTTCGCTCACCTCGCCCACACCTCCGACTCGCAGGCGCAGGCGCGATACATGGCTGCTGTGGACAAGGCGACGTTCACGGACACGCTGCAGCTCCTCCCCGCAGGCGACGTGCGCGGCCGTGCTCGGCTGCTGTCGGCCGCCTCCCCCGGCGCGGCAGCCTGGCTCTCTGCGCTCCCACTGTATGATGCGCTCAGGCTGCCGGACGAGCTGTTCCGCACGGCCACGCATCGCCTGCTGGGCCTCCCCCCGCCCTGCCTGCTGGGCGTGCTGCAGTGCGAATGTGGGGAGCGGTCGACGGACCCGGCGGAGCTGGCGGCGCATCTCCTCCGCTGCGCCACTGGAGGCGAACGAACAGCTGCGCACGACCTCTTGCGTGATGCTATGTTCGGGATCTTTCAGGAGGCGGGCTACACGGTGGCGATGGAGAACGCCTCGGTCATGCCCATCCTCGAGAGGGCTGACGGACACCATACGCGTCGTGTGGACCTGGTGGCGTCCACGCCGGGAGGTGGCGCGCGGATCATAGCCGATGTAGTCACCACCGATGTGGTCGACCGCTCCAACCTGGGGCTCTCTGCCTCGCGGGCCGGCCACGCTGCCTCGAAGGCCGCTCGCTGCAAGGCGGCCAAGCACTCCGACCACCCACCTGCCGACGAGTTCGTCCCCTTGGCGGTGGACGTGCACGGGGCTCTTGGGTCCCAGTGGCTTGACCTATTGGCTAGGCTTGCGCGGCGGGCTGTGTCCCGCAGACGCGGCGAGCCAGCCGACTTCAACGCCGCGGGCTCGTGGGCTCAGGTATATCGGATGCGCCTCTCTGTATCCCTGCAGCGGTCCATGGCCCACGCTCTGCATCTGCGAGCTGGCCGTGCTCTCGCTGCGGGCTCTGGCTTTCGTCAGGGTGATAGCTTCCCGGCAGCTAGTCTGTCGGATCTGAGGCTCCTCACTCGTACTTATTGAGTGATCCATCCTCCCCCTGTTTTACCATTGCATCCTCAGGCCCCTTTGTAGCTGCTCACCGCTCTTAGGCCCCTCTGAACCTTTGTGAACTCTTTTTGGGCTGGCTTTTCGCAGCCCTTGCCCCCATTGGGAGTGCCACTTCTCTCTTCTTCTTGGGCTTCTTGTACTCTGCTCATTCTTTTTTGGGCTGGCTGTTCCAGCCCCTATCCTCAATGGCCGAGCTCTTTCTTCTTTTTGGGCTGGCTTTGTCAGCCACTCTTCTCTACGGGCGCGCTCTAAGTCAGGCCTCCGGCTTTCGTGGCGGCGCTCCAGCTCCCCAAGTTAGCTTGTCAGATTTGTTTGTGCTCACCCGTGGGTACTAATGTCATCTTAGGTACCTTAGATTAGGTCTCCGTATTATGTAGCATTGTTTAGTCTGCACTCGACTCTGCCTGAACAATGTATTGGCTTGAATTGGCCTCCCTTTCAATTCATGCGCCCCGCGCGCCTTCTCTCTACGGGCGAGCACATCCGCTTGTCGGCCCCTCAGGACCTTTCTTCTCGTCATTGGCCTCCCATTCATTTTTATGCGCCCCGCGCGCCTTCTCTCGTCACGGAATGAACGAGGTCCAAAAGGTCTGAAGGTCTCTTCATAGGGTCTTTTCATCAGCGGCAGCAACTGTCCTTCAGAACTCCGCCGACCTGTCCTCGCCGCCGCGCTCAGTGGCCGGCGCCGCCGTTGCGGCCATGGCGGGCGGCCCGGCAGCCGCCTCCTGCGCCGCGCCGCAGCCGCTGGCGCGCTTGTCCTCGAAGGCTCAGAACAATTGGCGCCGTGTGGCCTGCGCCACTCTCACCGAGGAGAGGGCTGCGCCGAGCGCCCGCCCTGCCGTGGAGACGGCTGGCGGCCGCGACGCTCCGGCAGTGACAGCGCCACTCCGGGCCGGTGAGCTACTTGCCACCGATCTCGGCTCCTCAGCTCCAGCAACTTGTGAGACGGCCGCTTTGGAGGCGAGCTGCATCATTCACTGGCACTGCCTGCCTTCATGGTCTGCCTACTAGAACTCAGCGTCGGCGTAGCAACTTGATACCACTAACGCGCTAAGATTGGCCTTCGCGAGCTTTATGTCACACAAGTCCTGCTGCTGCTGTCACATTTGACGAATAGAGAGGTGGATGTCATTGCAACCCCTGCAACTGCTTCGATGTGTGGTTGCACAGGCGGCGCCCCTGGAGCGGCGAAGAAGCCGGCGTGGCTCCGTCAGAGGGCGCCGCAGGGGGACAGGTATCAGGAGCTCAAAGAGTCGCTGAGAGACCTGAACCTCAACACTGTCTGCGAGGAGGCCCAGTGCCCAAACATCGGAGAGGTGAGTCGATCCACCTTCGCTCGAACAGCGGCTGACATTGACCCGGATGCGGGAACACGCTGATCACAACGATGCTCATCCTTGGCGCTCCATAATCTAGTCACTGGCAAGGAGCTGATGGCTTGCTCTGTTGTTGGGACCCCCTTATCTTGTGGCAGTGCTGGAACGATGGCGGAGGCCCAGAAGGGGAGGGTGGCGGCGTGGGCACAGCTACAATCATGTTGCTCGGCGACAGCTGCACACGGGGGTGCCGGTTTTGTGCGGTGGCGACAAGCCCATCCCTGGCGCCTCCTGATCCCATGGAGCCTGAAAATACTGCACGCGCCATTGCAAGATGGGGGTGCGTGCAGACTTTGCAGCACAAGCTTTGAGTCTTGCGCGTCTACAATGTCAGCATCAAAATAGTAGTGTACATTGTGATCATCTACCAGGCATTATAGAGTTTCGGAAGGATGCCCAGGAGCATTGTGCTCCCTTTTCAACTCAGACACTCCACAGCAGAGTAGCCTGCATCATTGTTTTCATTTCCACTACTATATGAGCAAGTGCAGGTAGCTCTTACCATGCGGTCAGTCAGGATCGAGGCGCCTTTGTCCTTTTTGTGAGCTGCGCTTCAGCCTGTCGTACTTGAAGCCTGAGCTTAGGTTGCTTCTCTGCAGGGTTGGTTATGTGGTGCTAACAAGTGTAGATCGCGATGATTTGCCTGATGGGGGAAGCGAGCACTTTGCACGAACAGTACGCACCTTGAAGGTACACAATCGGACCATCTAATATGGTGCCTCTATGTCCAAATATGTATTGTTTATCTAGCAAACAGTATTTCAAGTCTAAGGTACCAGCATGCTTGTAGTCTCTGTGCTGATGTGTTGAAAGTCTTCTGAGGGTTCTGTTGCACTTTGGTGCAGGCAGAGGCACCGCACATACTGGTGGAGTGCTTGGTGCCTGATTTTCGAGGTGATATGGACGCTGTCATCAATGTAGCCCAGTCAGGTCTCGATGTCTTTGCGCACAACATCGAAACCGTTGCCAGGCTGCAGCGACCGGTTCGTGATGCACGAGCAAAGTAAGCCGCTACCTGTGCTAATTGCTGTGCTGCAAGTCTTGCATGCCTCCCATATCACAGGCGCTTCCCAATAAAGATGGGTGCTCTCGATCTAGTTAAGGGCTTTACCATGTCATCAAAGCATGACCTCTGAGAAGGACAGCTTGCTACATGCAGGGGTTCTGTTGTCACAAAGGCAGGCCTTGGGGGTTAGCTCTATTGACCAGCCGCAAATTGTGTGCATGGCAGTTACGAGCAGAGCTTAGCTGTCCTCAAGGCAGCCAAGAAATGCAAGTTGGGGATGGTGACCAAGTCCAGCATTATGCTCGGGCTTGGTGAAAAAGACGAGGAGGTCAGGCAGACAATGCTGGACCTGAGAAGCGCGGAGGTGGACATTGTCACACTCGGTCAATACCTACAGGTTTGCCTCTCAAACAGGCTCTTTCACATTGTATCATCTCCACAAGCAGGCACCATCGATTTCCTTGATGACTAGGTAGGCTTACAGTCGTGCTGCTGAGGTTGTTCCATGCTAGATAAATTGACCTTGTTCAAAGGAAGGACACTGCTCATATCCTTCTAGGACACTTTGACCAGCTTTTTCCGTCACCTGAAGAAGCTCTGGATGTGTGCAGCCTACTCCCTTACACTTAACTGTCAAGGAGTTTGTCACACCGGAACATTTTAAGCATTGGCAGGAGTATGGCTTGTCAATTGGCTTTCGCTACGTCGCCAGTGGCCCCTTGGTAAGATTGACTCTTGTTCTATACATGAGTCTGAGAAGTCACACGGCCAGTATGAGTGATTCTTGGCTAGCAACACTGCTACATGCAACATAACATAACGGTGCTGCTTCTCCTCCTGTGTGCAGGTCCGATCCTCGTATCGGGCAGGTGAATTCTTTGTGGAAACAATGCTCCGTGGTGGCCATGATTACACCACACATAAGTGACAGATGGATACACGTGGCTCAATCACGTCAGATGCTGGCAACTCCTTGAGTACCTGGTCATCTCGGACTAACAGCAAGTTTACTCATCGCTTGTCCGAGCTGGACTACATCATTCAATTTCATAACAGCTGATGATTGTCAGCTTCCCGGACAGGTCTGTTGCTTTAGTTAATGTCCCCTCGTTCAAAGAACGAATGACTAGATCGAAGTCGTCCCTAGATGGGCTATACACCTGCAGCAATCCTATCTTATGCCATACACGCTGTACAGAATTTTTTGAGAGCCCTGCACAAAGAGCAATCGAGTAAATGAGCTATTAAAAGCCTTCTGCCGTCATCAGGGCTTTAGGATTATGTGGACAATCAGATGCACCTGCACGACCAAGCAATCCAACATCTTCCTCCAATCTCCTTGCCCAACTGGTACTTCCAAACCTACAGTACCGTAAGCAGGCGTTGGAAGGGAATGGCATCCAGCTTTGAAGATTGAGACAACATTCAAGAGGTTACTTGTGCAGGTGATGACCCTTGCGGGTCAGGATTCACAGATCCAACAAGCTAGCATGAGAGCGAACAGACACACTGGCAGCTTGAATAACTGTACGCCCGACAAACAACATGATGATATACTAGCTATTATTCTGATAATCAGAGAGTGACAAAGTGTAATCAAAGTTCTCTTGACTCTTTCGGGTAGTTCATGAATAGCGCATTGATCATCATGTTAGTGCCTAGGAATCCATGAATAGAGTGCAGGTGTGCTTGCTGGTGAGCTTTTCAGTGGCAAGTGGCAACTGCCAATTGCACAGCTATCAAGTTGCTGAAGAGACTGATTGCCTTTCTGCATTGATCAGCATGGAAAGGTGAGAGCGCATGTCTTTCAGTAGCTCGAGGGGTTGGCCGTCTTCCACCTGTAGGGCACATGGCAACTGTCACGTCCTGCCAAGAGAGCATGCTGATGGAAGTTCAAGGTTGCCGTGAGACTAGCATAACTTACGTTACACGATGCAGGAATAGGACCTAGACCTCAGCCAATGGCCACTGTATGACCTGACATATGGGCTGATGAGGTGATGGAAATGCCTTACCACGCTGCCTCGATCCATGACAATGATGCGTGGCAAAGTTACAATAATTGCAGGATTATGCACTATCACAATGACAGTCATGCTTTTGCATTCCCGCGCAACCGTTTCCTGTATCTTCTGAGTTGTGACAGGATCTATGCTGGCTGTGCACTCGTCCAGACAAAGCACCTGTGCATGTCAGAGCTGCATTTAGTGGCAGACTTTAATTGGTGTCACTGAATAGGAGAACAAGAGAAGTCATTAAAGGATGGAGAGAGCGTGTAGCAACTCCAAGTTATCACTTCACCACCATCGTCTTCATGACGGACTTGTGAGTCAGGACAGTAACACCACGTATATAGCATGTATGCAATCATACAATGTCCCCTTCGCAAGGTCTTCAGTCTACCTGTTGTCTCTGAAGAATGGTTCTGGCCAAACAGAGAAGCTGCTGTTGGCCTCGAGAAAAGTTGGAGCCTGACTCAGCCACTTGCATTTCCAGGGATGAAGTTGACGCTGCCAGATGACACTTCTTCAATGCCTCCCAAATCTGGTGATCCGCATAAGCGCCTGCAGGATCCAGGTTCTCCCTGTTGACCAGCAATATGTTGTTGTATTGAATCTTTGCTCAAACACTCTTAATGAGCAACCCACGCGAATAAAACAGAGACATTGAGAGAAGGATGGGAGAGGAAACAAGGCGCCTTCACCTGACACTCCCACTGAAGACGAAGGGGCTCTGTGGAACAACTCCAATCCTGCTCCGGAGCTGACTGAGAGGTACGCTGGCGATGTCTACGTTATCAATGAGGATACGACCTGCCGCCAGTTTGTACAACCGGAAGAGAGCAGCTAACACGCTGGACTTGCCAGCTCCCGTCCTCCCCACAATACCCACCTGCAGGATCCATGAACTGCTCAAAGTAAGGTGAAGATCTGGGCCGAAGCATGCGGAAGAATTGGAATAACTCGGAAAAGGTGTGACTGGCAATACTTGCTAGTGACTTACATGCTCAGGGGCAGCAATTGAGAACGTTAGACTGTCAAGTGCAGGAAGCAGTCCAGGTCTGTAGACCAAGCTGACGTTCTGAAAGGTGACCGATCCCACAGTAGGCCAAGAGTTGAGCTTCACAGGCAACGTCTCACCAAGCTTCCCCTCCTCCTCCTTGCTGATAGTCATGTACTGCAAGCCCAGCACCACAGCAGCACCTCTGGACACGATGTTATTTGGCGCTGTGAGAGCAACTTATAGCAGGACAGTGACTTTCCACAATAAGCACAATGAGCATCAGCCGCAGGACTTGCCACTTGTGACAGTTGATACCAAGGTCCTGGATGCCCCTGATTTGGTTCAGACCTCCTGTGGGAATGGCTAAGTACCTGTTGCACTCGCTCCACTGACACCAAGTCCTTCTCGGTCTCAGTGAAGACGGTCAAAATTGCATTCAAGAGCTCGACAATGGGCATTGCATACGAAAGGCCTAAGCCAGTCTGCATAAGGATGACATGTTAGAAAGCCCACATCAAAAGCATAAACTGCCTGTTTGCTTACAGGTGAACAAGATAATTCCCCAACTCGCAATAGCTGCATTCTTGCCATTGTAAGTCATGCTTGTTTACTTTCTACTACACAAGAGGAGCTCCATCTCGTGGTAAAATCCAGTGAAGAGCCACAGCATACCATGCCAGCTGTGCTCTGTAGGAGGAAAGTAGGGCTCCAATGATGCTTCACGACTGCAAAGAGTGCGATGGTGGTAACCAGAAAGGCTGCCATCAGCTGAGCCAGAAGCATCAACCGTAGAGAGTTAGTGTCTCCTGGCCATGCTTTGGCATAAGCTTTGACACGGGCAAGCTGCACAAGGTTTGGTCTCGTCCAGTAAATTATGCAGCTCTGAACCACTTCCGCTGAAGAAAAGTCCAGAATTTAGATGCACATTATGACCTCTAAGTGCCTTTGCTCGTGGAGGAAATAGTCTCTATGAGCAAGTCACCTGAAGACGCACTGAAAGCCACAACGATGCTACTGTCTCAGAGAAGGATGTCTGCTGATTGCGCGATACCAGCTTTGCATGAGCCGCTGCAAATGTTGCCTGGAAAGGAGGGCAAGTCCCATGAGCGATTACTGCCAAGGATCAGGCTGCTCACAGATGCCTAAACATGCTTATACATGTGTTAGACCTGCTTTGCTAGGAACGGCTTGTGGTGACTTATAAGTACACTTTAGTGGCTATGTGATTGACCTGCTTGTCAAATGCACGGATGAGAGGAGCTCCTTCTAGAACCTCAAAGAAGGTAGCGTATATCGGAGACAGGGACAAGCTGTGCAGTCGGCGAAGCTCTCTGGACGTCTCCCTGTAGAACCTCTGCAAGACAGGAAACGTGCAAGCTCAAGCGGACCAAAAGGGCTGTGCTGCACAATAGGTCTACAAGACACGCTTGATATACATTAGGCATAAGTGGAGGACCTGAGGTCAAGACCATCAATTGACATGACATCGTAAGAGCAGAACAACATCCAGGTATATGACGACCAAATTGATATGGAGTCAGACACAAGATAAGAGTATGACATGAGTTGGGTTGTCAGATTGCCTGCATTCTGAGGTAGATATACAGGAGAGGCACCAGAACCAGTAGGAGTAGTGGCTGCTCAGACCAGAAGATGTTGGTTAGGTTGCAGCAGTCATAAGTACGCTACAGTGCGCAGATGATACGAGCCATAGGTGATTTACAAGTACTGCAGGCACTTGTGCAATAGTCCAGGATGACAACCATGATTAAGCAGTCAAACACCCTGAGTGTATAAGTAGGCAAGATGATGGTAAGTGCAAGCTACTTCTTGAGCTGGCCGATCAGATGGTCATTCTGACCTGTGTGTAGCATACAACCACAAGGACGCCCCCCATCTCAAAGACAATCGTAACCAGGATATTCACAATGAATGGCAAAGAGTCGTCAATTGTATTCTGGTCAGAGGAGAACCTGCTCCAAAAGCAACACCTTGTCAGCGGAGCAGGATGATGGGTACATTTTGGCAGCACTAAGGTCTCAAGGACCATCAACGGCCTCAAATAGGAGGCTTTGATAAACTGAACAAGCAATCACATGTAAGATGTGCTAAGTAACAGCTTGAACTTCGCTTGTAAAATTATCGCTGTAATTCGCTGTCTCTATTCTAGTCTAGTGCAATCAAATTAAGATTGTTAGATCTTAAAAATTGAGAACCTGACAGATTGAGAACCTGTTGAGGATTCGACCACGAGGCGTGCGATCAAAGAAGTCAACAGGAGCTGCGAGAACGCTTGATAGCAGCTCCTGGTGGAGGCCTTTGGCCGCACGTAGGCCCCCATAAGCGAAGGAGAAGGAGCGAGACAGCGTGAAGATAGTGTTCGCCAATGCTAGTGAAGCATATACTTCCTGCCACTTAGACAATGTTTGCTGTGGGTCAAGCGTGACAACTTGCACCAAGCACATGCAAAAAGCTAACCAAGCATCTCATGCAACTTATACCTCCTCAAGAACATACTGATCAACGCGAGATTCATATTTGCAAAAAGTTAGTGTTGAGCTCAGGACCTGTGCAAGAGCATTAAACTCACTAGGTAGAAGAAGCCTCCTGGAGGCTGAGACACTGAAGACGGAGAGGTGTGGTCGTCCCAGAGGGACAACCAGACATCAGCTCCATTCTGGGTGGCTTGCATGAGGAAGATACTGGCTGCCACCAGAGCTACTACTGCCCATCCGACTGCAGCCAAATATTGCCTGATGATATAGCACAAGGAGTCTCAAATATAAGAGTCCCAGGTAACAGCTGCTAAAGAAGAGCTACAGATTGTAACACGCAGTGATTCAATACAGGTGACCAGTAAACAACACAGTGCCGCTAAACCCTAAACCCTAAAGCCTACAAGGCATACATTTCCATACCTGTACACAACGAGGCGGACACTCCCTATCTCCCGCTCCTCTTCCTCCACATAGCTTCTTCCTTGCTACTCCTTGCTACGCACAAGACCACAAGCCTGATTGTGATCCTCTCCATGCACCCTGTTGTCGCCGTAGGCTCCAACCTGAGACGGTGTGCTCAAACCAAAGGTTGAGGCATTGCCTTGACCTGTTGCAGGCTGCTGCAGATCCTTAGCCACTTGGCTGTCAGCTGTCGTCACATCTGCATATGCGCCGGAGTGGCCCTCAAGATTGAAGCTCTTATCGTATGATGTAAGTGGTGGACCCACATACTCCACCAGGCCATCCTTCAAACTCACGAGCAAATCTGCTCGTGCCACGGCCTGTTGTGGAGGGAGAGTGTGCTCAGACCACAAAGGATCTGACATGAGCATCCTCTAAAGTTGGCTGAGCGCTACTCATTAACCTGAGTTGCCAAGCTTGTCGCATAGTGCTCATCAAAAAGCATTGGAATGTCAACAACACCTAGCAAGGCGGAACAGCGAGACTGTTTCGGGAGACAGACAACCGAGCTTGCTGAGCTTCATATAGCACGTGTCACGAGAAGCATTGACTGCAATGCAATTATGACTTACCTGTCGATGGTGTGTACATATGATTCTTGTAGTCGATTGCATAACAGGGCCGCAGATGGCATTTTCGAGAAGGTGGCTGGCCACTTTGACATCAACCTCGCTTAAGGGGTCATCCAAGAGGTACACTTGTCGCCGTTGGTATATTGCCCTTGACAAGACTAAGTCAGCGTTGTCATTACTAGTGAAGCAGCACCACTTGTGAACTCTTAGTCTGTCCATACTTAGATGTCACTTGACAGATAGCTGCTCAACGGAAGCCCGCCCGACTACTCTTTGTGGTGCTTTGCTGGTCCTACACAAGACAGTGTAAAGAGGAACTTTAGCCAATCTGTTAGTCACAGAATCTGACTCACCTCGCAAGTGCAAGCCGAGACCGTTGACCACCCGAGAGATTGAGCCCTCGCTCTCCCAGTTCCGCCAGGTCGGAGCCTGGCATTTGCTCGAGGTCAAAGGTCAAGGCGCATGCCTGCAGGACCTCAGCATACCTGAGCACGACAGGCACTGAGAATAACTCATCAGCACTACTTGTGGCATCTGATGAACAACGCATCGCTTCTTATGACGACTGCTAGGATTCAGGCCGGATGTAGCTTCAAGAATGCGCACACAGCTGGTAGGTGGTGTGCTCTATACTGGGCAGAGACAAAGCCCAGGTTCGACTGAAGCACGCTGCCATTGCCCTTACATACTTCACTTTATTTACCTTTCAGCTTCATACTCCTCGCCAAAGAGGACATTGTCTCTGAATGTTGCAGCTTGTATCCAAGGTACCTGCAGAAAGAATGAACTTGGGGGTGGCAGCATTCTCACAACCTTGCAGGTGCTCATAGAGAAGGATCAGAATGTTTCTCAATGAGGCAATGATCAAATGCTTACCTGGGACACATAGCCTACTGTGCCTCTCAACACAGCTCCACCTTCTAAGCACTTCAGCTCGCCCAAAAGGCCAGCCAGTAGCGACGTCTCTCCAGAAGCCACCTGCACAGAGGAGTTGCTAACATCAAGAGCTGCTTGTACATGCATTTGAGCATGCCTGCTATAAAGGTGGCCATGTGTTAACCTCGTTGCGAGATAAGCATCCCTGGAAGCTTGTCAGAGTTATGCATGGCACTGTGTGGTAGAAAGCTTGAAGAAGTTGATTCCTGTAAGAACAATTACTGACCTCGCCAACAACTGCCACAAGCGCCCCTTGAGGTACTGCAAGCCAGATACCCTTCAGGCAGGGGGCAAGCTGGTTCGACCAAGTAAAGCGAGCCCCTGCCACACTCAGAGCAACCTCTTCCTGCCACGCATCTCCCTCTTGTACTTGCCCTCTCGCCCTCTTAATTGAGTTACTTGTACCTTTAGTGGCAGGTCCATGTGAAGCATGGCCGCAAGCAGAGTATGCCCACTGCGGGTCAAGCTCTGGACACGAGAGGAAGCGCAATAGACGCCGCAAGGACACTGTGGCCTGGCAAGGAGGTCAAGGTAGCAGGTATTAACTGCAGTACCCGTGGGCAAAACAGATGTGAGCAGGAGTGACTTGCATGCTTAGACTAACGACAGGTTTAAGCATTGTCGTGGTCAATGCATGCAAATTATGAAAAGGTCTGCAAGCTATGAGCTGTTGGAGGCTAAACTTGGTCAGAGGAGCACTGATTATGCTTGCCTCAACTACACCATTTATGACCCACGGAAAGCAATTGAGCGGGGCTAAGAGAACGTTGAAGAGCGCCAGGCTGGTAAAGACCTGTGGCACAAGCATACTTCTTATCAAGACCTCTGAATTGTGTGCTCTTGCTGTAATCTTGCTGTCAGCTTGATTGGTATGAAGGACCACTTCTGTATCTCCATGTGGCAACTAGCAACTTTTTGACTAGATCTTAGTACTCTGCCACAATTGTTTGGATACACCAATGCTTTTAAAGAATGTAGCCCATCTGTGGCCTGGTCAACGTCAGATTCTGACATGGTTCAAATACAGTGGCACAAAGGCGTATAGGAATACCGTGGAAGCACGGAGTGGATTTCCGAGGAGGGCGTAGAGCCCAAAAGTCAGCACAGAAACCAAGATGGACGTGCACGCCCAGAAGTAGACACAGAATGCATCAAGGTACTTGATCGTCTGCAATGATGTTGGCCAACATAGAGCTTCAAGAAGTTACAAGGCTGGTAAATGAGATAATTGTAAGACACGCTCTGTATTATATATGTTCTTTTGAAAGATGGGTTGTTGATAACAGATCATGTCGACGTACAATAGATTTGGCAGTGGCAGAGGTCATAGTATAGGTCCAAGGGCAGCTCACCGTAAGGGACTGCAGCTCCTTCTGACGAGCGCAAGTTGTCTGCTTTATGAAGAAGGGCTCCCAAGCATAAAGCTTCACTGTTCGGATGCCAGCCAGCAGCTCGCCCATTCGCCTGACCCTGGAAGCAGAGAATCAATTATCCTTGAAAATACTGACACATTTCCCCTCAAGCAAGGGATGCAATGAGGATGCATGCTTAGTATATCCACTGCGACATTCACTTGCAGGTGGGCTTCATCGAGGAGCAGGAGACCAAGCTTCACTCCATGAAGTGGGGCTACTTGTTACTACTCCTTAACAGCACGGTACTATCAAAAGTAAGGGTCACATATCTAGTCATGAATACCTGACATCTTTAGCTTCCATCATTGCTTTGCAGGCAGCCGCAATGCGTGCTGCTAGCCACTGATTCACTGCATCATCCAGAGAAGCCACACCTCTAATCATAAACTGCTGCAATGGCGACCTCTGGACTGACCACATTGACTCAAGCTCTCAATAGCACAGAGGCAAGAAGTGTGTCAAACAGGATGGCCGGTCTCTACAGATATGAAATTGCTACATAGATGTAGATGTAGACAGATGAGACAGGCACAACACATTGTAGTGGGGCAAATTGCATGTGCCATCTCATCAATGATGGCTGTGTCAGTGGCACTGCCATGTCCACTATAATGGCCATGTACTTGTAGGGGAAAGAAACTTAGATTCATAACAACAAGAAACAGCCTGCATGGGACCTTTAGACTTACATGGGATGAGGATCACAATGAATGCAAGTCCACCCAGGAACGCATACTGAACTTGGAAGTAGAGCAACAAGAGAGCCACAGCTATCTGAAAAGGAAGACTGATGCCAGAAATAATAATCACAATGTGCCCAGCATAGGCGATGTCAAGGCAACTATGAATGGAGCTATACAAGGTTGTAGTATGCTATGGCCACCAGGATCAGGGAAGGAAGATAAAGGACTGGAGATGGTCCTCTGGCTGCTCACAACACAAAGCTGTGCCAATATTCTGCATGCATCAGCACCTATAGTCATCGCCGCTAGACGAGAGTAGATTCAGACCCACTTGTACCTCCACAGATCGTGAAGGCACATGCAGAGGCCCGTAACGCGTTCAGCATCCACTGACATAAATGTCTGGACCTCTCCGCTTGAGAAGATGCTCTTGTCCGCCAAGCTAAGACACAGAGCCTGGGCAGCAGAAACAAGACACATGCTCCATCACACTATATCAGAGAAGACATCCTTGTACCTTGTTTCCTTGACCTCACTAGAGTGTTCTTGGTATATCACGATGGCAGCAATAGCTGCATCAGAAGTAGCTCACTGCTGGCTTGTGGCTTGTCAACAATATCACACGTAGTATCTATCTGCAAAGATGACACTCCAATTGAGCTATGTCTCGCAGACTTGTATGAACCTCATTGCAAGCCTGGAAATGATAGTGCTTCTGCTGGAGTGATACTGTTAATCATAGGCCAAGTACCTTCTTGTACACAGCTGTCATAAGCGCAGCATTCATTTGCAGGCGAATAGTTGCAATGATGTAGGTATACTGAGATCCCAGAAGTGCCCTGAGCATCCAGTGTACACCGAGCTTTATAAATTTCCACTTTTGACAGGCTGGAGCAAGCAGGACAACGGCTGATGAACGAAGATTACAGGACCATGACAAGTTGGGCAATGTGCTTGACATATGGAGCCATGTGCTGTAAGGCAGTCAGGTAGTGGAAAAAATGTTCGGAGCTCTGCTGTACCTGATTGCAGCCGCACCTCCTAACGCAATGGCACAACTCAGGCCATAATGAAACCCTCGGATATCTTCAGGAGGTGTGTGAGACGAATGATCACCTGATTCAATAGAGCTAGACACGATGTAGATTGAGTGCGTCTTTATCTTCCTCTGTGAGGAGCAGAAATCCAGATCATCAGCAAGGTGCAATCAAATACTTGCCAGAAAGCTTATGTTGCTTGGAGATGTGATGAGCAGGTCTTACCTTGATCAAGAAATGCTATGACTTCGTGAAGCAGCAGCGGCCCCACAAAACAAAGTGCATCGTTTATGAGCTGCAAAAAGCAAGCCATGCAGAGAGAACGCTCTACAGGATCACAGACCACCTCTCATTCCAATGTGGGCTGGTGGAAGGATCTAGACTTCTTGGCGTCTGTCTGAAGTTGATACAAGCCAATATAGGGCAGGAGTTTCGCTCCTCTGACCGTGGTATGATCTCAGGATTGGAAAGTGCATCTTGCTTGACAATCAGTGGAGGACCATCATATGACAGCAGGCTGAGAATGCCTGCGACGAATTATCCAAAGGGGGTCCTGGCAGGCTGAGGTGACAGATGCCGTGGAAGGACACTGCAGTGCCTACTTAACCAGGCCGAGCATAACAGGCAGCCCACCTTGATCAGCCCGGCAGCTACAAACAGGTAGCGGTATCCATCAAACACGGCCCAGAGCAGATCGAGACTGCCGGAGTCGGGCCGCTGCCGGCCTGCCCACAGGCACCACAGCCGGTTGCCGCAGGCCTGCGGCTGCATCGCTTCCGGCAGCTCAAAGAGGTCTGCGAATTCCAGCTGCCGCTCCGCGCCCAGGGCCAGGAGGGGGTCCACCCAGGAGAACGTCAGCTGGCTCCAGACGGAGCGCTTGCCGGGACTCTGATTTCAGCAACAGGGCGAGGCGCACGGAAGTGAGAGGCGAGAGGAGCTCGTCGAGGCCAAGGGCGATGAAAGCAAGCTGCCTCGACCAAATCAGCAGCTCGAGTTGTGCAGAGGCTGGAAGATGGCTGGCAAAGGACGGGAGCGCGCCTGCCAGCGGCCTGCGGCGGAGCAAGGGCCGGCCTCCGCAGGCAGCAGCGGCTCCGCCGGGCCGGCGCCGCCGCCGCGGGCGCTGGCCATCGCCGGCGGGCTGCTGCGGCGGCAGTGCGTCGTCGCAAGGAGGCGGGAGGGCCGCAGCTGGCCCTCAACCCTTAGCGTTAAACCCTACATCCGGACCAGCCGCCTCACCTGCCGCCGGCGCGGCCGGCGCCGCGGATGCGGCCGCCACGCGCGGCGCAGCGGCGCGGAGAGGCCGGAGAGAGACTGCGGCTGCAGTAGGTACGGGGCGACTGTGGAAGTGTGAGCTACACGAGCGGAGAATTGAGTGTGTATTGGGTGCTGGAAGGTCTGAGTGGCTAACTACAAAGGCAAGCACATTGACGAATGTACACATAGGGGGTCCCAGCGAGCCCGTATTTCTGCTGCCGGGGGAAATCCCGTCAGCGGTGACGCTGACCCAGCCGCTGACGCTTCGGGCCGCCTGCCGAGCTGAGCGACTGCAAGACTCAGATGGGCAATGCGCGCATGAGATGGAAGCAAACAGCTCGTCCGTTGTAAGGCAATGGCTGTGAGAGGCCAGCCCAGAGGAATGTACAAGGGCTGCAAGGGCAGGAAGCCGCTAAAAGCAGGATTCTATTTGCCGTGACTCCTGCAAGTGGGCTCTCAATAAACTCTAGTCAGCAAGTGCGGATCAGAGTGAGTAGAGAGCGAGAAGCGTCCCCCTGAGGTGAAAGGTAGGCCAAGCCGAGCACGTCCAAGCGCTGCGCACTTGACTTAGTCGCGGATCTCGGTAACGAGCATGATATCCGACACCTTTATTCGCCTTCATCACTTGACACTTCCATGGAGAAGAGAGAGCGCGATTCGCGTATATTGAAAAGGGAGGCCAGTTGGGGCGATGATTATGACGGCAAGACCCGAGGCACCCCACGTCCCCTCTGCAGCCTGCCATGACGGCCTTCAAGCCGGGACCGGCCCCCTGGCCAGCCCCACGCACCTGCGCTGGCTGTGGGCCTTCTGGCTCGGAGGCCCGTGGCCAGCCCAGAAGTGGCTGTGCAGCCCATCCTGCTGCGACCATCGCCGGCCTGCTACGGTAGCACCGGCCAACACGCCGTCACTGAACGATGCGCTAGCGGCCATGCACAGAGCTGTGCTCCCTCTCCAAGCCCAGGACCCTTGGATCATCACCATCCTTGAGCTTCAGCCAGGCAGGCCTGCGCAGCCAGTCGCCTACTCGTAGGCCCAGCCTAATGCTTGTGTAGCCTGCTCGCAGAGCCCTGAAACGTCAATTTCATATCCAGCACAACTTCGAGCTCGTGCCATTGCCGTCCATGCATGCATCGTTCACTTACAGCGCGGCCAGGCCAAGACGCAATTATCTGGTAGCGCAATGAGTGAAAGTCTTTTCGTCCGCCCAGATGCGTGGGCCACTGCAAGAGGTGATGCGCACCAGGTCGACGTGCCATGTGCCCGTCAGCAAGTCGGCACGGTGCCGTGGACCTCTGCACGACTTGGTAGGCAGCCTCTTGGAATAGGCCGAAGGTGCCGTTGCAATAAAGCACCGTAATCGGCTATTGCTCGTGGCCATGCTGCGCAGCGCAGCATGTGCGCCGCAGTATAGGGTGGACGATTGCGCTTCTACAAGGACCTACAACGTGCTCATTGCGTGCTCACCACATGGAGAACGTTGAGGTCGCAGGCGAGATGGAATTGAGCCTCTTGCTTATAGCGGGCGGGTGGCAAGTCCCCAGCCTGTGCCCCCTGTACCGTAATCCTAAAGCTCCAGGCTTGGGTTGGCAAGGAAGCCTTATAGATAAGGCTATGCTGGACGTAGCCTTAATGAGGAGCGAACACTTTTAGAACGATGTAATTCTTCCATAAGGGCGATGGCAATGTCGTGCCGCCCATTAGACTGAACCAGGTCCAAAGAGGTCAGAAGGCGAGCACCACTCAGGAAAGAAAGGGACCACTAAGGATGGCGACTCACCTGATCAGCAGCCGCAAGTCGGAATGTCTAGCAGCCAGACAACAAGTAAGCTCTTCTGAAGGGGCGATGGCCAGGAAAGGCCAGCCCAAAGGGAGTTGACAAGGTCCACAAGGGGCCTGAAAGAATAAGGTAAACCAAAGACACAGCTCCTTACAAAGTAAGTAACAGCTTTCTCAATGTAAGACAGTAGCTGTGAGAGGCCAGCCCAAAGAAAAATGACTCTTCCAGTAGAGGGCGATGGCTGTCATTGAAGAAGTGGCACTCTCAATGGGGGCAAGGGCTGCAAAAAGCCAGCCCAAAAAGAATTGACAAAGGTTGTCATTGGCCAAAGCATAGAAAAGAAAGAAGAAAACCCAAAGCCCAAAGGAATGAACAAGATCGGAGAGAAACGCTCTTTCCATGTAAGGCAGCTTTTGTGAGAGGCCAGCCCGAGGAATGTACAAGGGCCGGAAAGGGCAGGGCTGTGAATGGCCCGCGAAAAGAGAGAAGCTCTACTCAAGGGGGCGATGGCTGTGGAAACAGGCCCAATGCAGTAAAACAAGAGAAGCAGCCCCACGGCGGGCGAGGGCTGTAAAGGAAATTGCCGCCCATGTAGAAGTGGCTCTCCCGCTATAAAAGCCAGCCCGCCACGAGAGACCTCTTGGAGCGCCAATAGAACGTCAATGGCGTCGGGTTCGTGGCCGCACCAGCCGCCGCCGCCGTTTTCACGGTTCTTTCCACCGTTTCCATCCCAGTACAGTACTTGTCCACTACCGGTCATTCGACAAAGCTGATTTCATCGCGTAGGAGCTGGCCACGTGTAGACACGTCAACCGCCACGTCGGACGGTCCACCACCGCGCCCCGTCTGTCAAGCACGCAATGTGGGCGCCGCCGTCGTTGGCGAGGCGGCGGCTTCCTCTGGCCCTCAACGGCACTAGCTGGGAGCTGATAGATGGGAGCCCCGTCTTGTTAGTGGCGCCCACACTGCGTCTGCGTCTGCGCTTGCCGCGGCCTGAGGCACCCGCCTGTGCGGCACTCTTGCGGTGAGGTCCTCGTCGGCGTGGGCCGGCCCTGCGCCTGGCGTGCGGCTCTGCGGCGAGGCTGCGCTTGCGGGCTGCCCAGCGGCAGGAGCTGGCGTGGTAGCCACGCCGGCAGCGACGCGGAGGGTAGGCGTGGTAGTGGGAAAGCAGAGGGTAGGCATGGCCAGGGCCGCAAGGCGCGGAGGCAGGGTGAAGCCCCTCGTGGGCGACGACGAGGGCACCCAGGAGGAGAAGCGCAAGGCGGCGGCTCGAGCGGGCCGGCCCAAGAAGACCCAGGTGAACGAGGACGACCCCAAGGACTCGCTCGACGACATCATGGCTGGTGAGCCTGCGCAGCCCATGTTTCTAAATTTCATTTGAAGGAGTGAATGGATCCAAGCACAGATGAATGCGCTCCAAGAGAAGGGAATTGACGTAGGGGGAGAGGAGAGAGATGTGGGGCTTTGGTATCCCAGGGTTTGTTGACAGTAGGTCAATAAGGTGGGGCTTTGCTACATCAACTTAGCTCCGGCATGCAAAGCAAGCATGGCATGGCTGCAAGGCAAGCGTAGCTGAAGTGCCGGGTGGTGAAATCAGAGCAAAAGAGAAAGCGGGGCCGGCCTAAGAAAGTGACTCCCGTTAACAAGGGAACTCCTGCTGAGGTGAAGAAAAAGCCAAAGCAAGAGACAGATATGAAAGAAGTTGTGGCCAGGAAAGGCAAGCTCCGTGTGCAGGACAAGGATGACAAGAGTCGTGCAGTTGATAGCAAGCCCTCAGCTCAAGTGAAAGAGGAGCCATCCCCTCAAAGTAAGAGGCGGAGGAAGGGGGAGGCAATTGCGGAGCCGAAAAAGGAAAGTGATGAAGCCCCTGAGACAGGTAGCAAAGAGAAGCAAGACACTGAGAAGGGTTCAGAAGGGCATGCTGAGCAGAGCGCAAAGCAGAACGAAGTGGTGAAAATCAACAGGGCGCCTGTTCTTACATTGTGGGTGGCGGTTGTTGCACAACGAGAGGGCTACTCTTTTGAAGGTAACTTCAACTCCACACAGTAATATTGTACTACTGTCTTCAGAATTTTAGACTTTGCCTACCGGCCACTCATGCTTAGTATGTAAGATAGTGTTATACTTGCTCTGATTTGTAACGTTATGTAGTGCTATTGCATTGCTTATAAGACTGTGTTCTGTCCCGTAACTGTGCTATTAGTTGATCTGTCTGTATTTCTGCTTGCAGAGGCGGTCACTTTTGGCAAAGCTATCTCTGGGCTCTATGCTCATTCAAAGGGCAAAAGGCTGGGCCTCGTGGAGGAGCCTAATGAGGAGCGGGAGGAGGAAAAGAAGCGAATGAAGGAGGGCAAGCAGAAATTTGAGGTCAGTGTATGACCGGGTAGGAGTTGTCACAATCAACTGGTTTTGCTCACCAAGAAGACCATGCAGGGGACGTTCCTGGTTGTCTTTTTGGCTTCTGTAGGTACAGATGCTTCTTCAACAAGGTAGCTCGAAGATTTCCTGATAGGCGTCTGCTTGTAAGATGCAGGCATTTGGCACGAAGATCCTTGGAGAGAAGTCGGACGGCTTGCGCTTGGCTGTACAGGAGGGGAAGGCAATTAAGCCAGCTACAGTGCAGGCTTATTTGCATCGGGCTTTCTCAGACAAATTTGTGCAAGTCAAAGGTGCTCTCAGACAGCCTGCCACCCAGTCATATCGGCACTGCGTGCAATCACATTTCACCTTCCAAATGCTTGGCCACGGTCCATGGATGGGCTCCTCTCTAAGGATGATGGTGTGCTGCAGAGGCTATGGAGGCGCTTGCTGAAGCCCATCCTGCTGAAAGCATTGGGGGTCTTGGATATTAACTGTACGAGAATTTCAGACCCAGTATACCTGAGGGTACCCGAGGATGGGGGTCAAAGGGGGATTTAGATCTCCAGTACATACGGCAGCTCGCCAAGGATGCTTGACCTGTGCACACGCACATCCACTGGACACATCGCAGAACACCTTCGTTACTCTTTGTTACTGCACTCAGTCTGTTGGGCATGGATTTGCAGCAGCTCCAGCTAGTCGTGCTTATGTACCACACTTGAGGCTGTTATCTTAGAAGCGGAGATAGGAAAACAGGAGCCTACCAAGGGAGAGCAATATACAGAGGATGACAACGATAAGATGAGCGCTGCTTTGCGGAGGTGGAAGACTGTATGCCCCTTGCAGACGCAAGGGGCATAGGTCCACAGACGTTCACCTCAATATGCTGTTCCCAGAGCTTTCGGAGCTTGTGAGGAAACGCTTATCGAGGGAGACGAATCTCTACCAACGGATGAAGCTCTTTCAATGGAAGAGAGCTCTTCCCACAAAGGCGGCAATGGCTGTGAAAGTGGGAAACAGCTCTTATAGAGTAACAGCTCGTCCAGAGTAAGGGGATGGTTGTGAGATTATTTCACAGCCCTTTCACAGCCCTCGCCCACCTTTGGAAGAGCTTAATTCGTGAGAGAGGCCAGCCAAGACAAGAATTAGCAAGGCTGTGAATGACCTGCCTATTTTGGGGGCGAGGGCTGTGATAGCGCCAGCTTGGGAGAGATAAGAATGGAGTGTGTATCAAGAGATGGAGGGCCTGTGTGGCCAAGTACAAGAGCAAGCACATTGACAGGTGTACGTCACCTGCTGCTAAGCTGACCCGCTCAGTAACCACGAGTCAGCACACAGAGGTCGCTAAGTGATGCCCGAATGCCGGGCGGCAATCGACAAGCTCTTGAGCCACCAGCTAAGGCTCGGCCAGCTTTCTGATGCAACGCATGAGCCTGAGCTCGCTGCAGACAAGCTGACACTCGACGTCGCAAGAATGATAAGTAGGCTGCCGGCATGCCCATCTGAGCTGGAAGCATATCCTCACATCGAGCATATCCCAAACTTGCAATATTCTCCAGTAGGGTATGGAAGCGAGGACCCATGCAGCCGAAGTGTGAAATGTGCCGCCGGTAGGAGGTGATCGCTGGCGGGGTAGTCAGAGTAGTGTCGGAGCTTTCTCTGCTCAGCACCTCTCACTGTGCGGCCAGCAATGTGTGTCGATGCGGAACTCTTGTATGCCTCCGTCACCACCACATCAATCAAGGCTTGTGGGCCTCCGCCAGGTTGTACGCCCACAATGTCCAGGGTGCGACGGTGATGGCGTCCCTGGGAATCCGTGGTGATGGGCATTATATTGCTCACTTCCACAATGGCGCGGTAGCCAGCGTCGCGCATCAGGTCCGCCAGGGCGTCTGTGGGAGAAGAGGGACGAGATGGTGAAGGCAGGGTAAGGGAGCCCAGCGCGATGGCAGACCACCAGACGGATGGATGCTTCCTCGGGGCACGAGGGCTTTGGGTGGGCCCATGTGGGCTTGACCCGGTCATGTGGGGTGGCGCGGGGGCACGACCAATGAGCAGGCTGCAACTCGATCCTCGGCCGGCCCCGCGGCCGGTTGCGCGGAGGATGGATGCCCCTCCACTGTCTGGTGGCCCGCGCCACCGAACTGGAAAGAAACAGCACTTTCCACCGATAAAGTCGTCACGGCCGCCTTCTGGCGGGACCCCCGTTGCCCCCCGTCTGGGGCCACCGTTGGCGAACGGGCCCGGCACAGCGTTGGCAGCGCAGCCCGCTGCCGTTTGAAAGCAGTGGCCCCGCCCCGTCGGGCCCGTCCCCTCGCTACTGACATGATTACGAGCACTCTCTACGCACCTGGCCGCCTTTCACAGCCGCTATTTTGAATCATCAGTAGCCCCGCCGCTTGATCCTCCCGCGCGCGCAGACCGCGGAACGCGCGCCGCCGCCGCCGCCGCCGCCGCCGCCGCGGCNGCGCCGCCTTCCGTCGACACAGCCCGCCGCCGCTCACGCCGCCGCCGCCGCCAGCTGCAGCTTCTACCGCCTCATCATGGCCACAGCGGCGGCCGTGGCCGGGGCCGTCGCCCCGACCAGCTCCCTCCGGGGGTCCTCCTTGCGGCAGCGGGCACGATCGGCGGCGCCGGGTCCTCGCGTCGTCGCGACGTCGGCTGGCTTCGCAGCTCCGACGTCTCTAGCTTCGCAGGCGTCGTCCTTGGGTGGCGGGATTGCTGCCCTGAGGGCTGCCAGGAGGCCAGCCCTGCACCAGCGAGGCCCACCGTGCGGCAACCGCATCCGCGCTTCGGCAGCTTCGTCTGCTGCTGGGGACGCTGCCGAGGTCCTCGACGGATCAGCTGAGAAGTAAGGAAGACACTTGTGAAGGTCATGGAAAGGCATGCTTGAAGTCTTCCAGAACAGCTTCTGTGGAACAAGAACGGCTGTGCAGCATGCACGAGTCACAGACTTCCATGTATTGGCACTACATGCATTGACATCACAACTTAAGGTTCAGGGAACTACACTGTGATTAGCTGATGATGTCCAAGGCAAGTCATACACCGGCCCAATAGGACATGCTTGTCTGAAAGGCTGGGGGTTGAAGAACTTTACATCTTACTTGCTACCTCTGCTGCTTGTCAAGTGCAGCAAGAAGTCCTTGATAACTGGTGGCTTTTTCTTTGCTTGGTAAGGCTCTGCCCCTAGGTATCACAGGCTCTTTCCTGGTGCTTGCTCCCTTTCGTGTGACCTTGCTTGCATGAGTATATAACTCATGCTCAGCTCTTCGTATTCTGTCATGTATTTCTACTGCTTGGTCACACTTATGTGGGTTTTCCCTGCAGTAAATGCATGTTGACCACTAGCCCATTATGCATTGTGCCTTGAAGTGCTACAAGGCTCATCTCCCAGAAATATTCTATTTCTTGCAGGTACTTTCTGAACGTGGTATTCAATATCATCAACAAGCAACTCTACAACTACTTTCCTTTCCCTTAGTAAGTACCTCCATCAACAATAGAGGTGAACCTGAACGTGCTCATCTCAAGTATTCGTACTCCCCAAACGGCAGCTCGAAGTTCTCTCTTCTAGCACCTTGTCAGAGTTGAAGTGGTCCTTCCTGTTGACGTTGTTGTTTTGTAGAGTATACACCAAGAACATGTCATACTGTTGTGCAGCTTCGTGTCAGTGGTCCATCTTGTTGTCGGAGTGGCTTACTGCCTCATTTCATGGGCCCTTGGCGTACCTAAGCGTGCTGTAAGATCCCAACGTCCTCTTTAACTCCTACAAGCAGATGCTTTCTCCAACTCAAAGTAGGTCGTCACATATACTTGCACGGACCACATTTCACTTTATAAGCCCCCATGTTCATGGAGTTAGTCAACTTGCTTGTTTAGCTTGCCCTTTAGCAAGACAACAAAACAAGGGTTAGATAATCTGGCTGAAAGAAGTAATTAAAATGGCCAACACCACCTCCAGATCTCAAAGCAGAGCCTCCTTTGTTCCTTATCCTTGCAGCCCATTGATCGAGAGACTTGGATGCTTCTTGCACCTGTTGCCGTGTGCCATGCTCTTGGCCACGTCATGACAAATGTATCATTTGCTGCCGTGGCAGTGTCTTTCACCCATACCATCAAAGGTGAGGACATGTGCTTTATTTCTTATTGACGCTGGCTACATATACGGCGGTTGTTAAGCAGATGTGAGAAGTACATTGCAGACAAGTTTTGATCAAAGCTGTGGTCCTTGACTGTATCTTTGCAGCCTTGGAGCCTTTCTTCAATGCAGCAGCCTCCCAATTTGTGCTGGGCCAGAGCATCCCTCTACCACTGTGGCTGTCTCTTGCGCCAGTCGTCCTTGGTCAGTATTTCAATGAAGCGATGTATCTAACTGCAATTTGTGAATCATTGAGGGCACTGCATTTGCAGCAATGTTCTTTGTCTTTGAGGGTCATTCAGTGTGCCTTGCAGTGTCTGATGCTTGAGTAGTGAATAAGAGCTGGCAAAGGGCAATCACTGGGATCATTTGGAACTTAACATATTTCACTGGGTGAGCAGGAGTTTCGCTGGCATCTATGACTGAGCTCTCCTTCAATTGGAAGGGTTTCATCACAGCCATGACAGCCAACCTGGCATTCACCTACCGCAATATTTACTCGAAGAAAGCAATGGTGCAAGGTTACTCATGTTCACCTCGGGTCTGGTTGAGCTAGAGAACGGGGGTTGCGCGTGTTGCACTAGCATCCATTTCTGTCTAACATGACAATGTTGTAGCTCATGTTTGTGTCATCTGTGCGCAGAGTGGCATGGACAGCACCAATGTCTACGCTTATATCTCCATCCTATCATTGGCATTCTGCATTCCACCAGCCATCATTGTAATGCTTCTCCTTAAAATGCTAATTCTCAAGCACCTTGCTGTTGCTGATGTGATGAATCGAGGGTTCATGCCAGTGCCAGTGTGACTGCTCTGGATGGCTCGCTATTGAAAGTTGATGAATTGCTGATCTGGTCTGTGTGAGTTCACTTACAATGTCGACATTCTGTTCTATGGCAGATGGAAGGGCCCGCCCTTGTCAATTATGGCTGGTCAGCTGCCATTGCCAAAGTTGGGCAACAGAAATTCTTCACGGACCTTCTCTTTGTGGGGCTGACTTATCATCTCTACAATCAGCTGGCTAACAACACCCTGGAGCGAGTGGCTCCTCTGACCCATGCAGTTGGCAACGTCCTCAAGCGTGTCTTTGTGATTGGATTCTCCATCATTGTCTTTGGTGAGAACGAAATCAATGGAACTCTTGATGCGCAAAGCTGTGACCTCTCTGTGTAGTGCTCCTTGATGTGGCGGCCATAGTTGATGTGACTTCTGGCTTGCTGTATGCTCGTAGAAGAAAACATGCTCTTGTAGCTTACCGCAACACAAGACGTCTACAACTGTTATCGCCAGGCAGTGTCACAGCTGCAGATCTTCTGACATGTGATTTAGATGAGACGAACTGACACTGCGATTTGTTCAACTTCAGGCAACAGGATCTCCACACAAACCGGCATTGGCACAGCAATTGCTATTTCTGGCGTCGCAGCCTACTCCTATCTCAAGGCTAAAGCAGAGGAGGCAAAGGTAAGCTAAACATGACTCAAGTCAATGAGATACTACATAGATGAAAATTGGTTACGTGAGTATAATAATATCCTCCTGCATCCTCAACGGTAGTCCAAGTCCAAAAACCAAGCCGTTGACTTCACTTGCAGCAAGACGCATTCAGGAGCAGCTTGAAAGCTATATGACTTGAACACCTCCTCAGCCTCCTGACGTCACTGCAAACTCCCTTGGTGTGCAGAGGAAGCCCTCACTACCTGGCACTGCCTAGGTCTGAGATTATCCACTGCACCTGCTCCACCAGCAGCCCAGCAGGCTGTACTTTACAGAGCACAGTCTGTTGCCACGGATGTGCTGTTGAATCTATGAGCTTCTTATATTCTTTTACCATTTGTCAAACAACCTGCAAACGAATTCTGTTACCATTGATACTGGCGCTCCGACCTTCGCTGGTTTTAATGATTGTTGATGGAGCAATGCACAATCCCTCATCTGCTCTGCTTCCCATGAACTTGCAGTGCATTATAAGCAGATTGTCCAGTCACAGCTATATGACATCGTTGCCAAAAAAGATAACCATCTTTGCAGGACTAATGATTGTCATGCATTTACTCGGCAAAACAACTCTTCTGCCAACTTCACCAGCTATTCATGTCGTAAAGCAACTCTCATTTCTACAGAGGCTGCATAAGTCAGAAGAACAGGGTCATATAAGCTGGTGTATAAGGAGGCACACTGTGGGAGTTGCACCGAGCGCCAGCGACCTTCAGACTGCATTGAACACTTCTATACTCTGTACATGCCTCATGACATAACTAGCAGATCTTCTACTGCACTTCCTGTCGAGGCTGAGACCTAGACGATGAAGTGAGAGTTTGCCACAAGTATCGCCCAGTTGCAAAGTCAATGAAGATGAGAAGGCCGTCCCGCATGGCCCAAAGTACCTGCAGTGGTGCCAAAACGACATAAGAGCCTGTCACATCCGTGGACTAGAAGCTACAGTGACACAGGGCCGCCAGAGGGGTCCAACCACCACACTTTCAGAATCTTCTGCTGCCTCTCAGGCAGCGGGGTTCAGAGCAATAAACCCTTGTGCATATTGCAACAGCAAATGCAAGCCAGATGTACTTATGCAGCAAGTATGTGTGCATGGTGTAAGCGTGTGAAACCTTGCTATGAAGTGGCCTGTTCTCTTTTGCTGCTGGCTGCTTGTCATCTGCAAGATGCTGCTGCTTTGGCGTAGCTCCATCGACATCTGTCTTCCAATTCCTCCATGCAAGGTAGGCCGCAACAAGAGCAGAAGCTACCACCAGTATCACTCGAAGAGGACAGCCCATTCTGTCACGAGGCCGCTTGTGGGCAGACGTTGAGAGTCCAACTAGACCTCTGTCAAGTAGCACAGTAATCTCAACAGTCAGGCATGTCATATCCAGGTCACTAGACTGCAGAAGCTGTGTATCGAAGCACAGCATAGATTTTCCACTCACATAGCTTCATCCGTTCGAAAAGGCATCCCTTGGCTTGTCAGACGATGTCTGCTTGACATGGAGACATGCACGGCACGGAATGCTGCAACTACGATGCTCCGTGACCCTCTACATGTGGCACCCATGCTCGGGCAAGGACTCCGCCAGGTAGAGTTCACCAGTTTGAGCAGCTGACCTTGCAAGTCGAAGGTGGTTCCGCTGCAGTTCGCAGCCAGAGATAGTCGCCCAATACAACACCCGCCGGACGACGTGGACTGCCAGATGACCGGAAGGAGCGGCTCCAGAACGGGCTCACATCACCGCCCCATCACGCCCGCTCTGCGGTCTGCGCGCCAGAGCCCGGCCCTGTCTCGCACCGGCAAGAGGCCGCGCGGAGCTGGGGCGGCTCACAGGGCGCTTGGGGCGCAAAGGTCACGGGTGCATAAGGCGCCGATACGTGTGATATGGCGCTCCAACGGCGGCGATGGCGGCGTCAAGGCGGGCAGAGCAACGAGGCCGACGGCGCCGGAGGCGGAGGCAGCGGCGGCGGCGGCGGCGACGGCGGCGGCGGCGGCGGCGGGCCTCCTTCGCCACGCAGCGGAGTGCCGAGTGGGGCAACCTACGCAGCCCCCGTCGCGACTGGGACGAGCACTCCTTGAGGTATAGAGAGTGGGGCGTCCCGTTCAGGTCGGCCGTCGGGCTTGGCCGTTGTCGTTCTATGGAAGAGGTCACAGCCATCACAGCTATCGCCCCTTACTGCCTGGTGGCTCCGTCATGAACACCTGTATGCATCTGGGTGGCCTCTTACAGCCGGTCTTTTACTAGCAGCAGCCGCATCCATTTCTGGGAAGAGTAATGCATTGCACTAGCTTCTTCCACGACCTGTATTGGCGGGCTTTTGCCCGCCCTTTCAGTCAGGAAGGAAACAGCTCTGCCAATGCGGCTGCTGACTCGGGGTTACTAAGCTCCCCTTTGCTGTAGTCTCTTGCATAGCTGTCTGGTTTTGGCGCTGTTTGGACCTTGTCCATTCTTTCTGGGCTGGCAATTCACCGCCCCCGCCCCCTTTCGGAAGAAGAAGGGCTCGCCCATGAGGATAGGGGCTCGAAAAAGCCAGCCCAAAGAAGAATGAACAAAGGACGAGAAGGAGCCAGGGGAAGCACTAAGAACACCAAGCACAAGAAGAGCTGGAAGAGCTCACTTCTTGATGTAAGGCAATGGCTGTAACAAGAAACAACGCTGTAAGAGGCTGTGAGAAAGAAATTGCCCGCCCATAGAAAACGAGGTCAGCCCAAACAAATTGCTCTTCCAATACAAGGCAATGGCTGAGAGAGGCCAGCCCAAAGCTTTGTACAAGGCCTGAAAGAAGAAGTGGCTCTCCCAATGGGGGCAAGGGCTGTGAAAAGCCAGCCCGAAATGAATTGACAAAGGTTCGAAGGGGCCAAGTGACGGGGGTGCCTAAAGCGCTCGGCAGCTACGAAGGGGCCTGAAGATGCTATGTCAGAACGGGGGAGGATGGACCACTCAGTAGTAACGAGTGAGGAGCCTCAAGTCCGACAGACTAGCTGCCGGAAAACTATCCCCCTGACGAAAGCCAGAGGCCCAACGAGAGCGCGGCCAGCACGCAGATGCAAGGCGTGGGCCATGGCGCCTTCCGGCCTGAAAAGGCCGGAAAGCGCAAAATAACACGATAATCCATGCGCGCCACAAACATTGTCCCGTGTTTGAGCCTGGGCTTCCCCATAGCCGTCCAATTTTCTGGCTTTTAGGCCTAGCCACCGGCCACCTTTTGGAAGTGCACGGCCCTTCAGGCCACCAGCTTCCGTAACAGCGCTCCNCGGCGGCGGCGGCGGCGTCTGGGTGGAGGCCCGCGCGAGCTGCCCGCACGCCGGCGACGCTGCGGAGACGGCGCCGCAGGACCTCCCCCGCTTCGACGCGCCCTGCGCCAGGTGAAATGCCGCCGCCGCTCCCGCCGGCCTCCCCGGCCCTCTTAAACCCCAAACCCTCGCCTCGCTTGACGCTCGGGCGCGCGCTGCTCAGGTGCTCGGACGGCGCCGAGAACTGGGTCTGCCTGACCTGCTGCCGCGTCCTGTGCGGCCGCTTCGTCAATGGCCACATGCGGCAGCACGCTAGCGAGTCCGGCCACCCCCTGGCGCTCGGCTTCAGGTGCGGAACTCCACTCCGCAGTGATCGAGCCGAGACGTAGTCGCCACTGGTCGAGCGGCCGTTCTCGTCGCCCTCGCTCGTCCGGCTAGCCTTGCATGCATATCGTGCCCACCAAGCACTTGATGCCCCGTTGCCTGGCCCCTCATTTCAGCCGTTTGGGACACAATGCTGTGCTCGTGCAGGGATCTATCTGTGTGGTGCTTCGCCTGCGACAGCTACATTGACGCGCAGCTTGTGAGCCAGCTGCGTCCCTTGTACGAGGCATACCATCTGATGAAGTTTGGCACCATGGCTCCTCCTCGGCCAATGGGAGGCAGAACAATTGATTTGGGCTAGAAGCACCGGTGCATCTTCCTCAAACATCGGGTTGTTTGGCCAGGGTGAGATTGATTGCGTTACTTACGCTCAACATGCAAGTAATAGAGTTGGAATCAAACGCTTGTCCTGTCACGCGGATATTTTTTTCCAGGGTTTCATTTCCAGGGAGAAATGAATATCCGCCTTATCAGGGCAAGCGTTTGATTCTAACTCAATGACTTGGATGTTGAGCGTGACTAATGCAATCCTGGATTTGCAGATGAACACA
Organism: Spirogloea muscicola; assembly: GCA_009602725.1. Lineage (NCBI taxonomy): Eukaryota > Viridiplantae > Streptophyta > Zygnematophyceae > Spirogloeales > Spirogloeaceae > Spirogloea > Spirogloea muscicola. The sequence continues at coordinate 768,724 of WELB01000023.1, forward strand.
TTCTGCATCATGATGTTCCCTGACCTCAGCCAGAGATGCACCGCCAGGCGTACCATGATAAGGAGGCTTGTCGCCTTGCGATGTGAATCTCATGGCTTGCACAAGATTGTGGAGCTTACATAAGACACAATCTAGAGGCGACTTAGATTCGGCAGTCGCCTTAGGTTGTTGAAGACGCTTTCATGTACATATCTCATCTTCATGTACATATTTCGTCACAACTGAAGTGGATGAGGCCTACACGAGTAGATGGTTGTCCTTGCAAGTCGTGGACAGCATGCTGGCTTGCTTGACAGAGCAGGTCCATTGAAGTCCATGCTTAGGGTGCACAATGTCTCATAGCTGAGGACTACAAGGCTGTTCGTGATATACTAGTGATGGTCCTAAGTCTCGTATGTGATGTGCGCCTAGCGAGTCTGTCCGCCCATCGCGCAGGAGGTACAAGGTATGGCTATGCCTGTGTGCCTAGTACAGAAAATGGTAATGGACTAACAGGATTTCAGGAGAGCTCCTCGTCCTCGTCAATCTTGGGGGCCAAGTAGAAGCGAATGTAGCCCATGTTGGCAATCTTGTATTCCACAGCCACTGGTCGATTTGTGGACATGCTTATAGTCACGGATGCAGACAGGGGTGAAGCTTTGGTGAAGGAGTTGAAGTAGCGAAGTGCGAAGGTCAGGGACACCGGCTCTCTCATCTCCACAATCGTTTGCTCCTCCGGCTGATTACATCAAATATGAAACAACAAGAGCACGTAATGAGTGTGACGTGGCATACAATCAAGAGCAGTGAGCAGTTGCATATACTTGTACACAATTTGCTATGCAAATCGTGTTGGGTCACACAAGCTTGGCTTGGCAGCAAGGAAAGAGCGACACAAAAGAGCACCTTATCAGCGGAGGTGTTCTGTCTCAAGACGATGTTTGCGCTCCCAATGTCACCTCCTGTGGAGAACTTCACGCCCTCCTTTGTAACCGAGATGACCACTGGGGCACCAGATGTCGTTCGGAGTCAGACTGGAGTCAGGAAAGCACCCTTGCTCCATCCAATTCATAGATTTCCAGCAATTATCAAGCAGTTCCACAAGCACCAGATTTGAGTGCTTGCCATCGTCCAGCAATAGGTGATTGACAGGTGCTGACCTGTGTCACCAATGGTGCTGAGATCTCGGCAAATGCGGAGGAACTCGGCGGAGGGCATGCGGATGAGAGCATCATACTCCGTCTCAGGGATGCCGAGGTGCTCGCTGTCGATGTCCATGAGCTTCATCTCAAAGTCAGAGATCCTATCTTGGTCTGCAGCCGCCACGGCACACTGCGGGCATGATGAGCATCGTCACCACTCAATCAAGACTCACAGCTCCAGCTCAGGTAAGCGCTGCTGCTGAGCTTGTCACCATGGTGGTCAAGAAGAAATGAAGGAGAAGAGGAGAGGCGCACTGGGGCTCTCAAACATGAAGGTGACGGAGTCGCCCTCGTCGTCGGCCTTGACTGTGATGATGTCCTCGTTGCCCGCGCACTTGAGCATCTTGGCCATGTTGTTGATGTTCATGCCCATGGAGAGGTTCTTGTCGCACCGGAAGTGCTCGAAACCTTCGCTGCGCAGCAGCAGCGCCACGAGCGCCACATGGCTCGAGTCCATGGCCTGTAGCGAGAACCCTGCAGGAGCAGGCGGCGGCGGCAACGGCGGCGGCGTCACTCATGTCGCGCTCGGCTCTGAGGTGATCAGGTAGCTCAGCCCAATGGCGTTACAGACTGATGGGTTCTGACGCAGGAAAAGTGGGGGTTACCCGAGGATGAGCAGTCGAAGTTGGCATCGGTAACGAGGTCCTTGATGGCGTCCAGGACCTTCTTCAGCAGGCTGCCCTGCAGCAGCCGCGCCTCGAACATCGTGGGCGGTCGGCGGCGGCGGCGGCGGCGGCGGCGGCTCACGGCAGGCCAAAGACCGCTTGAGAGCGGGCGGAGGCAGGAGAGGGCGGGTGGAGAGTGCGAGGCCAGGAGTGCAGGGAGGAGGCGCGCGGCGCGGCAAGGGGGCGCTGAGGCCTGGCGCGCGGGGGGGAGGAGGGGGGGAGGTGCCGCTCGAGGTGGGACCTGGGGGCCTCCTCTTAAGCTCGCGCGGGGCGGCCGAGCTCGAGCTCCCCTATCCCCGTTTTTGTTTTTGGCGGGTGATGTCAACGCGCAAACTGTCGGTCTACGGGCGATGTCAAGCCTAACTGGCACTTATGTGAATGATCCATGCTTTTAAGATTGAAGAGTGCGATGGGGCGCGGGGACCTCGTGGTATGGGGCACTAGCGTCACACCCCCCAAGATATCGTGAAAACGCGCTTAACACCTGAGTAAAGTACTCAGGAGAGTTTGGCGCCAAAAGGCTCTTCGAAAGTAGAAGGGCCCTCCCCGCCCACGCCCGGCCTCCTGCTTCCCGCCTTTTTGCCCCCTCCCCCGCCCTCCCCCACGAATGGAGAAGCTCTTCCCCCAGGTGGCCCAGCGAATGTCGCACCGCCCTCACTCCGGCTACAACCCGCTAACCGCTCCCCAGTGCTGCTCACGCGAAGGTGGCGTCTGACATTGGCGATGGCCGGTGCACGAACAGCCTGCCCTGGAAGCATCTGCAAATTTCGGCAGGTATGCGCGCATTTCAGAAGTTTTCGCTATGATAGGGTCACCTCCACTCGAACGTAACTGGTTGAGCAACTTAGGGCACAAGCCGTCCTCTCTCCTCAAGGATTGATTGCCAGCAATCATAGGATTTGGAAGCGGCAGCTAGTAGGAAAGTAAGCAAGAGTGTTGCTGACTGCTTGGCAGCCGATCAAACCCTTGTATAATTCTCCACAGTGTCTTCTCTACAGCAGATTTTTAACGCTGTGCAAAAAGGCATCATTGTCACGCGTGTGCACTGTCTTTGCGGCGGTGCTGAAGTCCAGGATCAACGCCCCTCCAGACTGCAGGCCCCCTCCTCGCCGCAATCCAGTGCACCCCATCGAGCATCGACTTGGCGGCATGGAAACTGAGGCTTGTCGAGGCTGCACGCAAATGCAAACAAATGAGAAGGATCAGTGCTGAGGGATCAGCAGAGAGCAATCACAATGCATGGGAGCTTGCCAAGTCAAGGATAACCTCCGGTTGACGATGTTGTGAACCCTGCACATCCACTGTGCAAGCTCCACTCCTGACCCTGTTTGAGGTGGACTGGACCTGTGCTCAGAATAGCGCCAAGATCAGCCACCTCATCAACTGGAAGTTTTGATAAGCCAGAACGCAGACACTAGACAAGGAACACAACGGCTCCCTCATGCAATAGAAAACAAGACATACTACACTATCGACTTCCTCCAGACCGTTGATTTCTGAGCTTCCTGATTGGAGAGTGTAGGGACGAACTTGAGTACTTCTTTGAAATGGTCCGCACATTGCTTGCAAGGATATATCCTTGTCATCAGGCCCATCTGCACAAGACACGGATTTGCGCATGAAGTTGGCATATGTCGACTCAGACCCACCTGCAAGCCTCTGAGCCGTATTGAGCACCCTTTGATATACAAATAACAGCAACTTAGCCTTAGCAGCACTATGTAGGATGCTCAAGTAGGATGGCAACGAAGTAAGTGACTGCAAGTCTGCTGTAGACACCACTTTGTCCTGCATACCAAGTCTTTCACATCCCTCTGCTGCTGTTTCGTGGGCTTGTCGGGAAACTGCCATCAAGATGGATGAAAGTCAGCACACGCATGACCATTCATGACGAAATAGCTCACAGTGACCAGCAACATCTACGACGGGAGCAAAAGTGGCGATTGCATGCTGATTGAAATCTTCCACTTTTCTCCAGTATGGGCATCAAGCATGCTCAACTTTGGCTTCACAGCTGTGCTTGTTGAGCCAGCTTCGCAGAGCTTGTGCAGCTTTCTCATGCAAATCACGTGCAGCTTGCTGCAAGCAAGGAGCCACTAGGCAGCACACACTGGCAAGACATTAAGCCTCACCTGAGCAGCCAGCGTGTGCAGAAGCGTCCACGTCGCAACCCCCAGCTCTTCTCTTGTCACGGCACCGCCAGAGCGATCATGCGACTGCAAGGCCAGTCACAAAGGTGCGGCCTCAACTACAAATTTCAACCGATAGTCCTCCTAGGCAACAGCTCAACCATATGACAGTCTGTCTTTTTCTAGCTTGCAACATGTGTGCTGATGAAGACCTTGCCTGGCTGTGCGCCAGCCCCGCACTGAAGTCATAATCGAGCTCGTCATGTGCCCGTGGAGGTGGCGGCAGCCTGTCGAGGTAGCCCGCATCAGTGTCCCAAGCCTGCAGCACAGCGAGCATTATGAGGACCGACTGCTGCCGTAGCTGCTGCCATGGCAGCTTCCTCAAAAGTGACTCCGCCAACAAAGAGCGACGTACAATGAGCCAACCTCGGCAGCCATCCAAATTATTAAGTCTGACTGAACAGCAGGCCGAGACGGCGCTACAGCCCTTCCTTAGAGCTGCCAGGACGGCCATGCGACAGAAATACTGCTCATACGCCGACCTGGTCAGTGGCACCCGGCGAGATGCCGCCGTAGCGGTCCTGGCCGGCAGATGCTCGGCTCGCCTCGAGCCAGGGGGCCCCGGGCTTGCCGCCGCTGGCAGGCACCGCCACCTCCACAACGGCCTCGCTTGCCGGGTGCACGCTGCGCCTCCGAGAGCGAGGGCGCTGCGAGCCCATCCTGTCGTCGTAATGGGGCCCTGCCGACATGACCGCCCGGCCGCCGTCCCCCCCCCTGGCCTGGCCCGGGAGGGCTTGCACGAAGAGCCGCGCGAGCTGCGACCTGCGGTAACGTCCGGAACGCGCGGCCAGCGGCCCGGCCTTGAGGCCTCGCCTCAATTGGAGACGGTGCACGTCAAGCGCCATGAGCGAGCGCCGACCGAGCAGAAGCGGCCGCTCCTGTGGCCGAAGTGGCCGCGGGTTCGAGGGCTTGAGCGAGCGGCCAGCCGCGCGGACCTGGCGCCGGCGGAGGCGGCGGCGGCGCGGCGCCGGAGGTCGTCCCATGCGGCGCGCGCGGCGTCGAGGGGCCCTCCAGGCGGCGCTGCCATCGCTCGGGAGGCTGCAGCTGCGCAGGAGCTGAGCCACTGACTCGGCCCAGGAGCGGAATGGAGTGTGGATTGACTGATGGAGAAAGAGCTCGCCCATTGAGGATAGGGGCTGGAACAGCCAGCCCAAAAAAGAATGAGCAGAGTACAAGAAGCCCAAGAAGACGGGGGCCAGGCGAAGCACTAAGGCGAAGCACTAAGAAAGAAGCACACAAGAAGAAACAAAGCAGCTACTAACTACTCAGTAACCCCTGCTAAGCAATCGCAGGTCAGAGAGGCTATGTTCCTGGAAGGAGGGCTCCAGTGGCCAAGTGACATGGCAAGCGTCGACAGACGTGCATGACCTGCTGCTAAGCTGACCCACTCGGGGAACCACGAGTCCGCACGTAGAGGTCGCACTAATGCCCAAATACCTGACGGCAATTGACAAGCCCTTTGTGCCACCAGCTAAAGCTCGACCAGAAGCCTAGCAAATCCACTTCGTGGTTGGGACAGTACAAGGCAGCAAGTAGTGGTGACTAGTCGATGCCCGAAAACAGCATATACCGCGCGAGCCCAGCCAATCTTCAGCTGCACCGGCGCTCTCTCGCAGCCCCGCCGTCGGCAATGCTGCAGCCCGCGCCGCGGGCATGGCGGAGAAGCTTGCGCCCACGGCGCGCCACGAGCTCGTGCACCAAGGTGCGCCGCACACGGCAGCCCTTTCCTTTCCTGTCCTTTCCTTTCCATTCCACGCTTGGCAGTGGGCCACCCTGTGCTGCATGTTGCTCGTGACGAGGACATCCTGGGCCGTCCGGCCGCAGGGCGGGTGGTGCTGGAGTGGGACCAGACGGTGGAGGAGGTGAACCTATACGTGCCGCTGCCGCCTGGCGCGCGCGCGCGCCAGGTCTTCTGCGACATTGCGCCGCGCAGCATCGCAGTCGGCCTCAAGGGCGCCTCCAGCCGCTACCTTGATGTGCGTCAACACCTCTCCTCCTTCACGCCTGCCATGTAGTGCTGCCTCCTCGTGTTGGTCTGGACTTGGGAGAGACTGCACCGCACTCAGGAGAGTTCGGAAGCAAGCAGAGTATCGGCTGGGACGCAGACTGACTGGGCATGGGGGCCTTCTCTGCCTACACTCTGGCCTTTGAGTACTGTGATGAAGCTCAATCCTAGCTTCTTGTATTCATAGCCTAGACTAGCATGTCAAGAAGTCTTTTTAGCACAAGTCCAGAATGATGTGAGCTGTTGACTCTTAGAGACATGAGAGACTAAATATTACCAGAGTGGTATGTCAATCGGAACTCACGTGCTGAGTGCTAACGGTTGTCGCCAGCTGTACGTACTCCGTTCTGACTGAGCAGATGGGTGGCCCATGACAACAGCATGTTTTGGAGGCGGCGGTGAAATCGTCCGAGTCTTTCTGGACGATAGGTAACACTTTGAGACTCCTGTTGCTATCACTCCATTCCCTATCACCAGCTTGAGCATTCGCTGGGCAGTGGGTGAAAGCCCTTGATGTCCTTTCCTCAGGGCAGTTGTGGCATATGCTGAAGCTACATTCTGGTTGTGATCATGCAGAGGACGGTGTTTTGCATGTCACCTTACAGAAGGTCGAGAAGGCTCACTCGTGGACATCCCCTCTTGCGGGACAAGGCCAGCTTGATCCGTACTCTGCCGATATGGAAAAGCGGCGTCTCCTTCTGGAGCGTTTCCAGCTAGAGGTACTTCCAGTAAAACCTTGCCGTCTCATTTGATTGCACTAGGCAATTGGAGGCTGCATGTGCTCACTGCATGTGTTACCGTGATTGAAGCTTTTCAGCAATCACCAATGCGACCATGACATGAGCAAGCTGTGTATCTAGCTGTTGTCACGTGTTCACTGCTTCTTTGGTTCTCTGAGCAAAGCGTGGCAGCTTATGGATGGGTGCTGTCTTTCAAGTCGGGCCAAGCGTGTCCAGCATGTCGGCATGTTAATGACCATCGAAGCTCGTTGATGCAGCATCCTGGCTTTGATTTCTCGGGGGCCAACGTCAACGGCGCCTGCCCAGACCCTGACCAGTTCATGGGAGGACTTGGGGGTCATGTTGAGTGATTCCAGGCATGAGCAATTGAGCGAAGGTAACGGGCTCAGCATGAAGGCTGAACAGTTAGTCTCACCCATATGTGCTCATCACCAACGCTTCCTACTGGAAGATGTTGGACAAAGCGATGGCGCTGCATCATGGTTGTACTCAGGCAGAGAAGGATATGCATAAGCAATTTCCAGTTGGCAGGCAATGTTCAACGAGTTGAACATTGCAGCAGCTTCCAGCCTGAAGCCATGGGTTCGTCAAGGTTGGATGCCACTCTGGGCTTGCAGCTGAGATCGGCAAGCAGCAACTTCTGCTGGAGCATGGCAAAGTCGAAGAGTCGGACCTGAATGCCCATCCGAGCCCTTGATAGGGCTGCGCAGCTGCATGGCGGAGGGCTTGCCTATCAGCTAGTGAAGGGTGCTTTGTGATTCCTCTTGCCACCCATTGCCATCTTTTACTCCACTCTTCTATTCAGCTTGTGCTTGTTCTGGGCCGTCCTCATGAGCAGGATGGCTGCCAGGCGAGAGGCATGGGTGGTGGTGCACCTTGCCCAGGATTTTTCCGAGAGACAGCAGCTTAGAATTTCTCTATCAAACATTTTAGACATAGCTCAGAATCCATGCCTAGTAGAAGGCACACATACATGGCTTGCTTGACAAAATGCGAGCAGATTGATTCTAAATGACGACTATACACCCAATCAAGGGATGCTCAAGTTGATGCCACAGAGCAGGGGTAGCACCAGGAATAATGAGGAGGGGAGGAAAAGGTTGGCAATGTTGAGGCTGGGGACTAGGGCTATCGTGCAGCAAAGAAGATGGGAGGTGACACTACAGATTGGAAGGAGGGCCCGTGATGACCAGCACAATGCCTTACACAAGGCAACAAATATTTCCAGTTGGCAGAGGCTAGGATTCTACTGATGATGGCTTGATTGATGTGGAAGCAAGTAAAACCTGGCATGGAAGAATAGGCCAATGCAGCTAAACGCAGCTCCAGCGACATTCAGCAGTCCTCAGGACGGAGGGCCTGAGTGGCCAAGTACAAAAGCAAGCACAATATTAAATACATCACCTGCTGCTAAAGTGACCCGCACAGTACCACGAGTCAGCACGTAGAGGTCGTTAATTGATGCCTGAATACAGGACGACAATTCACAAGCCCTCATGCCACCAGCGAAGGCTCGACTAGCTTTCTGGTGCAAAGCATGAGCCTAAAAGAATGAACAAGGTCTGCCAGGGCCGGAAGGCGAGGGGACGAGGGCGAAGGCGAAGGCGAGCAAGCGAGGGCTCTGACCAGCCAGCCCAGAAAATGGACAGGGACAAAAGTGGGATACACCAATCCCGACGAACTTCCAGAGAGAAATCAGAAGCAGCAGCTAAAGCGCGGCCTGCATCGCCTGACTCCGGAGAGCTGTTTCCCGTCGCTGACTCGTAGTTACTGAGCGGGTCAGCTTAGCAGGGTACGATTCTCCAAGACGTCAGCAAGTGGGCGCTCCATTAACCTCTGGTCAGCAAGCGAAACCTCAGCTTTGCTTAGCAGCAGGTGATGTACATCTGTCAATGTGCTTGCCTTTGTACTCGGCCACTCAGGACCTCCATGACTCATCAACACCCGATATAATACTTTCTTCATCATTTCCCTTCTCTCTCTGCCCTACGTGAGCACCCTGACGTCTCAGCCTCCTTTTATTCTTCCGATTCTTTAATATCAGCAGCCGCTTTTGTTTTATCCAGCACGCTTCTTTATGAGCACAGCCGCGCTGAGCTGCCGTGCTTCTCCTACCCCGCCCTCCCAGCCATGGCTGCCGCGCTTTGGGTCCTCGCCGTCGCCGCCGCAGCCGCCACCGCCGCCGCCGCCGGCGCTGCCGAGGCGCCGCCCGCGTCCNCGCCGCCGCTGGTGGGCGGCAAGGCGCCGGACTTCGAGGCGGAGGCGGTGGCGGGCGGCGCGGTGGTGCGCCTGCGGCTGTCGGACTACCAGGCGGCGCGCAAGTACGTCGTCCTCTTCTTCTACCCGCTCGACTTCACCTTCGTCTGCCCCACCGGTGAGGCCTTCCTTCCGCCGTCGCCGCGGCCGTTGCTGCTGGCCCCTCCCGCGCCTTGTGGTCGCCACCCCAGCGCCTGCTTTGGTCACTGCACTGGGCGCTGAACCCCACGACAGACCAGCACGCGTTGTCAGCCCCCTCCTCTGCGCCGCCGTCTGCCTCGTCGGCCACACCTTCGGGAATTACGTGGGCCGCACTCGGCCTGTCCTGGCCGGCCAGCTGAGCTGTGGTGTTGGAGCTGCTGGACTTGGCAGTCTCCCCTCACCCATCCCGCAGGACCTTGCAAGCAAAGAGTGGCCAACAGTGGGGTCCGCCTGGCACGGCGTGCCTTGCCCTTGCCTTGCCTCTGACTGTGTTGAGGAGCGGAATGGGGTCTGGCCTTGCAGAGATCACGGCGTTCAGTGACCGGCACCAGGACTTTGTGGACCACAATGCGGAGCTCTTGGGCGTCAGCGTCGACAGCGTGGTGAGTATCGCAAGAAGCTATTCCAATTGCTACACTGTTTGCCCTTGTGCTCCGTCAGCCTGTGTTCATAGCTGGAAGTGGCTCCTGTAAAATTGACTTGTCGTTCTAGTCAAAATACACATACCAATCCCAGCTATTTTCCAGCCTATCTAGCCTATTGAGGCTGTTCAAAAATCAATATGTCAATTTTGGCACTTAGCAAGGTCTTTGCTCATCTGGGTGTGATGCGGCTCCATTTGTCCTTCCGCTGCTCGTTTTATTGGGCTCACAGGAGCTGATTCAGCACCTTTCAGACCACTTTAGATGACTATACCATGCCGACTTGCAGCCGCTCTGAACACTACTGGCGTGCTTCCTCATTGCCCTTCGCAGTCTGAAGGCACTTTCATGTGGCAAAGAGATCCTTATCTAGGGTCCTGTTCTCCTTCTTCCAGTTCTCGCACCTTCAGTGGACCCTGACAAAGAGGTCGGAGGGAGGAGTTGGCGACCTCAGATATCCACTGGTGTCTGACCTGACCAAGAGCATCTCGCGCTCGTACGGCGTGCTCCTTCCGGACCAGGGGATTGCCTTGAGAGGCACCTTCATCATCGACCCCGAAGGCGTCATACAGCACTCCACCATAAACAACTTGTCCCTGGGGAGGAGCGTGAATGAAACCCTCCGGATGTTACAGGCCATCACCTATGTCCAGGTAATGCAAAGATTTTCAGTATGACTTAAAGTCCTGAGGCTTGTCGAATAGTATGTCAAGAGCATCTGTTAAGCTTGAACACACACACCTCTGGGTTTCTTAAGTGACGAAGCCACCAATTCTGGCGTCATTGGCTGTTTCCAGCAAGTTTGAAGCGGATATGTTACCTTAGCCAGTGTTGAACAGCACCGTAAGCTGTGCTGCTGTATGCGTGCTCACTATCCAACTCAAGGATGCAGGAGAATCCAGAGGAAGTTTGTCCAGCTGGGTGGCAGCCAGGAGAGAGGACAATGAAGCCTGACCCAAAACTCAGCAAAGATTACTTCCATAGTGTGCATAGCCAACAGGCTGCTGCAGCTTCTTGACCGCTTTCTTGAGCAGGGTACTGCTGCTGAGGTCTGTTCTTCTGTGACACTTGTCAGTGCAGAGCATGCCAAGTACGTCTTGGCAGCCTGAGCTTCTAGACTACCCTGTTGAACAATATGCATTCTATTTGGGGGCATCTGTACCGAGCTCAGGGCAGTCCTGTGGTCCTTCATCAGCAGATGCTGCTGCCATTGTCAAACTTGAGTCTCAGGGGTTCTGGGGCCAATTTCGGAGACAGGCTGCCCAGTTTAGTCTTGTAGTATCAAGAGGGCGTGCTGCTCAACCAATCGCAGACGAATATATGAGGGCATTGAATTGTCCTGAATGTCTGGGTGGCGGCTATGTGTTGTGGTCTCATAGTGGATGTCTCTCTGACAAACATAAATTTTGGGTGAAGAGCCACATTGGAACACTGAATTGGCAGGCCAGATTCACAGGCAATGCCATGCTTACCAAGCTGGATAAGGTAGCAGCACTGCTTAGCGCCAAGACAACGAGTTGAGTCTGGAATCCTTTTCTCGATTCGCGTCATGGTGCTTATCAGCTCACTCCAAGGTGCCAGCAAGTGGCACCACTTGCAATTTGCAAGCTGGTGAAAGTGGACGTGTGGATTTTATGTACTACGTGAGCTTCAGGGTGCCGTTGAGAAAGTGAGGGATACGAGTGTGAACATGACAGTGTCAAGGGGGGTGTTGAAAGACGTTAGCTGTCATGTTATTTTGGGCGTCGGAATTTGGGCACAAGGCACTTGGAAGCCAGGAAGGTGTCTGTGCTCCTCTTTGCCGAGGCTGCAGTTGCATAAGTATCTGCTGAGCGTAGCACCAAACGTGGCATGGAAGCCCCCCAACTTTCATGGCATGATATGAAGCACCACATCTGTGTACAGCACGCTTGAGTATATGGAGGATGAGGGTCCCAAGTGAAGGACCCACATAAAGGAACACAAGAACAAATCTTGACACATCAAATCCGTCTCAGCTGTCGTTGCAACCAGAACCGCGACAATACACGGAACCATCCTGAGCAACGTGCTTGTACCGTGCAGCTGCAGCTTACCGAGCATGTGCCCATGAAGGAGCAAATATGAACTAAAGATCTCAAAGTAACTGCGAACGAGCAGTTGGCAAAGGCAGCTTGCGTGCACCTGGCCACCACCACTTATCGTCCTCAATGGCATGCAGCACGAGCTCGATCACAGTGCTGGCGCCTTGCCAGCAAACATGCTCGTGACGCTCAGGTCAACACGGACAATCTTGGAACAGCACAAATGTGGAAGAGTAGTCTAAGAAATAGTCCTTATGCCTACGGCCTTCCTTGGTGTGCAGCCAGTACCAATTGCGGACTCACTACGTTCCTGATTGATTGCTCAAATGCTATTTATATGTGACGTTCTACTGGAGCACAACCTGGCACCGTTTGGCCCTACAATTGCCTCAATCTATTTACTGTACCTTTCCAACGGTAAGGTAAGACTTAAGGCAGCAAAGATTTGGTGGTTGCATTGGCAAGGCCACAGATCTGCATCTACTTTGTCATCAGCGAATGCTGCTCCAGTTTGTCAATCTAGCTGCTGACAAAGTATTGCAGCAGGAGTTCCCTTGGACTTTTGATGCGCTTGCAGCTGTGCAATGAGCTATTTGCCAAGGGAACTGCAAGCAAACCATCCTTGAACCCTCGGCTCACAGGTGCAGGGAAAGCATATGCAAGCTGGCCTCAAAGTAAGGCAGCCTAGCAAGACCTTCATGATAGTGCTATTGTCAAGAAGCTTGCAACAAGAGGGATGCTGTAGTTCTAAGGCATCATGCCTATTCCATCTGCAAAATGCTGTGAGCAAGCTGTCAACTAAGAATAGGCCAACTGTATAAGTAGTTGGTAAAAGAATCTGATTTTGGAGAAGCAGCAATGGCCGCCGTCTAACTATTTGACTTGGCAAAAAAGTCACAGGCATGATGTTGTATCCTGTCGACTCCGTTTAATGAGTACTCCTCACTGTACAACGGGCATCATTGCCGATGACCGTCAGGTAGCTGCACAACATGGTTGTATGGCACCTGTCTTTGCGGCATGCATGGTACGCCATCCAATCCTTCCTCTTCGTCGTCATCGAACTCCAGCAAGTAACTAGTGCAGCAGCACATCACCCAGATTGCTGGATTAGTGATATGAACCGAGAGCAACAATCTCAACACAATGATAACCAATACAAGATCGGAAATTTGTGAGGAACATACACTGGCACCAAGTTTTTGTCAAGACTGGCAGCAGATGGTTCAGACTCCCTAGACAATCTCCGTAATAGCCCGTGGAACAAATGCTGACCAAAGGGATCTCCTGCTCTTGCTCTTGTAAGGTCTAAAGCCATCGGAATTGCATGCATTGATCATGCAGGCTTGCCCTGGAGAGCATGACTTACTCATCAGACTTCCGCTGCAATCGAGCAAGAGATTTGGAGAAGGTTGTAGTGCACACACAGAGGACGTGAAACACCAAGTGGATCAAGATTAGTCTTTGCAACTATTGGTGGATTATTCACCATGCCATGACAAGCACTCAGAGACAGTAGACGAGCCTTTCAGGTACTACTTAAAAGGTAGGTTGGGATCTCATGATGTTGTGCAAGCATTGGCTGCTGCTTGTATGGATGGTGTGAAAGTTTCAACATCCAAGGTCAGCACATTGACGGTAGCAGCTAGCTGACCTTCCTGGGTGGTCCTGCAACTCGAGCTCTATAGAGAGCAGTTGTGCCCGGGTAGACCGCCAGCACTTGGCTTCCAGGTGGGAACATGGATATATTTATGAGTTCTGGCCTCTTGGGAAGAGGAATGATGCAGGAAGCAGGTAACCTGTACTTTCTGTTGCCACACCAACTTAAGCACTAAGTCACAATCTGCTGCAACAGCATCAGGGGCCACTGGAACAGTTAACTGTACTATGCAAGGGCAAGAAAGCAGCATGCATAGGATGTGTATGCTACTTATATGCAGCACCGTCTTGTAATTGAGTTGCACTGCATGATAGCTCACAAACACACCTCTGACTGCTCTCCTCATCATCGCCCGGCTCCTCATCTATTACCTCATACCTACATGACATTGTAAGATGCATAATTAGGTCGGCTCTTTTCTCCATATGTTGCAGTATATAGTGAGATAACAAAACTATATGCCTGCTCAAAGTAATATGAGTTCTATCCATTTATGAATATCTGACTCTCAAGGCGTTTCCGACAAAGTCGTCCCTGACTTGAAAGGGTCACAAAGCGAAGACTCATTGAGTGCTTCACAGAGGTGTCACACCTGTTATTCTCACGGTCAAAGCGAGTAACCTTGACCACAATCCAGTCGTCCTTTTCAGCATCGTCTGGAGACCGTCGAGCAGCGACCTGCGACAGGAATGATCCACGATCACAATGATTGCAGCACATCTTCATGTCAGATCACCAGAAGCTTAAGCTTGATAAAGAAAAGTGTGTCTGCTTGCACGCCTCTGACAACAGCAGAACACATCAATGTTCTTGCTACCAGAATATTCAGAGTCACAGCTAGAAAGCTAGCAAAGTGGTTATATCAACGTAAGAAGCAAAATGTACGTGACATCAGTGGTGACAACAACATATGCAAGGACAAGGTAATATACCTGATCACCAATAGAGATGCTGTGGTCAAGCGAAGCTGGTGAATGGGACGACGACAGGAATGTGCCAGCCCGATTGGATACTCCGAGGCTCTCAGTCCTGACCTTCTTGCGCTTGTGGTCGTTCAATTCTGCCTCTGTGCCTGCTGGCCAAGGAGACAGGGGCCAATGCCATCCAGAAAGGAACCATGTGTCAGATAAGTATGTGCTTCGCTTTTGCGGATGCTATGGGCTTGATTCAATAGCACTCATGCAGAGGGGCTATCTCAAATAACACGAGGTATAATAATGTGAAGAGGGTGTCATGTGAATTAGCCTTACCTGACTTTCTCCGCTGTGCAGATTGGTGATTCGGCGAATTCAATGCCTCCACTTCTTTGATGCAATGCTGGAAAGCACTGCACAGTGAGAGGCCGCAACATTTATAGGTCCCAGTAATGCACAGGTAGGTATCGAAGGAGGGCACGAAGTGCTGCCTGCTGAGTGCATCTTTAGACAGCATTCGTTACATCCACCTTAGGCACACCATGCACACGTGCAGACATTGTCTGAGGCACTGCAAACACAGTAGATTTGGTCTACCTTTCTTCGGACTCTGCAAGCTGCTTCGCATCAGTGTAGAGCGTCCTTAGCTTCTCCCAGAGCTTCTCAGGATACTTCTCAGCCTTCTCTGTAGCTGTTCGCGAGTACAGTAACGTGTATGGCTATGAGAACACATGGTGGATTGAGAGATAGGCATTCACAAGATAAGAAAGATATGGATTGCAGGCAATCTAAGCTGAGCCCCTGTGATCCACTTCAATGCAGCAAGATTGCGTCTCTGAGTGCCGGTGCGGCCCATCCAATGTGGGCCTTCAGTACCCAGGCCATCGAAATAGCCTGCCAAGTCAGGACCACGCTGTGATGCCGCACTCACCGACTTCCACCAGCTTGAGGTGGAACTTGTTGATCTTCTTGAGGACCTCGTCCTCGCTCCGCCGAGCCCGGTCGAGTTCCCGCAGGCGCAGGTGGAAAGAGTCGGGCAGTGCAATCATGTCGCGGCGCCGCGGCCCGGACCCCGCCTCCTCCTCTCTCTCCACGCAGAGGCGAGAGCCAGGAAGGCGGCGACGGCCGGGCCGGCGGCGGCAGCGGGAGGCGAGCAGGAGTGGGAGCGCCGAGGATTGATCGCCGCGCCGGCTCGCGAGAGAGACGGGGCAGTCGGGGTGCTCGCGGCGGGCAGGCCACCATTCCAGGCGCCGCCGATGCCAGGGCACCCGCGCTGACCGGACACCAGCCACGCCAGCCGCCCCTCCGCTTCGCCTCTCCCATCCCCAGCGCTTTCGAGGCCCCTTCGGACCATGTCCGTTCTCGTCGGGCTGGCTTTCCACAGCCCCTCGCCTTCTCTCCTTGTACAGTATTGGCATGAATTGGCCTCTCTTTCATGCGCCCCGCGCGCCTTCTCTCTTGGATTAGCTTACTTTACATTTATTGGCGCGCAGTGCCCAGTGGGCCCCTCGCGAGAGGACCTGGCCAGGTGACATGGCCTTCTGGGACCGAGAGCCCGTTTGCCGTTGGCAGTTGCACTAGACGCTGGCGGTCACCAATGGCAGCCTTCCGGCCCTTCTTCCGGCCCCTTCGGACTTTGTCTCGGCTTCTGGGCTGGCCTTTCACAGCCGTCGCCCCCGTTTGAGAAGACCGTTCTTCCGATCCTTTTACTGGTACTGGCGACGAGCGTCCTCCAGCTCACGTGCCCTGTTCGTGCTTCCCAGCTTGTGCTGGCTTGTCACCAAGTACACCTTACAGGTGGCTGTGAAAGAAGAGAGCTCTTGTGAAAGGCCAGCCCCAATTGAGAATGGACAAGGTCCGAAATGGTCGGAAGGGGCAAACGACCAATTTAATTTCCGCCACACAAAAGCACTCGTGTTGGTACCTCCACTTTTTATCCTGGGAGCCCCGACTTTCTCGTCACTGCTCGCCTTGATCCACTTTGTGCTTGCAGTGAGTAAACTTTTGCCTACCCGCTTGCTCGACGCATGGGCAGCCGCTTCATGCGCACATACCCGGGGCCCGGGTCCCTTCCTGCTGCTGCTGCTGCTGCATGAAATACTAATATTGATGCAGCAGCTATGACTGCTTACTTCGACATGTTCTGCACTGCTGCCGTAAGTGAGAACTACCATGGAGTACTGCATGCACAATGAGTTGACATGTTTGCTCACAATGAACTGCACCTGAATGGGGTGCATGGCGGTGCCATTCTTTACAGGAACAGCAACTAACATTGTGCTCAATGTGATCTTCAACTCGGTGTGCATGTGCTCCTTCTTACATAGTGAACTCATGTAAAGCTGGGCACCATGACATTAACAAGATCCTCTTTGTGCAATTTGTGAGGTTCAAAAGCTTCTGTCCGTCTTATGGGCATGGCAAAAAGACAAGCAGAATGATGTCCATAGTGGCAAACACTCGATGCTTTCCCTGCAAGTCATCCCTCTTCCAACCCTCACCAGCTCTCCCTCTTTTGTCTCTGCCCAAGTGTTGTCACATTCTTCCTCTCTGTTCTTCCTCCCGTCGTCCCTCGACTTGCAAACCCCCTCAGTCCTCTCACCTTTTTGTCTCTGATAAGAGCCGCCTCTTTGCGATATCATCATGACACTACCTGCCATGCTCTCAATATATTAAGACAAGCAACGTATGATACCTAAGACAAGCACTGGAAGGGGCAAAGGCAGCCGCCAGCGCTTGGCCTAACGGATGAGCTCACTCCATTCTAAGATGTTGACAAGGAGCTGCCACAGATTTAGACACACAGAGACGATTGCAGTGCCAGGTGCCATGATGTATGAGGTCAAAGATTAACCATCAAATGTCCGATTTTTTGAGTGGCAAGAAAAAGTGCCCACAATGGCATTAGATAAGCAATGCAGTCGTCTAATGTTCTGCCTTTGCACAGTGCTCCTTGTAAGCACTTTCGTCGAGCAGGGAGTCTGTGGCAGATGTATCATCCAACTTCACCTTCATCATCCACCCTTCTGCAAATGGGTCATCGTTGACCTGCCACAAGTTCCACTTGCGAAGCATGTAAGGTACACAGCGGAGTCTGAAGATGAAGATAGGTCAATCCAGCAGCCATAGCTTCTGAACAGAAGCAGCGCTGACCTTTCCAGGCGAACTCTTTAGCTCTTCATTGATTTCCACCACCTTTCCCGAGACAGGAGAGTAGACATCGCTTGCAGCCTTCACGCTCTCTACCACTCCGAATGGCTCGTCCTTGGTAACTGTAGCCCCAACCTCCGGCAGCTCCACATAGACTATTTCACCAAGCTCAGCCTGTGCAAAATCGGAGATCCCTACAGTGCCGATCTCGCCATCCAGCGCAATGTACTCGTGGGACTTGAGGTATCTCCGGTTCTCTGATGCTGTGTGGAGCATTGGTCAATTCCAATATCTCTCAATGTCCACCTCAGATCCCATGTCATTTGAGCACCTGCTTGATCATCTCGAGGTGACAAGAAGTGGTGCAAGCAATGCTTCTCACATACAGGAGGCGTAGTGGCGGCTGAGCAGAGCGAGCCGTCCATCCACGGGAGCGAGGCAGCGCACCCTCAGCTGGCAAGCCACCTGAGATGCAAGCAACCTGGTTGCGCACAATGCAGGGTGTTATGAGGGGGGTGTGATAGAGGCTTTGAGGCTTGGTAGCATTTCTCGTGCAGTTCAAGCAAGGCACTGCAGTCCTGCTGGAATGCCGATCGAGTGCGACCACAGGCAATGCAGGGCAGAGTTACCGGACGGCCATCTTCGCTCTGCCTCTGGCAAAGACGGCCTGCGAAGCGCCTTTGTCCCCCGGTGGCGGATCGCGGCAGACACCAAAGACCTGCCGGGCCGGCGCGGTCAGGAGCGCCGCAGTCGCTGCGCGGGCAGGAGGCGCCGCCGCCGCCGCTCGACACGCGCAGCCGAGTGGGGTACGGCGCGAAACTGAAACCCTCGGATTGAAGAGACACGAGATGTGGAAGGGGCCCCCGCTTGACGGCTGTGCCGCTCCCGGCAGTCAGCTCCTGGCCAATACAGTAAGCGGTTCCCTGAGGGGGGGGGGGGGGCCCGGTAATGCGAAATGCATGAGGAGAATATTGGCTCGGTTTGGTCTCACAGTCTATTTTCCATGTCCGGTGTGCTCCTTTCTCGATAAATCCGCGTCAAGTGGCCCACCATCCCCGCTTGCCGCAGGGGAAATGCAAGGACGAGATACCCCCCGGCCCCCCGGCGCCGCCCATTCCCGGGGCGTTATCCACGGCCTGCCTGCCGTTGCTGGTGGTGGCTGGCGAGACGGGTGGCCGGCGAGAGCGCCGTCGTGGGAGAACGCGAGACGTAACGAAAAGGGTGGGGAGAAGAAATAGAGCACTTCCAAACGGGGAGTGGCGACGCGGGTCCCCGTGGCCGCACGATGGGGCTGCGCTCCCCGGGAGGGGGCATCCTGCCGTCGGATGGCAGGACCCCTATCCGGCTCCCCCAGCGGCGCCACGGCGGCGGCTGCACGCTGGCCGTCGTGGGGCCCGCCGGAGCGAAGCGAGCGGCCGTCAGCCGGGGATCGTCATTGGCGTTCGTCGTTCCCCTCAGCGGCGGCCTTCGTCGGGGCGTCGTCGGGGCGCAGCTGCTGGCGCCGCTAAGCCCGACAGTGGTGGCCCGAGACGAGCCCCCCGCTAAGACGGGACGAGCGCTACTGGCTCCTCGGCCCTGCCGTCGTTACCCCGGTGCTCCATGAAGCTCAGAAGAAGCTCAGTGAAGCTTTTCCCAAGGCTGAAATTGGCCTCCCTGTCCTTTGCTTCTCTCTCATTTGCATGCGCACCGCGCGCGCCTTTCTTCCAAAGTGGGCGAGGGCTGTGCAAAGCCAGCCCGAAAGAGGGAAGGCGCGCGGGGCGCATGAAATGAAAGAGAGGCCAATTCAAGCCAATACATTGTTCAGGCAGAGTCGAGTGAAAGAGAGAGTGACTATTCCAGTAGAGGGCGATGGCTGATTGGCCACCCCATGAACAGAAATTGACAAGGTCCGAAGGGGCCGTAAAGCTCAAAGCTGACTTAGGTCCAGCTTAAGGAGGGATCGTGTATTAGAAAGAAATGTAGGCCAAATGGCCAGGTACAAAGGCAAGCACATCTAAAAATCTACATAACCTACAGCAGATTGACCCGCTCAATAACCACGGGTCAAAACATAAAGGTCACTACTCGATGCATGAATACTAGATGCCAGGAACGGAGCCCTTCTGCCACCTACTAGAGCTCGCCCAGCTTTCTGGTGCAAGGCACTAGCCTGAGCACGCTGCAAACAGGCCGAAACTCGACGTCGCAAGAGCGACNGAGCTTAGAGACCATCAAGCCCTTTCGCCAACCCTTTCTTACCGCCCCGTCTCGTACCTCAGTTGCCGGAGCATCCGCCGCCGCCGCCGCCGCCGCCAACGCCGCCGCCGCTGCCGCCGCCGCCGCCGCCGCCGCCCGGCCCGCCACCATGTCTTGCTACGTCGGGAAATATGCTGGTGAGCAGCGCAGCCCTGGCCGCGGCGAACTCGCGCCGCCATCCGCGGTGCAATCGGCCGCCTCCGCCGCCGCCCCATTGCGTCGCAAATGCTGGTTGTCTCGGAGACGCGACTGCCATTGGATTGCCTTCACGCCCTCGACGTAAAGCAAAGCTAAATAGGTCCTCCGAAGCGGATGCGGCCCACTGAATCGCCTCCTCGGATGCTGCACCGGACGCCGCAGAGGAGCTCGTCAAGAATGCCAAGTACATCGCGACGCCCGGGAAGGGCATCCTGGCGGCGGAACGAGAGCACGGGGACCATTGGGAAGCGCCTGGCCAGCATCGGCGTGGAGAACGTGGAGGCCAACCGGCAGGCGTTGCGCGAGCTCCTCTTCTGCACGCCCGGTGTGCTGCCGTTCCTCAGCGGCGTGATCCTGTTCGAGGAGACGCTGTACCAGAAGACCATGGCGGGCAAGCCGTTCGTGGACGTCATGCTCGAGGGCGGCGTCCTCCCGGGCATCAAGGTGGACCTGGGCGTCGTGGACCTGGCGGGCACCAACGGCGAGACGACGACGCAGGGCCACGATGGGCTGGCCGGCCGGTGCGCCAAGTACTACCAGGCGGGCGCGCGCTTCGCCAAGTGGCGCGCCGTGCTCAAGATTAGCGACTTCGAGCCGTCGGAGCTGTCGATCCAGTTGAATGCGCAGGGCCTGGCGCGCTACGCCATCATCTGCCAGGAGAACGGCCTCGTGCCCATCGTGGAGCCCGAGATCCTGGTCGACGGCAGCCACTCGATCGAGAAGTGCGCGGAGGTGTCGGAGCGCGTCCTGGCGGCGTGCTACAAGGCGCTCAACGAGCACAAGGTCCTGCTGGAGGGCACGCTGCTCAAGCCCAACATGGTGACGCCCGGATCCGAGGCCGCCAAGGTGGACGCCGAGACCATCGCCAAGATGACCGTGCGCACCCTCCAGCGCACCGTCCCCTGCGCCGTGCCCGGCGTCATGTTCCTCTCCGGCGGCCAGAGCGAGGAGGAGGCGACCAAGAACCTCAACGCCATGAACCAGCTCCAGACAATCAGGCCGTGGACGCTCTCCTTCTCATACGGCCGCGCGCTGCAGAAGACCACCCTCTCGACGTGGGGCGGGAAGCCCGAGAATGTACAGGCTGCACAGCAGGCTTTCCTGGAGCGGGCCAAGGCGAACTCAGAAGCCACGCTGGGCAAGTATGGCGGCGGTGCAGGCGGTGCTGGTGCCGCTGAGAGCCTCCATGTGACTGGCTACAAGTACTAGAGCAATCATTCGGACTGTCTTTTTTTGTTGGTAAGGATATGGATCTGTTAAGATCGGGTGAACGTCTTTGTCCCCAATCAGGCAGGGCTGTGAGGCAGGGGCTGCATTCTGCAGGAAGAAGCAAGACTGTTGAGCACTTACGAACTTGCTTACGGGCATGCATGAGATATCTGCTACTGTGAGCTGCACGATCACTGGCCATTGAGCACATTGTTGGGCACATATCAGGCACAGAGCTCTCTGTCTTCGTTGATTGGTCTGCGGATCACATGCTAGGTCCAAGGAGACAGACCACTGAAACCTCTGCATCCCTTTACTAAAGAAACAGCACACCTGTCAGTTGACCTGATAGGGGGCTGAAAAATTCTCACTCCCATGTTTCAGCAGCCCATAAAAGCACGCATCTGTACAGGTCCTGCGTGAAGACCTGCAATGTAACAATGCGCTGCCTGCCTTGTGCAGCCATCATTGTTGACATCTTGATGGGCCGATCTTCTATGTTGGGAGTCTACCCATCGCCCCACTTTGCTTTGCAATCATCAAATATACTTCAGATTTCTCTACTATGCTTGTGGTCTCAAGAAGCTCGCATTCACAGCTAGTGTGCATGCTTGTGCTGTTTAAGGAGCCTCTTCCTTGATTGCCTATATCTCACTGCTAGCCTTGTACGCCATTTCTCCCGGCTCTGAGGAAGCTCCTGTACAATACATTGCCAAAATGTTGACGGATGAAGAGATCTGTGTGGCACCTGAATAACCACTCAGTATCAGCTGGCCTACTTGGCAAAAGTGTCTGGTGGCTTTGGCCACCAAGTTTCTCTCAATAACCTCTTCCTAGTCTGAGTTGAAATGTTCAACTTAGACACAACGCACCTTGACGAAGCAACAAGCCGCAAATCGGGGCTTGAAATAATGGCACGCTTCTCCACACAAGCTTCTCTACCTCAACAGCACCCAGCCATAAAGCAAGAATCTAAGGACGTCTTGTAACGCTGCCTAATGCCTCCCTAATATACACAGCCCTGAGGTCAAAGTTTGAAAGGTTGGCAACTGCTCATTTTCCGGAGTTGGACTTTCTTAGCCTGTGAGAAAACAAAGCATCACGTAAGAGTTGGTATACGAAATTGCAGAAGGCTAGTGCATTCTCTGGGTAATAGTCTCTTCACTGACTCTGATTAGACGAACCTGTGACAACTGTTTGCTATGAAGCAATTCATGTCTTCTTTTTAGAAGGAGTGACAGGATCTATATCTTACTATTGACCGCCTGCACATAGGCAGCAGCTTTCGCTGACGGAAATGCAGGGCTGATTGCCACAGCGCCAAGCGCTGATTATGCTTACTTGGGCGCCGTGGCATGCTTGTCATCAATTTCTGGTAGGGGTATCTTCCAGTAATTCCACGAGTTGTAATCCTCCTGCAGGTATAACGGTACAGGGTCCAGAGATGCCAAATGCTCAACAACTACGGAAGAAAGACTGGCACTGCGACCTTCGCTTTAAAATATCCATTACCTAAGAGAAGTAGCTTCCCACTGGAAAGCAAGGTCACAACTATGTAATCTGCATCAACTGCATTGCCAATTTTGACTGTGGTGAGTACACTTACAGCCTCAGCAGAATTGACAGGAGGGAACATATCGTCAACAAGGTCATGCAATGTTGTGTACGACCTCACGTCCACTCGCTTGTTGACCACAATCTCTCCCTGCAATGCAGAAGTCCAGGTAGCAAGTGCCACTGTGAAAGCCCATACAAACTGCACAGACCATAAAATCTTGCTGCCTATGCATGTCTTCTGCTTCCAAGAGCTTCAAGCTCTGCAATGGAGTATATGAGGCATCAACTGTACTGGGCACGACCCAGCACTTCAGAGCAAAAGCTGCAGTCAAATACCTTGGGATTGATCGTATAGATCTTCCCCTTAGGAATCCCCACAGCCTCATAGCTTATTTCGTCAGTGTCGCGGTTTCCAAAACCAGCATAGAAAGGGTTGACATCATTTGGAAACAAAGCCCGAATCGCCTGCACAAGTGCACGTGACAACGGGTCTGAGCATTGACTTGATATTGCAAGTAGTCAGCTGCCCATAACCTGCCACCATAACAGCAGATTTCACAAGAAGCACCAAGGAGGACAACCGGTGATCAAGACACTGCTGCTCACCTGCAGGCAGTTGATCTTAAATTCGTGAGGCGCCCTTCGTATGACTGCCAGCACAAGAATCTTCATGAGCTGATCTGTGTAGCTGCCCTGACACACCTTTTTGCAGTAATCTTCGCACAGATGTATGACTCCAGAGGACTAGGATATGGGCCAAACTACAACTTGTAGTGATGCACAACCCACTTGCACTGAACTCTGAGGAGATACTTTTGGAGGTGAGCAAGGAGAACCTTCACGATAAAGAGACGGAAATAGCCCATCAGGCGATATTACGACAGGTCCTTCCGGCAAGCCCATGCCATCCTGCAAGAGCTTGTCAGATACTAGACTTAGAGGAGCAGCAATGTACTTAGAGGGCACCTATTTATTGCCATGCATCTTTCATGAATGCATCTTTCCAGCCAGGCTGGATAGCTCACACATGTGCGCAGGAAACTGTATGGCAACCCGTAATGTTCAAGCAAGCAGCATCATGGAGGTTGTTGGACACTAACTTGTTTCAGATTAAAAAGAAAGGTACGAGTAAGGTAAGCTTGGGAGATAGCCCGTGCACTCAGGAACATGAATTCGTAGCCATTCTCCTGCAAGCACAGGTAAACGATCTGAGCACCTCGATAGACCAGCACGAGCATCACGTAACATTGCCTGATACGACAACAGTCAAATGTGACAATGTGGATGTCACATATGCCATGCAAGAGCACCAAGAACGTGCATGTGGTGCCTTCGTCTGTGCAAACTTATTTGCATCTGCATTTGACTAATCGATCGTCATCTCGAAGTGAATTACCTTAATAGCTGAGAAAAGGCGAGCCACACCCAGCTGAGACCAGTCCCTTCCAACTAGGGGCATCACTTGCCCAAGGAGGTCAGACCTGCACAGAGAGGTTCATCAGCAATGCCAGGCAACTATGTTTCTTGGGATTGTCTTGAAGTCCCACTTCATTGCATACATAAGAGCTCTAGGTGCTTTCACTTAAGCAAATTATCAGCAGTTGAGCAACATGAGTACCTGGTTATTGTGCCATCCACGTCTGAAATGACTATCCTTGTTTTCCACTTCCACAGATACAATGATGCTTCAACCTGTGACAGCAACCAACTGTGCTGCAATGAAATAGGATATGTAGATTGTCACGCAGCACAATATCTTGCACAGAAAAAATGACCTTTGGCACAAATAGCCGATACTACAACAGATTGTGATAGTGTACAGACCTGCTGGCGACCGAGGACGCGAGTGACGAAGTTAAAGTGAATGCAGCTCTTCCCCTCCTTCAAATTCAGCAATTTTAGCTGCTCCGAAGTTGGCAAGTAAGAACGCACTTTCCTTTTTCTGAAGTGGAATCCATTTCTTCCAGCGAGTAGGTCCTGTACAAGGGGACTGTCGTGGGCGGTCCCTGTCAAAAGAGCAACGGTATAACACGTAAGTCCAGATTACCCTCTACGAGGTGCTGCATCTCTTCTCTACACACTTACATTTGCCATCTTCTATTTGCTGACTTCCCAGGCATCATGTACAATCAAGAATGGCTCATAGGATAAGACACAGCAACAAAGAATTATTGCTCCATGCTCCATGCTTACCAACAGCAGCCAGAAGTGCAGCTTGAGAGATTCGATCTGCCCGTGAGGGAGGGCTTCCAGTCCCTCCAAACGGCCAGAGCTTCCACTGGCTGCTTGCAGCAGCAGTCGGTCTCGCAGGCACGATCGCCAGTGCAGATGTGCTGGGTGCTTCTGGTTTCTCCACTGCTATGGAGCCATCTGAGGCACCATCTGTCACAGGGATGAACCTGCCGAAAGCAAGCATGCCCAACAGGAGGGGCTGCACCGTATGCCACGGATAATACTTGCCCCCAACTCTTACAACCAGCAAGTTGCTGGACGTCACCTCTCTGTAGGAGCTGACGAAATGCTCAAGTGTGACCACCTTGGAGGAAAATGCTGCTGCTGCTTCTTTCGAACCCATTCCTTCCACAAGTAGGTCTCTGCAGAGAGAGAGCTCCATCCCAGTGCCTGACAATTGACTGATCTCAGCTCCTGCACCAGCATGCGTCAAGTCACTTTCTTGTTCCTGCCCCTCCAGCATGTCACTATGCGACACTGGGCCAGGGGAATGGCCCATGTGCTCGTCCTGCAGGCCATCAAGCTTGTCTGTATCACTTTCTGCGTCTCCTGTACTACAGGTTTGCTGTGGAGCCTGAGGGTCAGCGATCTGCAATCTTTTACTCTCTGCAAGAATCTGAGCTGGCAAGTCATTGGACAGTTTTGCCAGTGAGCATCCTGCCTTGGCCAGACCTTCGGAGGACATGGGCAAAGAGCTCAGATCCTTGTCAAACGATGCCGCGGCGGCAGCAGAAGCTGCAAGAGCAGCAGCAGCTCCTGCGATTGCTGCTGCAGTACTGGGACTCCCTGTGTAAGGAGACGAACCTCCAGCAGGACTTGACCGCAGGCTGGCTGCCTTCACAGCACTGCGAGGGCTGGAGAAGTGACGTAGCTGCGTGCTCTTGAAGTTGGGGCTACCTGCAGGTTGAGGTGTGGCTTTCCCATCACCATCAGGTGTTGAGTATCTCTCTTCTGGTGATCTTGGCCCTGCCATATCTGCTGCCTCTGTCTTGGTTGAGGGCGACTCACAAGGGCCGACTGCATGCTCCTCTGCTTCATCAGCCTGCTGCCCACTGGGCTCCGAGCAGGCCTGTGCCTGCTCCTCTTTGTCCTGCCCCTCGCTGTCAGCAACTTCACCAGAGTTGACATCTTCTTCCTCAATACACGACTCCAAGACTGAGTGCAAGCCATACTCCTGCTTCACCACTATGTCTCCTGGCATTTCAAGGGCAGAACTGGCTTTCTCATCCTCATCAAAGGTCCCTATACTAAGTGCATTATGATCTCCCTGTTGCTGGATGCTAGCCATGTTGTCATCTTCATGTGCAGGAACTTTTGAGTTGCTCTCAAGCGCTACACCATCGACTTCTGCACCCTCAGATTGTTCCTGGCTGACGACCTCCTCACCTGCTGGGCCAGCATCATCGTGCCCAGGGTCACCATCAGAAGTCAAGGTTGTCACTGTTCCAACACTCTCCTCTACGGGCAAACCAGGCAGATCAGAATCACTGTGAATGCCAGTAGCTGCTTGTCGTTCTGTCTGACTCCCATCTGCTGCCTCGGTCTCTTCCTTGTGAGCCCCCTCCCTACCTTCTGCTGCCTCCCCCTCTGCCTGCAATGAACTCGTGCAATCAGGCCCACCATTCAATCGCCTTTCTCGTTCATCACCTGCAGAGCTGGGCAACTGTGGTGCTGCTGCCTTGGCCTGCTGCGCTGCTGCAGGACTGACCTCGGCATCCCGTATCATGGACTGGCCCATCTCAAGCAAGCTGACCCTGCAGCTCCTGAAACCCTCACATTCGTCATCGCTGAGGCTGGTCTCACACAAGCGCAGGTCCCGCGCGTGCCAGCCCTCAGCCTCTGTCTCTGTGCCCTGGCCGAGATCGCTGAGATTGCCGAAAGAGAAGTACCTGGACGATGTCCTGTTTAGTGCCAGAGCTCGAGCAGTCTCCTGTGCAACCTGCTGCCAGCTGCTGGGCGTGTCAGGCGATGTTATAGGAGACTCCCCTCTTGAGGTGGTCTCCAACGGCAGGGTGACCTCCAGCATCTTCCTGTCACTCTCAGCCTCGCTGGAGTACTTTCCAGTGGCATCGTCCACTGGCAGACTCACCCGCTGCTCAGAGCCCTCTGTGCTTGCTTCATCACTCACTCGCCTCTGAACAAACGTGACATGTAAACTATGTTTTCCACTTACATCCCCTCTCCCTGAGCTTGTCCCTATCAACTCGCTTCCTTCTTCCTCCGCGGCCGATGATCTGTCCCCACGCTCGCCATGCTTCTGTGACTCCTTGTTGCTGCTCTCTGGCTCAGCTGTGTCATCCCCCAGGTCAAGTGGAAGCCCTCCCACCCGCAGAGCGCCTACCTCAGGACTGGTTGATGCTCCAAGCCTTTCGTCGTCTGCGACATTGGCAACCACTACCCGACCATCTACAGTCATAAGGACAAATGTCTCATCCTCCCCTGTGCTGCCTTTGGCCCCTGAATTTGCTTGTGAATTGGATGCCACGTCCTCCACATCCATCTCAACAGCAGCGCCTACACTCTGCCAAGCGCGAGACTCATCAGCAGTAGCAACCGAGGCGGCTAGCGTAGGTGGTGCACTTCTCCTTCTCTCATAGTCCCTCTTCTTCCTCCTGCCCTTCTCACTGGCAATCCACTTGCTGTCGAGGAGCTCAGCTACCATGAGTGCCCTCTCCTTGGCCTGCTCTGGAGTATCTGTTGCTTTCCCCCTCCTCTTGCCTTGAGCACCACCTTTTGAGTTTACTGGGGTCCGTGCTGCAGCTGCTTGCTCAGATCGGTCCGAGGCTGATGAGCCAGCCGAGGCCTGCTTGTCAAGAGGTGCGGATACAGCAGGACGTGACCTCCAGCCCCACCATCCCCAAGATTTTCGATCTTGCAGGTGCTGCATTGAACATTGCCAACAGTACAGCATCAGTACAGGTCTGCAATGCAGATGTCACAAGAGGTAACAGTATGCTGCATGTGCCTGTCAAGATCACCTTTGCTGTCTCTTTGCCTTCCTTCTGCTGGCTTGCCTCCAGAAAGAGCTTGGCAGACATGGGAGCCTCCCTGCATATGCAGGTGACTGGACAAAGCGTAAGCGACGTGGCAGTGCATCTCTCCTGCTGCCAATGATAGGCAACAGTAGCAAGGCATTGCTTCATTCCAATATAACCTATGGCTGACCTTAAAGCAACCGAAGCCTTCTCCACAACCTGATGCCACGCAAGCTCCTTTTCAATTTCCTGCTTGAGTTTCATATCCTCCTCTGTAAGGAATTCTGACATATTCACAGAATCCACAGAGCTGGACCTGTCCCGTGCTCCCAATGCAGGCTCGTCTTCAGCAGCGACGACTTGTTCGGAAGTGCAGGCCTCCGCTTCCATTGGAGAGTCTGGGGCAATATCTGCGTCTGAAGACTCGCCTTCTGGATGGCGGAGGGCATCTGGCAGCTTCACAAGGTTCTCGTCCTTGCCACTCTGGACATCATCTACAGAGTTCTGCCGAGAAGTCTGGACATCATCTGTTGAGTTCTGCCGAGAAGGTGCTGCTGACGTAGTAGTGGACATCTCTCCAGCCTCAAGTAGCAGAGGCTCCAGGGAGGGTCCTCCATCCTCTGCTGGAAGCGGGTCAAACAGCGGGTCATACGTGCCTTTCCTGTCCTCTTGCTATTCAACTCTTGACTGGGAACGTGTAGGGTTGCTCAGACGCTGAACCAGCTCAATGACTGGCAGTGCAGGTCATTTCATAAGGAAGGTCCAGCTGTGAAGCACACACCTCGCTCGTCCGCGTCCTGCAGGAAGTAGGCCTCGCCCTTGTGGTCGAGGAACATAGTCAAATTGGCTTCGACACCGTCCACCGCGATCTGGACGACCTTCTCGCGCCGCTTGAGCACGCCCTGGAACTTGCCGAAGCGCACGTACCAGGGCGACGTCTGCAAGGCCGCCAAGGCCGTCGGTGTACGTCAGGTGAAGCCAGAGCCATGCGGCCGAGTTCCAAGCTTCTCGGCGGCAGCTTGAGGGCCTAGGCGCCTGCGCGAGCTGCGGCAAAGCGGCTGGCAGGGCCACCTTGAAGGTGCCATCCTCCTGCTCGACGACGATGATGTCCACGGCGCCGCCAAAGGGGTGGAAGGGCCCGGAGACGGTGTACAGGCCCTGCGAGAGGAAGCGCCCCGCGGAGTACATGCCGGCGGGGCGGGCGCCGCGGTCATGGAGGGGGGGCCCCGGCGCGGCCCGCGGGGGGGGATGGGGGGAGCGGCGGCCCCCCGCGCCACGGGGACCCCCGCGACGGCGGCAGGAACGGGGGGAGACGGTGTTGGTGACTGGGCTGATACCAGGCCGCGCCCGACGGTCGGGGGGGGGCGGCGGAACGTGCTCGCCGCGATGGGCATGGGACAGTGGGTCAGGTACATGGGTCAGGCCGCACGCGACAGGGGGTGGGGAGCTTCGCCTGCCTTCGGACCTTGTCCACTCTTTCCGGCCCCTCCGAACCCTTGTCCATTCCTTTTGGGCTGGCTTTTCGCAGCCCTTGCCGCCATTCAGAGTGCCACTTCTCTCTCTTTCTTCCTGCACTCGACTCTGCCTGAACAATGTATTGGCTTGAATTGGCCTCCCTTTCAATTCATGCGCCCCGCGCGCCTTCTCTCTTTCTTACCATAGCATCCTCAGGCCCCTTTGTAGCTGCTCACCGCTCTAAGGCCCCTCTGAACCTTTGTGAATTCTTTTTGGGCTGGCTTTTCGCAGCCCTTGCCCCCATTGGGAGTGCCACTTCTCTCTTTCTGAGTGGCGAAGTAACACTCCACCAGACAGAAATTGCGCGCCCATAGAGAAGAGGGGCTGGCAAAGCCAGCCTAAAAACAATGGACAATGTCCAAAGCCAAAAAGAGGTGCCGAAAAAGGACTACGCTACCAAACACGACAACATACTAGGGAAGCTCAGTACCCACCACTCATCAATAGACGACAGTCCATTCACTCCCGTCGGGCGCGCCGCTCCGGGCCTCGCTTCCCGCCGTTGGGCCGAAAGAAGTGGCACTCCCAATGGGGGCAAGGGCTGCGAAAAGCCAGCCCAAAAAGAATTCACAAAGGTTCAGAGGGGCCTAAGAGCGGTGAGCAGCTACAAAGGGGCCTGAGGATGCAATGGTAAAACAGGGGGAGGATGGATCACTCAATAAGTACGAGTGAGGAGCCTCAGATCTGACAGACTAGCGGCCGGGAAGCTATCACCCTGACGAAAGCCAGAGCCCGCAGCGAGAGCACGGCCAGCTCGCAGATGCAGAGCGTGGGCCATGGACCGCTGCAGGGATACAGAGAGGCGCATCCGATATACCTGAGCCCACGAGCCCGCGGCGTTGAAGTCGGCTGGCTCGCCGCGTCTGCGGGACACAGCCCGCCGCGCAAGCCTAGCCAATAGGTCAAGCCACTGGGACCCAAGAGCCCCGTGCACGTCCACCGCCAAGGGGACGAACTCGTCGGCAGGTGGGTGGTCGGAGTGCTTGGCCGCCTTGCAGCGAGCGGCCTTCGAGGCAGCGTGGCCGGCCCGCGAGGCAGAGAGCCCCAGGTTGGAGCGGTCGACCACATCGGTGGTGACTACATCGGCTATGATCCGCGCGCCACCTCCCGGCGTGGACGCCACCAGGTCCACACGACGCGTATGGTGTCCGTCAGCCCTCTCGAGGATGGGCATGACCGAGGCGTTCTCCATCGCTACCGTGTAGCCCGCCTCCTGAAAGATCCCGAACATAGCATCACGCAAGAGGTCGTGCGCAGCTGTTCGTTCGCCTCCAGTGGCGCAGCGGAGGAGATGCGCCGCCAGCTCCGCCGGGTCCGTCGACCGCTCCCCACATTCGCACTGCAGCACGCCCAGCAGGCAGGGCGGGGGGAGGCCCAGCAGGCGATGCGTGGCCGTGCGGAACAGCTCGTCCGGCAGCCTGAGCGCATCATACAGTGGGAGCGCAGAGAGCCAGGCTGCCGCGCCGGGGGAGGCGGCCGACAGCAGCCGAGCACGGCCGCGCACGTCGCCTGCGGGGAGGAGCTGCAGCGTGTCCGTGAACGTCGCCTTGTCCACAGCAGCCATGTATCGCGCCTGCGCCTGCGAGTCGGAGGTGTGGGCGAGGTGAGCGAAGGGGACCACGCTCTCTGCAAGGGCCGGATGCTCCGCGAGTAACCCGTCCTGGGCTGAGCGGAGGGCCTCCTGGAAAGGCAGCGAGCCAGTCGCCACCTCCTCCACAACCTGCTGCAGCAGGGGCCGCCCATCATGGAGGAAGCGCTGCGCCACCGACGTGGCGACCTGTGCCCAACTGCCGAGGAATGCTGGCCTGCAGACGCGCGCGAGCGAGCGGCAGCCGAGGCCGCCCTGGCCAGGGGGCAGTGTGGCCTGGAGCGTAGCGGCTGACGAGGCAAGGAAGCCATCGTGGCGGATGAGGGCCGCCGCGCCCTCCATGACCCCCGTGTCGAATGTGGTGTAGGCCGCCAGCACCGCGGGGCAGGGAGGGGTCGTCCGCGCCAAGTAGTGAGGACGCTGCACAATGCATCGATTGAGCATGGCAAGCGCCAGCTGCATGTCCTGCAGCTCGGGGAGGCGGGCCACTGGCTGGAGGTGCTCCTGAAGGCGGACGCGCAGTTGCCCGTCGACGAACGCTGGCGTGCCGAACGGGACCCCAAGGATGGTGAGGCCGCTTGGGGGAGTTTGGCACCCAGGCGGCAGGGGCAAGGCGGCAGGGAGGACACGCGGCGACCACGCGGTACACTTCTCCGGGCGGATGGTCATGCCAAGGGCGGCCAGCTGCTGCTGGAAGGTGACGGTGGCTGCCGAGACCTCCCCCGGGCTGCCGACGAGCGTGGTGTCGTCGGCGTAGGACGGCAGAAGGACGCCAGGGTGCGCCGCCGCGGTGGCCCTGAGAGCGCGGCTGTGAGCCAGCGCGAAGAAGAACCCTGCTAGAGGATCCCCCTTGCGTGTGCCCGTCCTCGACTGCAGCGTCTCCATCTCGCCACTCCCTGTCCGCCATAGAAGGTCGCTGGGCTGGCCGTAGCCCAGGCGGAAGAAGGGGATGAGGGACGGGAAGGCCGCTCGCAGCTCCTCGGCGATGGCGCTGCGCTCGACGCCGAAAGGTAGCTCGAGACGGGGTGGCGGACGGTGGCGGAGAGGCGCTTCGAGCCACTCGGCGGACTGGGGAATGAGGCGCCGGGGTCGGGCGGGGGAATCTTCGCCCACGGCCCCCCTCCCTCCAACCCCGGCCGACGTGGCGCCTCCCTGCCGGACAGCCCCAACGCCCGTCCTTCCTGCCACTTGGCCCGCCCGCCCGGTCGCTTTCGGGCTGGCTTCTCACAGCCCTTGCCCTCATTGGGACGCCACTTCTCACAGCCCTTTCCCCATTGGGCAAACACAGCCATGGACCCTTTACTGGAAAAGAGTCTTCCTTCTGTCTTCTTGTCCATTCTTTTTGGGCTGGCTCTGCCAGCCACTCTTCTCTATGGGCGTGCACATTCTTTGGGCTGCCCTTTCACTTTCCCTTTTTTCCTCTATGGGCGAGCACTTTCTTCTTTCACAGCCCACAGCCCAAAAGTTTTGACGAAGTCCGAAGGGCCAAAACCGCTGTCTCAGATAGGATAGGATTGACCACTTGGTAACCTCGAGTGAGGAGCCGCGAATCCGAAAGACTAGCAGCCGGAAAGAGAACAGTGCGTCCAAAGCGCGGAAAGCAATCCCCCTGACGAAAGCCAGAGGCAGCAGCTAGAGCACGACCAGCACGCAGGTGCAAGGCGAGGGCCATGGACCGCTGGAGGGAGGTGGAGAGGCGCACACGACAGACCTGAGCTAGCGAGCCAGCGACGTTGAAGTCAGCCTGCTCACCTCGCCTGCGGGACACAGCGTTGCGCAAGCCGGGCCAACAGGTCGAGCCACTGGGACCCGAAAGCCCCGTGCACATAGACGGCCAGGGGTACGGACTCGTCCCCTGCTGGGTGGTCTGCGCAGCTTCGTCGCTTTGCTGCGAGCGGCGTTCGCCGCTGCATGGCCAGCCCTCGAGGCGCCCCGGAGTGAAACGGTCCACCACACACTGTGGTGACAACGTTGGCGATGACGCGCGGGCCGCCGCCCGGCGTGGTGGCCACCAGGTCGACCCACGGTGTGCAAGGCTGCTAGAGGGAAAAAGCGCAAATGTGCAGTTCATCCTGCCGGTGATGAGTTTGTGGCACTGGCGATGGACGTGGACGGGGCATTTGGCAGTTGGTGGCTGGACCCTCTGCAGCCCCTTCGAAATTTGTTCATTCCACTTCCTGAGCTGGCCAATCACAGCCATCACCTTCTACTGGACAAGTCTTTATTTCTCTCTGCAGCGGCTTGCATGATGGGGCCATCGATCATCGGCAGGGACAGCAAGGTCAGCTGCCCGGCTTCAACGCCGCCAGATGTCCAACGTGAGGCTATCCATATCCTTCCAACGGTCCCAGCTCACGCAGTGCACTAGCGGGCAGGCCGCGCTTAGCTGCTACTTCTGGGTCTGGTCGGAGTGCATCCTTTCCAGCTGCAAGTTTCTTAGACTTGCGGCTGCTGACGCAGGGTTACTAAGCTCCCACTCGCTGTGGCCTCTTGCATAGCTGTGTCGTTTTGGCGCCTTCCGGCCCTTTGGACCTTGTTAATTATTTCTTGGCTGGCTTTTCACAGCCCCCGCCCCCTTTGGAAGAGCTCACTCCTTTCACAGCACTTGCTCCCTTGAAAGTGCTGCTTCTCTTCAACGGATGCTGCTTGTCCACTCTTGTTTATTCTTTTGTGGCCTGGCTTCCACTTTACACTTTCACACTTGCAGTTGCGTGCAGGCCGTGCCCTGGCTGCAGCCTACGGCTATTGGCTATCTATCTGGCTGCTAGTAAATTTGGACTTTGGCTGCTTACCAGAGTCACTGAGCTATCATCCTTTGGGTACTAATGTCATCTTAGGTACCTTAGATTAGGTCTCCGTATTATGTAGCATTGTTTAGTCTGCACTCGACTCTGCCTGAACAATGTATTGGCTTGAATTGGCCTCCCTTTCAATTCATGCGCCCCGCGCGCCTTCTCTCTCCCTTAGTGATACCTGCGTGCTATCCGCTGTCCGTCTCTTCTTCTTTGTCGGATTTTTCAAGTGCCCACTCGTGGGTACTTACGCCACACTGTTACTCAGCCACCTTAGCAAAGGGCTTCCTCTTAAGTAGCCCCGACTTCTGCAGAACTCTGAGCTCATCAACACCGACACGACAACCCTGTCTCTTTGCATCGACTTTGAATGTCATCAGACATAGGAATGGCTGCTACAGTGTCTGAGCGGCAAGTTTCCATTCCACGTGTGTACTAACACCAACTTAAGTCCAACTTCTGCAGGCCAAAGGTGCCATTAAGCAGATACAAGTGATAGCCCCAGAGCCCTGCAACGAGACGCACATATATTCGACAATGATTGGACTTGGCGCAAATACGGCAGGAACAAAATGAAGAGCTCGCCAAATCCTCGCAATTACTTCCACTGCAGTCTGGAGGACTCTGACCAGCCATGCCTGGCATAGAAGCAATGGAGTTTCTAAGGACGACAAGAATGTGCTTGTTGTCCCTTATTAATGCTATCGTACCTTCGATTGCGCATATTCCCACAAAAGTCGAACACCCTAGATTGGGCATTGGTAGGCTTGTCTCGCGTCCAAAGATCATGTGGCCTCGTGCATTCCACTGCATTATTTGACCACCTGCTCGTGTAATGTGTGTCATGGCTTCAGCCCAGGACTCAGGTGGAGTAGAAGGATGGAAAAATTAAGATTGGCAGTCTTCATCACAGATTTGTTCCATCTTCTATGACTACACTAATTGGCGACGGTAATATGCTGACATTTGCCGGTGTATGCCTTGTTTCTGAGTTGTAATCCACTTGGATTGATCGATGTGCTGTCTGGTCGTTCATCCTATTTCTCCCAACTCTCTTGCTTCTTTTTGTGAAGCAGGCGAGCCAGCACATACAGCGTCAACTGCTCCCTAGCTACCATCTGGAAGTTGTCGTACGAGCACCGCATTCAGGTGGAAGTCCCATGAGGATG
This sequence comes from Spirogloea muscicola, assembly GCA_009602725.1. NCBI lineage: Eukaryota > Viridiplantae > Streptophyta > Zygnematophyceae > Spirogloeales > Spirogloeaceae > Spirogloea > Spirogloea muscicola. The sequence continues at coordinate 803,640 of WELB01000023.1, forward strand.
GTGAGCACCTGATTCCTAGCTAGAACTGCCTCTCCAATGTTCCGCGATTGCAGCGCCAAGCCTTCACTGTTCCCACAAAGTCCTGTACAGGCTCGTCTTCCTTATCGCGTACATTCTCCAGGCCCCTGTCAGGATGGAACGCGCTGTCACTTTTACCAATCTCAAACTTGCCTTTAAGGTCAGACATTTATCTCGTTTGCGAGTGGCTCAACGATGATGCAGACCAGCTAGTCCTCAGGTGGATTGACTTCAGTGGTACTAGCTAGAGCGTTCTTCCCAGAGGTCGGCTGACAGAGCTCTGAATTTGCTGGGGTTCTACAGCACCCCCATAAGCAGCTCTGTTGCCTTGTACCTCCAGATTGTCTAGTATGCATGCATGACAGCTTGGGAGTGAAAACGGGCTACGAAGCAGCCCAGCTGGCCCAATCTTAATGGTTATCAGAGCTGACTACATTTCGCATTGCATCTCCCTATTACCTTCGACAGCCGCCACCGCCGATTCTTGTTTTCCCCAACAAAAAGTACTCAGCTTGCCATTTTCCCTTTCCAAAGGACCAGCAGCTCGCCCTCGACTCGGTGGTACCGACACAATTCAGCTTATGGCGGCAGACAGATCAACATTCATATAGGCTCAGCTCGCACTCAAGGTGGAAAGCAGCAAAAGCTTGGGCATGCACGCAGGCTCGCTCGCCTCAATAACAACAAGAGTGTTTGGCTTTGGTAAAAAAGCCCGATGTACTGGTGCTCTCATTACAGACAAGCACTTCAACTGACCACTTGGCTGGATTAGTAATTTCCGCCCAGCTAGTTCACTACGTTACTATAATCATCACCAATCTTGGTGGCTCAGCTCACACTCAAGTTGCTATGCATTTGGTAGAGGATTGCCGCCGTGGAACAGCCCTCTACCTAAAGCTACCTGCTTGCTTTTATCTTTTGCCACCTTGTAATGCTTGCACGCCCAGCAAGTAAATCCCAACACAGTTGTGGTTGTTATTACAATGCCGTATCCTGGGAGCACACCAACACCAACAAGGCTGGATCTGATTGCAAGCTGGAGCACCCCTGTGCTGAACAACTTCGTAGTAAGTGATTGCCAGGCAGCACTTCCAAGTACGCCTCCAGATTTACAATACAATATCAGGCAGGATGTGCTTGCAAGCTTGATCAACTCCGTGCCCAACAACTTCATAGAAACTGCTTGTGAGGCACCTCCAAGTACGCCTCCAGCTGCAGACCACAATGCTCCCTTCACGAGAGTATGACAGACAGATGTTGGGCGGTCAGGTCAAGATATGTTCCTTGAGGAGTTCAGGTTTCTTCATCTCTACGTTCTTGGGACGAGCAGACTGATCCACACCTGATACAGACAACTACAGTTCTGTGTATGGGCACTGCAACCAGGGTAAGCAGGTTAAAGACTACCTCCAGTGCAACATGTTGAGGTTGCCATCCTAGAATCATAGATTTCCCCATTGGTGCACCAGACTCATCCAGGTCACAAATCACCCCCTTCGACTGGATGTAAGGCTGTCTATGCAAGTCAGTGCTGCCACTCATGATAAAGCGACCCATTCCTTCTGGCATCTCAATAATGTCTTCATCACAGGTAGCAATAATAGCGTCGCGATGGTAGACAACCTCCACGCCTTCTAGCAGCACCCCACTCGAGCGCGTTGCCTAGACCTTCTCTATTGCACTCTTTGGTGTCCTGCAGCACATTACATACTTTTTCCTCATATCTTTATTGCCTCCATGGCCCAGCGTGACGAGAAAGAATCACTGAAGCTTGTCTTGAACAGTCAGCTAGACTGTATCACTGCAAAGCCTTTATAAAGTTGAGAAGCGAGCCAGGACTGCTGGGTGAAGCATTATGTTGAATGTAAAGCACGAATAACTGAGATCGCATAAGTGAGATGGCAGTGCGCCATTCTTGAGATGTTGCGACTTACCTTGCCAAGTGACGCTCTTGCATGTCTTCGGTGAAGTCGTTGCAGCACATCAGATATGCAGTTTCAGTGGCAGGGATGAATACACCATGCTGAATTGACTTCAAATCCTTGAGAAAACCGCGTGCTCTGTCGGAGACTCTATCAGCTGCTCGGATGACCAGGCCGGCCTCTTTCGTTGAAGCCATTCTTGTAGAGTTCTCAGCAATTGTATTCGAACTCTGAGCTGTACTAGCCTGAGCTGCAGCGCCTACGACAGTGCAGCTGCACCCTGACGAGAAAAACAGCGAATAGTCAAGAAACACTGAGTAATCGGAGGCGAAAGTTCGTCCAAGGCAAGGACTATACAGGTCGTGAGACCCACAGTTTTTCATTGCTTCAATCAGCAGTTTGTGCCTGGCATGAGCACAGCCTGTATGTCGGACCAAGCCTGCCGATGATGCAGCAAGCAGCACTTGACTTAACAAGCAAAAGCAGGCTTGCCAAACCAATTATCTGACAGCTTTGCGCCAAGGCTGGAATGTTCCGTTTCACAACCTTGCTTGTGGCATCGACCGAGTGCAGTGCTTTCTTTGCGTCCGGCGCTAGTTCTTTGTAGGCAACGCTTGCATCGCCAACCTTGGTGAAACCATCCTGAGCCGACTCTGCCGCTTCTTTTGCTGCTCCCGCTGATTCCTCGAATTTATCTGCACAGTGAGGACAGCTCGTGTAGTAGTAGATGTGTCGTTACGTTGCCTAGGGAGCCAAAGGTGGAGGCAGTGTGTATTCACTTGGTTTGCTGACTAGGGCAACCTCTCTAAGTGAAAGCAAGCAGACAGCCTTACCAGTGGCCCGTGAGGCTGTTCCATCGAGCTTGTCAGCAGAGTCGGTGATGGCTCTACCTACAGTCTTCGCTGGTTTGCTGAGGGGGTTGCCCATTGGGAGAGTGCGCTTGGGTACTCAGAACCCTCAGGCTTTGAGAAGGCTCATCAGCCACACTTGGTCAGGCGCTCAGGGGAGGCCTCGCGAGAAGTCGTGAAGAAGGTGTGAGTTGAGGGCAACACTAGAGCGTCTGCTCGCCCCTTGGCTATCCGGAGCTCGACGTGTTGGCGGCACAGACCATCCAGTAACACCTCAAGAGCAAGGCGCCAGGCCTAGCCGGCTAACTGAGCAAATTAGTGGCACTCAAGGGCGATGGGAAGGTCAGCCCTTTTGCACTGCCTCCTCAGCTGCCTCCGTCCTGTGGCGGCACTGAAGCGGGACCGAGCGCCAATGGCCGCGCTTAGCTGCCGCGTCAGTCCGGCGGTGGACACTGCCCTCGCTTGTCTGAGCGCGTGCCTGCCTGAGCGCCAGGGCCCAGGCCTTGGAGTGGGCGAGCCTGGCACGGGAGCCTCCAGGGCTGCCCCGCCATGCCCGCCAGAGTGAGCATGGACCGCCATAGCCAGCACGCCCGAGCATGGAGTGACGCCGGGCCGGGTCCACCGCCGGCATACGTGCCGCCGCATGGCAGACCTGCCTCTTCGACGTGGCACTCGAGGTGTCGTCGACGCTAGCGCAAGAATCAGGAGCTTCCCACAACTTCACAGCGATGGACCCAGCGGAAACTCGGTGCAACAGAGTTGAGACGCTTGCTCATGGTTGAAGAGAGAAGGCGCGCGGGGCGCATGAATTGAAAGGGAGGCCAATTCAAGCCAATACATTGTTCAGGCAGAGTCGAGTGCAGACTAAACAATGCTACATGATACGGAGACCTAATCTAAGGTACCTAAGATGACATTAGTACAATGAAATGAATGAATGGTTGAAAGGAGCGCTTCGTTACAGCTCTTCTAGAGCTGGTCTAGAGCTCCGGTCCAGGTTTATGGCCATTGCTCATCTGAGGCTCTGACGATGGAAACGCGGCTCTCCTTGAAGGATTGCTGTGCTCTCCCCCTTGCCCATTGCGGCGATGGCACCAGGCTCTCCAGAAGCAGGCCGGCAGCAAAATATGAGGAAGCTCTGTCAACTGGCTTTGCTAGGCCAGCCCAAAATAAGTTAGCCCAAAAAGAACCAATGGCTGTGAAAGGCCAGTCCAAGATATAGTTGGGGCACACTTGACAATGTTTGAAGGGCCATAAAGAGCAAAGTCCACACAGCTGAACGAATGGCTACTACAGATAGGTGCTCAATAAGCCCTTGCTCAGTAAGCCCTTGTCAGTAGGCGCATGGCAGAGTAGCTAGCAGCCAGAATAATGTGGATAGCAGCAATAGCTAGGACATGCACGCAGGCTCGCTCGCCTCAATAACAGTGAAAGTGTTTGGGTTTGAAATAAATATGCCCGATGTACTGGTGCGCTCAACACTAAAGACAAGCACTTCTGCTGATCAATGGGCTGAACTAGTGCTCTCCCAGCCAGTTGGTTCACTATGTTATCATAATCATCACTAATCTTGGTGGCTCAGCTTGCACTCAGCTCGCTGGTTCTGGCATTCTGGTAAAGGATAGCCGCCATGGAACAGCCTTTTCGCCACCTGCTTGACTTTTCCTTTTGGCACCATGTAATGCTTGCATGCCCAGCAAGTAAATCCCAGCACACTTGTGGTTGTTATCACAATGCCATATCCTGGAAGTACACCAACAAGGCTGGATCTGATTGCAAGCTTGATCATCCCTGTGCCCAACAACTTCAAAGAAACTGCTTGCGAGGCACCTCCAAGTACGCCTCCAGCTGCAGACCAGAATGCTCCCTTCACGAGAGCATGACAAACAGATGTTGGGCAGTCAGGTCAAGATATGTTCCTTGAAGGGTTCAGGTTTCTTCATCTCTACGTTCTTGGGACGAGCAGACTGATTCACACCTGATCCAATTGACTACACTTCTGTGTATGGGCACTGCAAAAGAGGTAAGCAAGTTATGTTTACCTCCAGAGCAACATGTTGAGGTTGCCATCCTAGGTTCTTGACTTTACCCATTGGTGCACCGGATTTGTCCAGGTCACAGATCACCCCCTTCAACTGGATGTAAGGCTGTCCATGCAAGTCAGTGCTGCCACACATGATAAAGCGACCCATTCCTTCTGGCATGACAATGATGTCTTTGTCAATGGTAGCACTGATGATGTCGCGATGGTAGACAACCTCTATATCTTCTTGCAGCACACCACTCCAGCGCATTGCCATGACCTTCTTTACTGCATCCTCTAGTGTCCTGCAGCACGACACAGATTTTTCATCCATATCTTCAATGCCTCCAGGGCCCAGCCTGACAACGAAAAGCGTCACTGAAGCTTGTCTTGAAAATAGAGCTAGACTCTGTCATTGCAAAGCCATTAAGTACAGTGGAGAAGCGAGCCAGGACTGCTCGGTAAAGCATTGCGTTGAATGTACAGCACGAATACTTGAGATCGCAATCAGTGAGGTGGCGGTGTGCCATAATGAGATGTTGCAACTTACTCTGCCAAGTGACACTCTTGGTCTTCTTTGGTGAAGTCGTTGCAGCACATCAAGTACGCATCATTGGTGGCAGGGATAAATACACCATGCTGATCATCCTTCAAAGCCTTGAGAAAACCGCTTGCTTTGGTGGGAACACTATCAGCTGCTTGAATGACCAGGATGGCTTCTATTGCAGGAACCCCTCTTGTAGCAATTGTATTCAGACTCAGAGGTGTACTACCCAAAGCTGCAGCGCTTGCGACACCTGATACAGCTGCGACCTGAAGAGAAACATAGCAAATAGTCAGGGAACACTAAAAATCCGGAGATAAAAGTTCATCCAAGGCTAGGACCGTAAAGGTTGTGAACTTCATGGTTTTCCATTGCTTCAAACAGCAGTTTTTGCCTGGTATGAGCACAGCCAGTATGTCAGACCAAGCTTGCCGATGATGCAGCAAGCAGCACATGAGTCAATAAGAGTCGATAACCAGAAGCAGGCTTGCCAATTCACTGACCTGACAGGTTTGCATCAAGGCTGGAATGCTCTGTCCCACTGCCTCGCTTGTGGTACTGAGCGAGTGCAGAGCATTTTGTGCAGTCGGCGTCAGATTCTGGACAGACATTTGGACCGTCTCCAGCGTCGAGGCTGCCTGTGGCGTGATCTGGTTGACAGAATCTTGAAAAGTACCAAGGGTCGACGATGCTTGATCGAGAGTCGTGATAAACCTCGGCTTAAGCTCTCCCACAAATGATGCTGTTGTGTTGGCTAGTTTCTTTATGGCATCACTTGCATCGCCAGCCTTGGTACAAACAACCTGAGCCGAATTTGCTGCGTTTTCAAATGAGTGGCTGCACTGGAAAGGGCATTGGCCGCAGTATCCATACGTTCCATGGTTGCCTTTGTTGCTACCGCAGATTCCTCGAATCGAGCTGCACAGTGAGGACAGCTCGTGTGAGTAAAAGATGTGTCGTCAAGTTGCCTAGGAGCCAAAGGTGGAGGCAGTGCATATTCAATTGGTCTGCTGACTAGGGAAATCTACATAAGTGATAGCGAGCAGACAGCCTCACCAGCGGCCCTTGAGGCTGTCTCATTGAGCTGGTGACCAGAGTCGGTGATAGCTCTGCCTACAGTCTCCGCTGGCTTGCTGAGGGGGTTGCCCATTGGGAGAGTGCGCTTGGGTACTCAGAATCCTCAGGCTAGGAGAAGGCTCGTCAGCCACACTTGGTCAGGCGCTCAGTGGAGGCCTGTGGAGGAGAAGAAGAAGGTGTGAGGTGAGGGCAACGTCAAAGCGTCTGCTCGCCCCTTGGCTATCCGAGCTCAACGTGTTGAGGAACATTTCATCCAAGAACACCTCAACAGCAAGCAAGGCGCTAGACCTATCCGGCTGACAAAGCAATCCAGAGGCACTCAAGGGCGATGTGAAGGTCAGGCCGTTCTGCAGTGCCTACTCAGCCGCCTCCGTCCTGTGGCGGCACTGAAGCGGGACCGAGCGCCGACGGCCGCGCTTAGCTGCCGCGCCTGTCCGGCAGTGGACTCTGCCCTGGCGTGTCTGAGGTTGTGTAGCTGAGCCCCAGGGCCGAGGCCTTGGAGGGCAAGCTCGAGACGGGAGCCCCCGGGCTCCCCGCAGTTTCCTGCCGCCGTCATTTTCGCGAGAGTCGACATGGCCGCCAACAGCCGCCACGCCCGAGCGTGGACGAGACCGCCGGCGCCGGGCCCAAAGCCGGGCATAACGTGCCGCGCCCGCATGCGAACGTGCCTCTTCGACGTGGCACTCAAAGAGTCGTCTAAGCTACCGCAATGTTCTCCAAGTTTACTTAAAGCTTGGGACGCTTTAGGCTGCCTATGTACACCATTGACGTAGCCGACACAGCACCCTCGCCAAGCTCACGTCTGCAGCAACTCCCCTCCTTGCTGCCCGTTTTCAAGGCAGGGCAGTCCTTGTTTTGACACTCTTTTCACACTCTTTGCCGGAACGATAGCCCCCTTTGTAGCTGCTCACCGCTCTTAGGCCCCTCTGAACCTTTGTGAATTCTTTTTGGGCTGGCTTTTCGCAGCCCTTGCCCCCATTGGGAGTGCCACTTCTTCTTCTTTTCACAGCCTGTATATTGGGATTTTCTGATTACTGGCGGTGGGCAGGGGGGGGCAGGGGGGGTGGTGGTGGCGGCGGTGGCGGTGGCGACCCGATGCCGCCCCACTTGTGCACCCCGCTAAAAGTCCGCGGACTTCCAGGTACTCAGGGAAAGGACATCATCCAACTGACATCAATGGCTGTGAGAGAAGTGGCCTTTCAAATGGGGTCAAGGGCTGTGAAAAGCCAGCCCGAAAAATTGACAAAGAATTGAAGGGTCAAATGACGGCTGTGAGAGGCCAAGCCCCAAAAGGAATGTACCATTGAAAGAGAGGTCTGAGATCGCCGATGAGAGGGCCGTGCCGACTGGAAGAAAGTGCGCGCCCATAGAGAAAGGGGGCCAGCAAAGCCAGCCCAGAAAGAATGGACAATGTCAAAAGCCGGAAAAAACACACAGCTAGGCAGCGAGAGAATAAGACACGACGAAATCACAGGAAGCTCAATACCCCCGGGTGAGCAACATCAGGTCGGAGTAGCTCGACGCAGGAAAAGAAGCATCCAGACGCGACCCAGAAGCAGCCGCGATAGCGCGGCCCGCTCGTGAGTGGACGGCATAGGCGAGGGAGCGTTGGGAGGGACACGGAGAGCCGCATTCGGAAAACCTGGGCCAGGGAGCCGGCCGCGTTGAAGCCGGGCAGCCCCCCTAGGCTAATGCCTTGCATCAGAAAGCTGGGCGAGCTCTAGTTGGTGACAGAAGGGCTTCGTACCTGACATCTAGTATTCATGCATCGGTTAGCGACCTTCATGTTTTGACCCGTGGATTTTGAGCGGGTCAACCTGCTGTAGGTTATGTAGATATTTAGATGTGCTTGCTTGCCTTTGTACTTGGCCGTTGGCCTATGTTTGTTTCAAATACACGAAATTTTCCTGGCAGACCCGGCCGCCGCTCGATGGCCTGCCGGGCAAGCCGCTGGAGGAGGTCCAGCCAGCCACGTGTGGATCCGGCCGTCGTCGTCGCGCAGGATGGGCATTATTGACTAGTGCTCCACGGCCACCTTGTAACCAGCCTCGAGGAAGACGCCTTGCATGCCGTCCCTGAGCAGGTCATGGGAAAGCAGGTCACTGGAAGAGCTGTTGTTTGATGGCAAAATGCCAGAAATAAAAGTCCGCAAGAGACGTCAGCAAGTGCGCTTTCAAATTTTATTATGGAAGTGCAAGTCAGCATGACTAGAAAGAAGGCTCGCCCATAGAGAAAGAGGGGCTGGCAAAGCCAGCCCAAAAAGAATGGACAATGTCCAAAGCCGAAGAAGGAGAGACTAGAGGGCCGAAAAGCGTGGCTCTGACGGAGGCAGCAGCCAATGCGCGGCCTGCACGCAAGTGGACGGCAACGAGATAGTGGCTCTCCAAATAGAAAGTGCCCAAGAGGGGGCGAGCTGTGAACAGCCAGCCCGAAAAAATTGACAAGGGCTGTGAACAGCCAGCCCGAAAAAACTGACAAGGTCCGGAAGTTCTTCTTCTGAAGGGGCCAAAGAAAAGGCGCGCGATGCGCATGAATTTGAAAAGTGAGGCCAATAACGAAAAGAAGAGGCCAATAACCATGAATTGTGAAAGAGAGACCAAAGCTTGGACAGAATAGACCACTTAGTTAGAATCCGCGAGTTAGGAGCCGCAGATCTTAAAAGACTAGCAGGCGGAAAGGCTAGAGCACGGCCGGCACACACTTGCATGGCAGAACTGCTGCTGTTCATTCTCTTCTTCTACCTAGATGTAAACATTGGACCTTGGTTTTGTTTTTGTTAACTTTACCTTTCTATCAAGTATATGAGGCCCTTTCGATTTTGTTTCGGTTTCATTTTGTCCTCTGTACATATTTTCGCTGTAACGTCCCCTCCCGTTTGAGAGCGCCAAAACGGTGCCGGTGACTAAGTACGGTTGCCACTTGGCATCGTGTCGCGCGTCACGTAGTATTAGTAGCGCGCTTGACGTGGCATCTTTCGGGAGTCGTACCACTCGGGTAGCGAGGCTTCACTTGCACGCATACTCCTGTCGGTGGGCGCTGCTTCGCCTGAAGCGGCATCGCTCTGGAGTTTTGTCCAGAATCCGCTGCTTCGCTGTACGCGGCAGCGTCCGGCAGTCAACGGGTCCAGTCCCCTTGATCCGTATCCCATCTCGTCGGATCCGCCCCTCCGCTGGAGGACCTTTGGGGCTACCCTCATCACACCCTCGGAGGAACGCGTGAGCCTCGCGGGCGCCCATGTGGCCTCCGAGGTCGTCAGAAAAGTTCCGATCCGGGGCAGCGGCATCACCGGCCCTGTCCGCCCTAATATTGACTTTGGCTTGACTTGACTTGATCAACTTAGGACCCCCCCCTTGCGCACTTTCTTCCCTTGCGCCCCCCACCCCCCCCCCCCAATCTCCTCTCTAGATGTGCTTGCCTTTGTACTTGGCCATTTGGCCTTCGTTTGCTTCAAATACACGAAATTCCCATCCTCCCCCAGGCCCACACTCATATCCCCCCACACCCTCGATCACCTTTTACCAGCCGCAGCTGGCACCAGAGAAGAAAGAAGGTGCTCGCCCATTGAGAAGAGGGGCTGGCACAGCCAGAGACGAGGGCTGTCAAAGGTAAGCTCATCCAAAGAAAAGAAAAGCTCGCCCGATTTGAGAAGAAGTGGCACTCCAAATGGGGGCAAGGGCTGAGGGAAGCCAGCCCAAAAAGAATTGACAAAGGTTCGGAGGGGCCTACAAGCATTTAGCAGCTACTTCCCCCTTCTCGCCCTTTATTCATTGTTTTTTGGGCTGGCTTTTCCAGCCCCTATCCTCAATGGTCGAGCACTTTCTTCTACAAAGGGGCCTGAAGATGCTATGTCAGAACAGGGGGAGGATGGATCTCAATCTGAGAAGGTGAGGAGGTGAGAAGGTGGAAAGAAAAGGAGTGTGTATGAAAGGATGGAGGGCCTAAAGAAAAAGGCCAAGTAAAAGGCCAAGTACAAAGAAGAAGTGGCTCTTCCAAGTAGAAAAAGTACAAAGGCAAGCACACTGACAGATGAATGTACATCGCAAAGGGGGCGAGGGCTGTGAAAAAGTAAATTTGCTCGCTCACAAAGAAGAGGGGCTGTCACCGAATGGAGTAGACAAGGTCCGATGTGAAAAGGGCCAACCTGCACCAGAATGATTGCTGATGGCAGTAGAGCCGCTTTAGTGGAGAGACTCATCCTCCTCCTTGAATTGGGCTTTTCATTGAAGCCCGTGGCATTCCCAACCTGCACAAGCTAACAAGAAGCTAGCTCGAAGTTGTCAAGGTAGCGGCCGACCTAGGCAACCGGTGGTTCACTACATTCACACCTTGCTCCGGAACGAGGAGGTTCTCCTTGGGATGGAGTTGGAGCCTGCCATCCGTAATGCGGGCATCGGCTAGCAGCTTCTCCGTCGTGCTGGCCCGCCTGCGGCTGCTGAGCGGCTTGTCGTAGCAGCAGCAGGCGGCCTGCAGATGTAGCTGCGCTCGCCTTCTGTGCTTGGCCGCTAAGGCCCTGCCATCCTCGGCTTCGCTACGGCCCGCTCGGGCAGGGCGGCCCGCCTTGTCCGTCGCTCCTCCTGCTGCCACCAGCCATGCTCAAGGGGCATGTGAGCGCACCCAGCTCCCTCCACGCTTTCAGCTGGGCCGGCCATTACCGGAGGCCTTGCGGGCCGCCAAAGCGTAGCGCAGCAGCCCTGACGGCATCGCCGCATGGCTTCGGTTTCACTGACGGCTGCAGGTTTTGTCCCTACTGCGCCGCTACTTGGGAGAGTACGTCCGAGGCCTGTCAATTGATGCCCTCGAAGTCAGCCTTTGGGAAGGCGAGCAACAACCTGGAGCTCGCTCTTGACTTTCCAATGTCCTCTTGCGGCAGCTGGAGCTGCCTTGCACGCCCCCACTCCGCCTGGGTCCTCTCTACGGTCCCTCCGATCGTACAAGAAGAGCTTGCTGTGCATATGCAACTTACAGGAGCAGCTGCTGAGACAGGGCTGTTGGATGGAGGCAGGCTCCATGGGTGCAGCGCCAATATTCAAGCATCTTCTGCATCTTCTGACAATGCCGTGGAGCCTGACACAGGGAAAGTGACACTCAACAACCTGCAGCTCAAGGCGGAGGGCCTCGACTTGCTGCAGCTACCAATCAATGTCAAGGCCGGCTTCCTGGGCTCAGTCCAGCTCAAGGTCTTTGCCAACAGCATATCCTCGCTGCACTGGAAGGAAAAGCTGTAGCCTGAACAAGACGCAGTCGGGACAGTCAAGCACTTGACGTATGTTCTTGTACGTGATTGTGGCGCTTGGCCCATTGTAGGTGCCCTGGTCACGACTTGGGAAGGACCCTGTCACCGTGCTCCTAGACCGCATATTTATCCTTGCAGAGCCAGTCAAAGATGACTTCACCTACCAGGTGAAGGCTTATGAAGCATGTGGTTGACAGGGCCACAAGAGGGGTAGTGCAGACTGGAGGAGAGGCGCCCAGCCAGGGCCGCTCATTTGTCAACACAAACTCCCCCACATTGTTACTTTCATACAGTCGCTCGCATCCTCTTCTTCCCCCTAAGTCGCCCTTTGCAGAGGCCTCTACCCAAGCCAATGGGGAATCCTCCATGCAATTTCGCTTCTTATATTGCTCGCTAATGTGATTGTTCTATACAAGGTTCCTATTAGAATCAGGTCATGTTATTATTCCACTCAGGTTTCACAGAAACTGAAGGCACTCTCTGCTCTTTTGTGCATACTTGCTGCTTCTTGATCAGGGCTGGTGGTGTTGGCAGGCTCCAGAAACCAGCTCCTGGCTTGGTTCACTGATCGCTACCGTGGTGGGCAATCTGAAGATTTCCATCACCAATGTCCACATTCGCTATGAGGACACACTCAGGTCCTACTGCTCATCACAGCGTCATTGCTTACCTGCAACACACCGCTGTACACAGAACGTATGGCCTTGTCATGCAGATGGTTTGCTGCCTGTGAGCAATTGCTGAGGAGGTTAGAGGTTGTGCATGGCTGGCTGCAGCAATGTGAGCAGTCCATTCTGCATGGGGTTCATGCTCGCGAAGCTGGCAGCCGTCACCGTCGATGACAATGGCCACGAAACCTTCGCAACAAGCAGCGCTCTTGAGTGCCTCCGAAAGGTACGTCGAGCATGTTCAAACAGCCTCCTGCAGGCTGGCTTCAAGCAGCTCTTACAGCACCCTTGTGCAGCTTCCATTTGCCTCTTTAGCAGCAGCTGCAGAAGGATGAGTGGTACTAATCTGTCTACGAGTCTGCTACAGGCTGTACAACTGGAGAGGTTGGCTGTGTATCATGACACAGGTTGCAAGCCTTGGCAAGTTGAGAAAAGCTGGGATGCCATGTCTCCTTCTGAGTGGAGTGAGGTTAGTTACACCCTCGTCTGTGCAATCGCAACCTTCTCTGACTGAACCCTGAAAGGCGCCCAACCAAGCAGAGCAGCGCATTGACATCCAGGTGCCTGCAGATGTTTGAGCCAGGTATCAAGGACGATGTACCAGACAGTGGTAAGGTTGATGATGCTAGAGGCAACAATGTGCAAAGGACACAGCCAATGCAGTACCTGCTGCATCTCGTGCATGTCAGCATGCGCTACTTGCGGTTGGGCAAGAATAAGAAGCGAGAGCCCAATGTGCCCCTCCAGACCGCCTCCCTCAATCTTGATGACGTCATGCCGGCACTTTCAGAGGTACTTCTCAAGCTGGGATGCCATGTTTCCTTCTGAGTGGAGTGAGGTTGGTCACTCCCTCGTCTTCCACAGTTAGCACTTCGCTTAGTTAAATACTGAAAGGTGCCCCAGCAAAAAGAGCAGCGAATTGACATACAAGTGCCTGCAGATAATTGAGCCAGGGATCAAGGACGATGTACCAGACAGTGGTAAGGTTGATGATGCTAGAGGCAACAATGTGCAAAGGACACAGCCAAAGCAGTACTTGCTGCAACTTGTGCATGCCAGCATGCGCTACTTGCGGTTGGGCAAGAACAAGAAGCGAGAGCCCCATGTGCCCCTCCAGACCGCCTCCCTCAACCTTGATGACGTCATGCCGGCACTTTCAGAGGTACTTCTCAAGCTGGGATGCCATGTTTCCTTTTGAGTGGAGTGAGGTTGGTCACTCCCTCGTCTTCCACAGTTAGCACTTTACTTAACTGATTACTGAACGGTGCCCCAGCAAGAAGAGCAGCGAATTGACATACAAGTGCCTGCAGATAATTGAGCCAGGGATCAAGGACGATGTACCAGACAGTGGTAAGGTTGATGATGCTAGAGGCAACAATGTGCAAAGGACACAGCCAAAGCAGTACCTGCTGCATCTTGTGCATGCCAGCATGCGCTACTTGCGGTTGGGCACGAACAAGAAGCGAGAGCCCAATGTGCCCCTCCAGACCGCCTCCCTCAACCTTGATGACGTCATGCTGGCACTTTCAGAGGTACTTCTCTTGCTTGACAGATAGTAGTTGTCACAACAGTCTACGGGTTTCATAGTTGGCAGGTCTTATTGCCGAGCCCCATAAGAACACGACAGGAAAGGCATAAGAAGCTGAGTTGTGCACTATGATAACACCTCAGATAGCCAGCATGCAGAAGTTCTGGACCAGCATGTTATCATGGTTGTTCTCCCATTGAACTTGCACTTGGGCTGCTTGTCAGTAAGCCTCCGCGTTGTAGATGGCTGCTTACAAGTCGCTCTGTAAATGAGCAACTCATTTCATTCAAGTCCTTCTAGTCACCTGCATTACAGTGTCCGCAGATCATGTGTGACAAGCAAGTTGTGGCAAGGCTTGACTGATTAGGGCTTTTCTGCACTTGGGTTGATGATGACAGAGTCAGTACTGCGATCTCATAAAGCTCGCAGCCCGCTTCTCTGTATATCGCACACGCCCAACTCCGCCCTGCAGTCCTTGTAAGTGCAAGTCCTGCTGCTTGGTGGCAATTGTCGACAGGGCTACTGGCCAGCAGTGGCTTGGGGTATTGTCGACAGGGCTACTGGCCAGCAGCAGCAGCAGCAGCAGCATGTGGAGGACGAGGAGCCTGGAATTCTAATCCAAGTGGAGTGGAGCAAGATCATCAAGCTGATGACTTACACGCCCAATGTTATTGTGGTAGGGGGCCACACTAAACAGGAGGCCTCACATATGCCTCAAGTTGCTGTGGACAACACAATGCAGCGCAACTCTGCACAGATTCTGGACTGCAGCGGAATGGAGATTCTGAGCGGCTCCTTTGTGTCTCTTATTTTAGCTTTAAATTTCTATCCGAAGACTGTGCACTCAACAGTCAGTCTTCAGTCCTATGAGTTATTGTCTCCGGAGGGGACATTGATCCAGGTGGACTGCTTTTGCTCACATGCTTTCTGCATGCTTGTCCAAATATTGATGCTTGTGTGCCTCAATATGACTTTGAGAGAGACAATAGGTACTTACCTTGTCTCAGTAGAAAGAGAATGTGAGAGGTGTACCAATCCAAGAGTTCAAATAAGCGGTTGCATTAAAGTGCGTCCTTTGACTTGACAGTGGGAAACATAAGATTTCACGATGTTGCTCACTGCTTGAGAAACAGGCTTGATGTCACTTCTTGGCGGTTTCTTCTGCAGAGTCTACATAGAGAAGGGCGCGAAGCTGCACTAACAGCAAAATTGGTTCAACATCCGCCTGGTCAGCAGCTTGATTGGATGCTTACGGCAACCATGTCCCCTTGTCATGTCAATGTAGGCAACTCTGTCCCTCAAGCTTGAGAACCACACGAGGTCATAGCACAGGACCCCTCCTCGTCTTGCCTTGCTGCATTCACACCCGCTCTACCTGTGAAGATGGACTTGTTACTCATGAAGCACCTTCTGCTTGTTGGCCTAAGATCTGGAGAAGTAGCGCAGATAGATTCTTCAAGTATTTGAAGAGCGGCGAAGAGGCCAGCCCCAGCCTCGTCCTCGAAACAGCTGCTGCTGTACAGGTAACTGACATCCCATTCATATCAAGAGAGTGAAGGAGCAGTGCAATGCGCATAGATCCTAGTGGGATGATACCTCAGAGTTTGGTCTGGGCAGCATATGGTCTGGGAACGAAGCATCACATCGGGTGCCATGTACGGAGTCCTATGCTGCAGGGTTGCAGGGCATGCCGACTGACAATGGCATGTTGATGAGGCGAGCAGAGTCAATTGGAGGCAGTCCGTAAGCAGGCGCAAGAGCAGCTGCAGTTGGTCCTCCAAGAACGCAGCCGGTTGGTACAGTAGAGCACCCTGCTTTGACTGTCCATGCTGCAACCACGCAGCAGATATGTGGCAGTGCATTGTGTGCTGCCGACTGACTAGTTCTGTCTGTGGTTTTGTAGATTCTCTTTGGACCTGGACCTTGATGCCCTCAAGGTCACGATCCCAGTTTTGGACTCAGGCGGCGACGTGTGCAGTACACAGCTCTTGGTTGACCTCGGTCATTTCCGGCTACAGACAGAACCGGTACCGCAGTACCGGCTGTCATCCTCTATTATCTCCTTCTTGAATAGAGATTTGCGAGACACTGAAGATATTAATCTGCACGTGTGCAGGAAGGGAGTGGCCAGGATGAAGACGGCAACAGCCGGCTGTACATGCGATTCCGGTTGGAAGGCAGCGACATATCTGCTTTTCTTGCTGATGGTGCTTACGATTGGGCTAACCCTCTTGAAATGGGGGGGATGCAAAATGCGGCTAGTGGTGCAAGCACCGAGGACGGCGACAGCATCACAGGCCGGAAGACGCCACTCATACTTCCTGTTTTAGATCGCTGCTCCATGTCCGTTGCATTACACCAGGTAAAGAAAGGGAGCTGATGATCATGATGGCAATCTGCCACTTTCATTGTGCTGTTGAAGGAGCTTCCTGCTTCTGTACACGGTTGAGAGGGCTTGCTGTTCCCGTGGCTGCCTGTGTGCAGATCCTGGTTGAGCACGCATCGTTGCCGGTCACTCGAGTGGGCATGCGGGTGCCCCAGCTTGGCTTCCACTTTTCGCCTGCACGCTACCGAAGGCTCATGGCCGTCGTGTCCGCTCTGAGCTCGGCGGCAGATCCAGAGAGCTCGACCTCCTCTTCCATAACGGAGCACCCTCAGCAGGATGTTGCATGGAAGCAGAAAGCCGACCTGTCGAGCGATCTATCTGTACTGACTTGGACGGTGAATGCCTTCTTAAGCCAGAGCACACTGAGAGAGGAATGGCTGCTATTGCAGACAGATTGGATTCTTGGTCCTACTGTCCTCTCACAGTCTTCTGCCAAAGTCTCTGCTTGTGCATGCCATTGGTGCATCCTGGTGGGTTGGTCGGCCATAAAGGATGCACGTGTAGCAACAGCAGGGCTGTAATTACCCTGTATATTGAGATACTTGCCCTCCCGCATGCTTTGCAGGGCCTAGGCAACAAGGTGGCCGAGTGGCAACCTCGATGGTGCGTTCTTGCAAGTATTTACTTTTATGTTCTGGAACACGAACACTCCTCGACATACTTGCAGTATGTCAGGTAAATGTCGTGAACATTGCCAACAAAATCACACTGCCCCAAAGCATCCTCATCTTTAATGGCAGGGTCCTAGATCTGCCACCCTATGTGAGTGCTATACCCCTAAGTCCAAGACTACTCAAGAATTCTCAGCAGAAGAGCAGAGCTACTAGTCATCTGACTAAGCTGTCCTGTGTACAGCTTGGTTGGCAAGCAAATTGTCGAAGTCCCACCAGAGTGTATTGGCGGTTCGCAGCATGTGCTGGCCATCACTGCACGAGGATCCGACGTCTCCAAGGTGATCATGACTAATCTTTGCATGGAACAAATCAAAGAGTAGTCAGTTGGATGCAGCAAGCACCGGCCACACACGGCAGCTATTAACAAGTGTAAGCAGCACTGGAAGAGCCTACTTGATTGCTTAACTAGGAGCTGTGCAGATCCATGAATCAAGACAAGCAATTATCCTGCAAGCCAAGGACAAGGATGTCAAGGACACCTGGTTGGACCAGCTGATAACCGCCGTCTACCTGACCTCTGTACTTTTCGTGTGCCACACGTCTTGGTATTGACTTGTTCACATGTTGTTAGGTCTTGGAGTTGATCAGGACTCAGCGCTTGAGGTCCCAAGTGTCGGCATAGAGGTCGAGCTTGTACTCCAAGTCCTCTGAGCTTCTCAATTCAACTGAGGCTTGACACTTGTCTGACACTCGTTCTGGGATGTGCTGCAGGCTCGTGCCGCGGTAGCAGGCTTTGAAGACGATCAAGAAGCAGAAAGTCCAGGAGGCGCAGATGCACAGGTGGAAGAAAGTGGTGAGCAAGCAGAGCAAGCAGATGCTGGCAGTCAGCAACAGCTTTTTGTGATTGGAGTCCTGGATGAGCTCAAGCTTTCGCTCAGTACACAGGTGAGCATTTGTCCCAGAGTAAGTGCATACCTCGTTTTGCATTTCACACAAGGCACTTGCACTGGAGTTCATTGTCAATATCAGGAGGAATCAGGCCATCTCACAGTGCCACACATTGTGGTAGTCCGTCTCTGATGGCATTGACAACTGGACAGGATGTCTAAGCAGTCTGCAGTGCTGAGAAGTCTGCAATGTGGGACAGTCTGCATGTACCCACTTCTGAAAGGCTGCTTCAAGACGATGACCACTTCCCATTCTATGCACCATAGACCTTATTCACAGCAGTTGAAGTCGTGGCACCTTCTCATATCCTGGCTTGCAGACACAGACTGCAAAGGATCACAGAGATGCCAAGGACCTTGAAGAGGTAGCTCTTCTCGAGTTACGAGCAAGTACAGCAAAGGTTCATCCACCCCTCAAAGCACGCAGCGGTGTGAGAGCTGTAGCATTGTGCATTGAGCAACAAAAGGTTGTCTGCCCCTGCAGGGTCGTGGATGAGTCTGAACGGGAGCTGGGGTGGGGTAGGTGGAGTTTGAGCAACGGCTCTACGATCTCTCTCTGGCGGTGGCGCTCAGAGCTCTTCAGATTGAGGACCTGCTTTCTGGATCCATTGCACCTTCCTGCCGACACATGGTTCAGTCTGCTTCTGTGTTGGAGCAGTCAGCAGCGGCCTCTCCAGACGATCTTGACGGTGGAGCAAGGCATCCGGTACCTGTAGGTGACGAAGCGGAGGAGATAGATGACGAGGACAGCTTCGCAGATGCCGTGGAAGAGCTTCCAGGATCACCGGACTCCACATCAGCTACCCCAAAGAGACGAGTGCAGCCTAGGCAGGGCGTAGAACCCAAGGAGCAGCAGGTCATGGTTGCTCTTGATGCACCTTCGTTTGAGGGCGCAGGAGGGCTCCTTCACTTATCAAATGCACCTTCTAAGTCCAGCAACTTTGTGATTATGCAGCTTAGTATGCTAGGATCCAAGTCTCCAGACTATGACAACACAGACATGCAGATGTTCATCCGCATGACCACCTTGGAGCTCAACTGCAACCGACCTACTCTTGTTGCACTCATGGAGTTTGGAGCTCATCTCACCCTAGACAATGTTGCACAAGATGTGGATGAGCCTGGCCGAGCAGAGGCAGCCACAGTAGAAGAGCCAGAGGCAGGTCAGGTGGCAGCACCAGACACCAAGAATGTTATGGCTGGTCTCCTAGGCAGGGGCAAGACCTGTACTACATTCCGCCTGCTCATGGATATGGAGAGTGCACATGTAGCGCTCAATTTGGAAGATGGCTCTCAGCTGGCCACCTTGGCTGAAGAGAACCTTCACCCTGACTTCCGGGTCTGTATACTCTCTTTCCCTGCCTTGATTGGGGCACCTGTCCTTTTACGGCAGAATGTACTCCTGGACATGACTTCCATGCTTGTGGCACTCTTTATCCGTTCTAAGCTTTTGATGCTCTGCAGCTTCGGAGTCTTTGCACAACTTTCAGCTGTTACAGCTTCTTGGGTTCCTCAGAGGTCGCATTTACAAAGTCTGCATGGTTGTTACTCTGTAGCTCCATCCATTCTAAGCTCTTGATGCTCTGCAGCTTCGGAGTCTTTGCACAAGTTTCAGCTGTTACAGCTTCTTGGGTTCCTCAGAGGTCGCATTTACAAAATCTGGATGGTTATTACTCTGCAGCTCCATCCCATGTCGATGGCTGTCAATGTGGATTTTGGGAATTTGCGCATATGCGACTCACGGCTGGGCAGTGATCACCAGTGGGGCTACATGTGCAACATTCGCGACCCCAATTCATCGTCGCTTGTCTCGGTATGTGTGTCAACTTTGGGATGACTTTGCATGAGGGTTTCCAAGATGTGATTGTTGTTCGAGGTGACCTGCAGTAAAGGACAGGCATGTCGTCAATCAATTAGCTACAGCAACTTACCCCTGAATGCTACTATTTGGTGGAAGTTGCTCCGCAAATTGCTCCAAATCAAGTTGCTCCACAACTTCGCATATCTGTCAAGCTTGTCTGCTATTTCTGCTGGTGAATTTGCCAGATCAAGTTTCTGAGCTTCAGCAAGGACGATGATGATTACAAGGGCTTTGAATACAGTCTAAGTGGGAGCCTATCAGCTGTTCGCATTATCTTCCTGTACCGCTTCATTCAGGAGGTTACCAGCATCCCTTTATCTGTCCATTAATATCGACAAGCTCCCAGTATTCAACATGCAATCCTCTTAAATAGCCCATGTGCTAGCTGCTCCTCACTTGCTAACCCTTCTCCGCTAAACAAATCGGTTGTGCAGTTGGCAACATACTTTTCTGCCTTGGCAACGCCCACAGCTGGCCAGGTTGTGTCTGTCTTGGATCCAGTGGGTGGCTTTGAGCGACTCATCCAACAGTCAGACATGGCTGGCCAACCTGGCTTGTCGCTGGACTTCAAGCTTGACAGCCCACTCATTGTCATGCCCCAAGATTCAAACGCACATGAGTGAGTTGCAATGTGCAGCCTCTGCCTTGCTTTTGATCTTGAGTTGTCCAACTGCTTGGTTATCCTAGCTACAGGCTGAGGCCTCACGATCATATGGCAGGATATATCATCTTGTTGTCGTTCACCTATGGCACTTATGTGCTACGCAGAGCGTTTCTAGCGTTGGGCTTTCACTGCATGCTTGTGCATGCTTCAAGTGTATGCTTCACCCTAGTGTTTTGTCTTCTTTGAGCAGCTACATCCAGCTTAACGTGGGTACCATGACAGTCTCCAATTCTGTGAGCTGGCGTGGTGGAAATTGCGAGTTCCCAGCAGCAGTTCATCTTGACACTATTGACATCTAAGTAAGCTTCTGCTTTGTGTTCATCAACCTCCTGGCTGACAGCAATTTGGGAATGCCGTGTGGGGCTTGCTGAATCCTGAAACCTCAGGACAGTTGCTGTACGTCAAACATGGCACCCGTATGCGTCAGCTTGCAGCTCAATGCAGATGACTGTTCTGTAATGTGCTTCTCGCCGCTTCTGATTGCCCAGACTCAAGATTTGAATCTGTTGGTGGGAGTTAATGGCAAGGAGAGCAAGCCCATGATGCAGCATGCTGCTGCACTTACAGTAACAGTGCGCCGGCCGCTGAGAGATTTATTCAAACTGGTGCCATCCCTTGATGTGGATATTCAGGTCCTGCCTACAGGGGCCTCTCCCACGATGTCAAATTTCTGCTTCGATGCTGCCTCTCACTTACTGCCTCCCTTTGAGTTCCTATTGCTGTGTGCTGCAAGCCAGTGGTGGCTGCTCCCTCAGAATAAAATCATAAAATTGCATATGCGCAGGTGAAGAGGCTTGATTTGGCGATGTCAGAAAGAGAGTATGGCATTGTGACCTCTTGCGCAGGTGCCAATATGAGTGAGACTCCCAACTTGCCGGAAGACTTTCGTGCAGACTGGCAACTGCCACCCAGCGAAAACAAGAGCAGACCTGCTCAAGCTAGCATTGCTCAGGCAGCAGCAAGCCAAGTTGCGGTTCCTGCCACGGCATCCGGTCCTGCAACAAGCATGCGGGTGGTGGTGAATGTGATGCAAGCAGACTTGGAGCTGTACCTGGATATTGATCGAGAGGCTTCGCTAGCACGTATGCAGGTCAAGGGTCTCTGGGTAGAGTACCGAACAACTACGGCGGGAGAGATGGGGTTCCTTCTTACAATTCCCACCCTCAGCGTTGAAGATATGAGAGCAGGCAACAAGCCAGAAATGCGCCTCATGATGGGGTCCATGACGGAAACTGACCGCTGGCCAGGTGCGGCTGCGCTGAAGCAGAGCCGGGATGAGGGCAATGCACAGTCGTGCTGTCCCCTGACAATGGTTGTGATGGATGTGCGCTTCAAGCCCACCTCCCAGGCAGGGGTGATACGCATCCAGCGACCTCGAGTGCTAGTTGTGCTGGACTTCCTGCTTGCAGTCGGAGAGTTCTTCGTACCTTCTCTTGGACTGGTTGGCGGCGGTCGCGGCGGCAGCAGCGCAGCGGATCCTTTAACTGGGCCAAACGGGCACATCCAGCTCACAGGAGCCAGGCACAATCAGCAGAAGAAATTGAGGCGCTCTCGCCAGACCGGCAACTTGTTGCAGATGCACCCGATGTGGACAGCTATGAATACGATGGCCAAGGGAATACGCTTCAGCTGCTGGAGCATTCTGATGGAGACGTCCTTTCCTGTGCTCCAAGCTCGCCCTTGATTGTCGTGGGCCATGGCAAGACATTGCGGTTCAGAAACATCCACATTCTGGTCATCCCTTTCCCCATTCATGTCTCATGCCCCATTCTAGCTTTTAGGCAAAGTAGAGGGAGGCAGCTAACCAATTGTGGCACTGCGATGTTAAGCAGCAGCCTCCTGTACTATTGCTGCAGGGTGGAGCCCATCTGTGGGCCAGTGTGAAGCTTGGAAGCAACAGTCGCTACATGGCGCTCAAGGAAGATAATGTGGAGCTGTTGAAAACTGCGAGCACACACCCTGATGGTGCAAAGATCGACTCTCCACTCGCTGTCAACAAGCAGGGCACAGAAGCTTCAGCTTCAAGCATCACCTCTACCGAGCCGTCATCTGCAAAAAGCACAGATCAGGAGTCTGCCAACTTTGTCTTTGATCTGCAGGTGCTTTTGTCATGTGCCCTAACTTTCCACATGCAATGAGAGCCCATCTTTCTTCATGACATGCTAATGTTGAATGTGGCCCCCAGCACAAATGACTTGCAGCAGATTTCACCATGTGGCTTCACATACTGGCCGTGTCTTTACTGCTTGCAAGCATTGCTTAGTGCTTTGATTACTTGGGTGATATCTTTCCATTCTAATGCCACTGAATGAATCTACACAGGCAGTAGCCCCCGAGCTCACCTTCTATGATGGCACCAAGTGGCCTGTCAGCAGCGGCATACATCCTGACCGCCTTCTCCGGTCACGCTTCGACCTCAATGTCACGTGAGTCTGCATGCATGATCTTGCTGATGATTGCCATGCCATCACCCAGATGTGGGTGCTAAAGTATGTCCTGTGTGCTGAAAGGGAGAGTCTGACTGCCTCGCCATGGCTGTGCAGGCTGGCAATGAAAGGCACCGAGCGGTGGATGGTGGCGCATGGGAAGGGCTTTGTGATTGAGGCTTCCTCTGGGTCGAGCATCCTGGAGCCGCTGAACGTGATGCTGGAGTACTCGCTTATGCAGGGCACTACCACAATGTCGCTCAATGTTTCCGATGTGGCCGTCCGACTGTCCTTCTCCGCTCTCCGCTTAATTCTGCGCCTTCAAGCTGATCTCCTGGCAACTTTCCACGTCCGAGGCGATTTGCTTGTCACCCACTGTCGGCATTTTGATCGCATCTATTTGAGTACAAGTGGTGAGCCTGCTAACCTCTCCTGTGATTTGGATAGTGAATTGGAGACCTACTGAGCTCTGCTTATTGATGAGCTCGCTCTGCAGCAGATGGTGGTGGAAGTCTCCGGCAACCAATTGCAATATGGCGTCCCAGGCCCCCCCCGGCTATGCCATTGTCAGCCATTGTGCAACTTCTGGGTAGGAAGCTTCTCTTGTACTGGTCGAGCATTACAGCCGCCTTGGTTGCTGTAGGCCCTTGTCAAGGGAAATAGCCTTCTCTCAAGTGCCATCCGATATGCTCACCCAGCATGACATTCCTGCTCTGCCGGCCATCTTGTCAGGACTGGGCCCCCTTCTCAGGCGGTTGTGGCAGTGAGCACAAGCTTTGGTCGTGTGAAGAAGCCTGTGAAGTACAACAAGATCTGGGCCACTGCTGAGTCTGGAGACCAGATGTGCACCTTCTGGCTGCCAGTGCCTCCGAGGGGGTACGCAGCACTGGGCTGCATCGGCCAGAAAGGGCAGCAGCCACCCCCAATCAAATCCGTCTGCTGTGTGCGTGAGGACCTGCTGTCGACAGCCACTTTCAGCGACTGCATAGCCTTCCTGCCACCGAGCTCGACTGTGTGAGTGCTGCACTGCACGTCCCACTTCTGATTGACAAGCCTGTGTACCTCATTCTCGATCATCAACCATGGTATGCACAGCATGGATGACTTTACGGCCCCTGCTTGTGTATCGCAGAGGGGATAAAGGAGCGAGCATATGGAGGGTGGAAAACTCGGTTGGCTCCTTCTTGGTGCAGGCAAATCTAGATCCACCTGCCAGGGTTCGTGCCAGGGATATTGTTGCCTCGTTTGCAGGCCAACTTGTGCCACTAGCTGGGGTGACAGAGGAAGATCGTGCCCCGTTGCCTACGTCGCCAAGACCAGACCCTGTATCAACGAGTTGGAGGTCCTTGGACCGAAGGTCTATTCCTTTCACATCATCTTCACGGCAAGGTGGTCGACAGTACACCAGCACTCCCAGCTTTGAGCGCATATGGTGGGACGAAGGCACAACAGCAGGCCTTGCCGGGCGCCATGTCTCCATGTGGCGTCCACAAGCGCCGGCTGGCTACTCTATCCTTGGGGACTGTGCGGTGGATGGGTAAGCACCCCCGTGGCTGTCACTGCGCGATGTGTCTTGCATGCAAGGCGTGTGCCTAATCCTCCGTATTTGTTGATCACGTGCAACAGCTACGAGCCACCCAGCTTGGGCCTCGTGGTGCGAGACGATGACAGCGGGGCTGTCGCAAAGCCAAAGCGCTTCCAACTCAGGGCCGAGCTGCGGGGATTGAGGGGACTTGAGGACTGCTGCTTCTGGTTCCCTGTGGCTCCACCAGGCAGTCGCTCTCGGCTGCGTGGGTGCCAGGGGCTTGCAGCCTCCTGCAGTAGACTGCTGCCGCTGCCTTCGCATGGACCTTGCAAGCCAGGGCACGTTTGCTACAAGGGCTTTGTGGTCATTACCCCTCCCGTCATCGAGCAGCAAGGCAGGCGCGGCTTCAGCATGCACCATCTGGACAGTCGAAAATCCGGCTAAAACCTTCATATGCAGAGCTGACAACAAGAAGCCACCATGGCGCATGGCCTACAGCTTGGCAGAAGTAGGAAAGAAGAAGCTGCCTGACAATGTGAATGCAGAAATCAAGATCGGTCGCATCTCCTGCACTCTTCTTGATGATCTCAGCGGTCTGGTGAGTGCGTCAGCACCATCATTCACTCGTTGCAGGTGAAGAAGCGGCACCCATGGCGATGGCACTACGTGTTCACAAAGAATCCGTTTTCATCGAAGTCCATGTTGGAGCACTCAGTAGTCCTGACTACCACCTGTTATGCCAGGGCCAAGCTCTTTATCAAGCTTAACCTCTACTTGGCGGTTGTCGACACCGCCTGTGATGGTGCCTGTCTGCAGACGACACCAGTAGTTGATTCGACAGTTATGGCTCTCAATGTGGCTGCCGATGGACGACCGGAGGCCTTGAATGCAGTGGCCGTGACGTCCTTGGCTGCGTCCACTTTCAACACGCAGCTAGACACATGGGAGCCCTTGCTGGAGCCCTTTGAGGGCATCTTCAAGTAAGCCGCCTCCTACCATGACTCCTCAATGCTGGTCATGCCTCCCTCACTGCGTGCAAGCTTCTGAACCTGAGCTTTTCCAGGTATGAGTCCAACCACGGCGGATCTGAGGCAGCTCTCAAGGCTGGCACACAAATTCGCATCGCAGCAAAAAGCATTGTCAACCTGAACGTCACTGCAGCCAACACTGAGTCCCTCACAAATGCTGCTCTGGGTTGGCATAAGGCCTCTGAGCTAGAGCAGACTGATCGAATCAACATTCAGCTGGTAAGAAGTCCCTGCTCCCAGATCTGCAATCATCTGCCTCTAGCGCCTCTTAAGACAAAGCTGAGCATGTGCCCTGATCTCTGCAGGGGGCAGCTAAGGTGGAGCAACCAGGGAATGTGCAAGCACCGGCTCTGGATCAGAAAGAGGAGTCTTGCATCGTTCTGGACAATGCACTAGGGTGTGCCATGTACGCACAAATGGCTGCAGATGGCTTCTCGGCTGTGGTGACACTGGCAGCTGGAGAGGCCTCTGTGCTCCAAATCCCCCCACGACGCTACCCGGGCCTTGTCACTGATGACCTTCTGACATCAACCTCCTCAGCATACCTTCCCCGTCACTTCGTTGCTGCGCACGTCTTTGGCGCCCAGGTGAGAGATTTTATGCCACTTGGCAGGTCGCATCACACGAGAAGTTGCAACCGTGCATGGGTACCAACCCCCACTCTCACATGAGTGCAGGACTTGCCGGTGCTCGATGACCTGAGCATGCCCGAGTATCTCTGCGCATTGAAGCCTAGCTGTACCCATTTCACCTGCGAGGGACCCCAGTAAGGGTGGGGTACAAGAGGAGGAGTATGAGCTTAGGCCGCTGCCCAAGCAGGTGACGACGGCAGTATGTTTTATTGGGTCGCTTGATGCACGCCAGGCATGTTGAAGGATGCAGTGCTTTGCGCATTTTGCAGTGGCCGAGTCGTACTTACTTTTCTCTTTAATCAGAAATGTTCGGAAAGGAGACTGCATGCTGAGCTTGACAGCAACATCTGAGAACCATGGATGCAGGGAGAAACAGCAGCAAGCAGTGTCAAGTTGGGTATCATGCGGCTGGGGATCTGCCACTTCACGATTGCAGGGCAGGCACAAGATGTGCAGCGTGCTATTGCTGAAGCTCAGCAAGTAGGCATTGCGGTGCACACCGGAGCCACATCTGTGCAGATTTCAGATTCACCAGAAGGGCCATGGACTGGTATACGATGGCTGCAGAGCACAGGAATCCGCATTGTCTTATGCAGGGTTGGCCAACGCGGGCTAGCTGTGGAAGTGCATTCCCTGTCCTCGGAGCGCCTGGGGGCCGGTACTCATGCTCGTCTTCGCTCCCTGGCCACTCTCGTGAACAACTGCGCTGTGCCCCTGGAAGCACGCTGCTGGCCTAGGGCCTTGCTCGACGAGGCAGGGCCTGCCAGTGAGGCAGCGCAGAGTAGGAGCACAACTCTGATGGCGGAGGAGGTATTCGAGAACCAGCGGTATCAGCCAGTAGCAGGGTGGGGCTCCTCTTGGCCTGGCCACCTGCGACCAATGGATCCTCCACGATGGACCTCAGCTGATGGCTCCCAATCCTCCTTGGCAGGCGGCTCACGGCACCTCTATGTGGGCGTCGTGGAGCCGGGCAATTCTCAGCCACTTCCATGGGACAGCGAGGCACCTGGCTCTGACCTCTGCCTGCAGCTGAGGCCACACGCTGGGCCTGGCCAGCCAGCCGTTCACAAATGGGGCCGCTCAGTGCCCCAGCATCCCGCTTCCAAAGCAGCTGCCTTCATGCTTGGCGACCTTGGTTGCACAGAGGAGCTGGTGCTCTGTGAGGCCACCGGAGGCCGGGGAAGAGACTCGTTCTGGCTCAGTGTTGAGGCAGTGAGCAGCCTGCTGCACGGGGAGAGCGGGGGCATGATGGCTGTTGAGGACTGGCGTGTTGTTGCAGCTGCGCCGTTGCGAGTGGAAAATTGGCTCCCCTGTCGTGCAGAATACACACTGTGGGAGAAGCCTTCCCATTCTCCACCAGCATCTCGCCAACGAGCCATCGCCGAGTCAGGGGCGACCATACAGTGTCACTCCATCGACGTCCGTCGTCCTATCCTGCTGACGTGGCTACCGCAGGGTGGCTGGAAGCCAGAAAAGGTGAGAAGTGTCAGCTGCCTGTGCAAGCGCTACAATAACGTGAAAATGTGCATACACATCCCATTCCACCTGGTGCTTGGCTGGTGCAGGAAGCTGTGCTCATCTCGGATACCACTGCTGGAGATGACCTTCCCACTGGCTTCATGATGACCAACTCTGCCAGCAAGAGGTGTGCAACAGATGTGAAGCCTTGACTTGGGCCCATACCCAGAATTTGCTTCTGGGCTTGGGCCCAGTCAGTCACATGCAGTCCAATGCCTTAAGGCCTTTAGCCTGGCACTTGTCAAACTTGGACCCCTGAGCAGACGACCGATCTGAGTGCAGGCAGCTCAGGGTGAGCGTGGAGCACGACATCGGCAAGTCTGAAGTGTCAGCGAAAGTTGTGCGCCTCTTTGTCCCTTACTGGTTGATGAACGATGCCAACTTGCCTCTGGCTTATCGGCTCGTGGAGATTAAGGCCTCTGCTGCAAAATCTGAGGAGGAGGGAGGACTTGGAAAATCATTGCCAAGGTCGTCCTCTGCCAGCAAGCGCGGTGGTCAGCGAAGCATGCCAGCGCCCCTGCAAGCACACAAGGTGCTGCGAGCTCTGGAAAGCATTGATGACACACCTCCCGGGCAGCCAGCCATGCTCTCCTTGGCCCAGCTGGACCGAGTCGGACTCTCGGTCGCTCTCACCTCCTCAGGCGTCTTCTCATCTGCCATCTGCTTCAAATCCTTTGAAGATCAGGTGCATACTTCACTACCTTGTGCAGTCGAATTTATGCTGCAATTCGAGTCTAAAAGCTCAACCAGATCAAATCACTGACAGCATTAAGACGCAGAGTCAATTCTTTGTGCAAGCACAGCAAACGCAGTCCTGATATCTGACTTCATGCTGTGCAGATGCAACGCGTTGACATGAAAGCTGTGGACCAGCATGGTGCTTTCTTCAAGCTGACTGGCTGGCTTGACATGTCCTCCCTTGGCTTTGAGAGAAGCAAGGTGCCAGGCCTTATGCATGATGCACTTCAACTGCAAGCAGGTGCAAAGATGTGTGCTTCTGTGACTCTCATCTGACAGCTTGTGTGTTGATGATGGTGCAGGTCGTATGCATCCAGCCTCACACATTGTTGACAAACAGGCTTGGAAGGCGCATGCATCTCCAGCAGGCCAACAAAGGAGCACATGCCCAAGTCCTACAGCCTGGGGATCTAGCCAAGCCCTTCCTTTGGCCCTCCATTTGTGAGCCGGAACTTCTGCAGGTCCTTCTCAAGCCCAAGCCCTCCTGGCTTCCCCTGCCACACGTACTGGTGCAGTGGCTGATGAGTACTGAGATATGCTTTCAAGGCCGACAATGGCATACAGATTCATGTGGATGACTATGAATGGAGCAAGCCTTTTCGCACTGATGTGGAAGGCATCATGCACATCTACATGAAGAGCAATAGATCAGATTGCACACAGCACTTGATAGTGCGCGCCGAGGTGCGGAACGGAGTCGACAGTTCCCGTTTTCTTGTTGTCCTTCGACGGCCGTCCTCATCTGGACCCTATAGGTATGATGAAGTCGTGAGTTAGGTACATTCACTTCAGCCATACGGCAGGCTTGTCAATTCACTAGCACAATAGCATTGTCTGCGCCAGCCCCTGCTGGGTTGACATTTGTTGCTGGGCAGAGGCTTCAAGGGTTGTTTGCTTTGCAAGGGTTTCGAAGCTGAGGATGCAGTGTGAAAGGATGCAACGCAGTGGCAGACAATATGCTTGGTTGCTACTTGGCCGTGCAATAATAGAGAAGTGGCCAAATGGTTGGCGCATGCATCCGGCATTGTCAGCTGCACTGGAGTTCTTGCTCAAGGCGCTTCTCAAGACCAAGCATGCCCAGCAAACACCTATGTGGCACTGGTATTCAAGCTTCTCGTTTGGCCGGTGCTTGTGGCCAGGATTGAGAACAGGACAGCAATGCTGCCCTTGAAAATGCGACAGGCTGGCCCGAGGGACAGTACCTGGCTGCTGCTGCAGCCAGGGAGCAGCGCTTCATTTGCATGGGAAGCTCTGGAGTCCTCCCAGTTGCTGGAGGTGTTGGTGAAAGGTGCATCAGCAGACAGTGCCAGCACCTTCAGCATCAATGACCCCGGGGACCACAAGCCAGCGGTCACCTCATCAGGCGCTGTAGCAGCAATTCACGTGCTTGTTGCTCAGGAGCTTCTGGGTTTCACCGTTGCATGCATCTGTGACTGGCATCCTGGTGACGCTTTGGAAGGGGCACTTGCACTGACCTCGTCTTCACAGGAGGAAGTATCTGCTTCCACCAGAATGCGGCAGCAGGCTGAGGCAGCTGCAGACGGAGGCAGCAAGAACCAGTTCCACATCCAGCTCCATCTTGAGGATATTGGCCTGTCAGTTGTCAACCACACGCCTCAGGAGCTGCTCTACGTGTCCATGCAGACAGCCATTTTCTCCTACTCGACTGGACTTGGGTCTGGCATCAGCAGGTGCTTAGCCTGCTAAGATGTGCAGACTGCATGTTGAACTGATGCTAGCCTCAGGTGTACTTGTCTTACTCTCCTATCTGGCAACCAGGGTCTGATACGTTGCAAGTCTGCTTTCAATGGTGCCTCCTGCCTCCTGGTTAGACAATGACTGGCAATCTTTGCCTGCCACTTATGCCATTCTCACCTGGGTGTGCCATTCACAACTGGGTTGCGGACGCACTGCAGGCTCAAACTGCGCATTGGACACATTTAAGTAGACAACCAGCTAGCATCCACACCGATGCCAGTACTCTTGGCACCAACGAGTCCTGCAATGAAAAGGCCAGACTTTGTCATTAAAATTGTTGTTGCCATACAGGACACTGGAGCAGTTGACGAGCAGAGCTTTCCATATATCAGTCTTCAGGTGATTTGTCTCAGCTGGACATGCATCTCAGCAGATTGTACAAGAGAGGCTGCTGCATTGCGCATACTGTTGTAAGTCCAATGGGTTTTACTGCATATAGTCTTACCTTCTCAAAATTATTGCAAGAAGCGCTATGTTGCCTGATTGTTAAGCTACTCATCATATGGCCAGTTTATGTAGCGCCGAAATTATGTATGTTGCTACTTTGGAAGCTTGCATCAGCTGAACCTTACGAGCCTGTTGTCCTTGTAGCTCTCTCCTTTGAAGCTGCTTGGTGCAGGAACTCTTTGCTTGCCAAACTGACACTGCTGATGCCATGCAGTTGCCGAGCGAAGCGTGGTTGTTAAGTATCCATGAGCCGAACATATGGCGGCTTCATGATCTTATGCGTCACCTAGACTTTTCCCGCCTGACTTCACACGAGGAAGAGACGACTGCTGTGGCAGTGGATCCCCATGTCCGGATTGGGTATGCTTTCAGTCAACAACTGCACAGGCTTATATTGCAGGGTATTTTCCCACCTTCATGCAGTGACCAATATGAATTTTGGCATATTCTCAGGTTGCTGAATCTATCAGAAGGACTGCTCAAGGTGACATCATCGGTGGCCCCATCTCAACGGCCACGGGATGTGCTTGGTGTCTACTCAACCCTTATTACCTCCTTGGGAAACACCGATGAGATGCCGGTAAGAACCCGATGCGATGAATGCAGTGATAGTCACCGGTGCAACTCCATCAATTGCTCTGATGTACACTCTTTGCAAGCTGTCTTTCAAAGATTTCCGAGATTCTTACTCTCACACATCCTGTCCAGATACGAATAACGCAACGTACGGTGGAGAATGCGTACGTGCGAAAGAGCCAGATGCTGACTTGTGCCCTGGAAAGTGTCCGCAACGACCTGCTGAGTCAGCCATTCCAGCTCCTATCGGGGGTTGACATTCTGGGCAATGCCAGCAGCACCCTCAGCCACATGAGCAAGGGCATGGCGGCACTGTCAATGGACAAGCAGTTCATCCGCAGCCGTCAGCACCAGGTATTGGCTCATTTCAGAGGGCCCTCCTAGACGTATGTGGACTTCAACGAGGTGAGGTGGGGAGCCATGTCCTGGTCATGCATTTGTGTAAAGCCTGAGGACAGCTCTCAGGTTCTTTCAGCATCTTTCTCCAGGAGAGCAAGGCCACGGTGGAGGGCCTGGGCGATGGCTTGCGCGAGGGGGGAGAGGCCCTGGCCAAGGGCCTGTTCAGGGGGGTCACGGGCATCCTGACAAAGCCGTTGGAGGGTGCCAAGAGCCGGGGCGTGGTAGGGTTTGTGACTGGCGTGGGGAAAGGCGTCATTGGAGCTGCAGCACAGCCCGCTTCCGGCGTGCTTGACCTGCTCTCCAAGACCACCAATGGCATGAATGCTAGCCGCCTCCGCTTGGCAGCTGCAATCACATACGAGGAGGAGCTGTCGCGGCGGCGCTTGCCTCGCGCCATCGCTGGGGACAATGTGCTGCGCCCATACGATGACTACAAGGCCCGCGGCCAAGTGCGTCCCCTCTCGGATGCTGGCTTCCTCCCGCTGTTGTCCTGCTGATTGACCTGAGTGCTTGTCATCAATGCATGACATGCTTCATGGCAGCCTCCTTGCACGTCAACTCAACTATCTGCCTGGCCACAGTCTTGTGTACTTGTCACTATGCAGCTCCGCCATGCTTGAGCTTTAGTGCCTGCAGTTGCCTCAGTGGGGCACTGCTGTCTCAATCACTGATACAAGGGGTGCGCGGGTTGCAGATCATTCTTCAACTGGCCAAGCGTGGGATTTTTGGGGACATCGATCTGTTTCGCAAGCGGGGGAAGTTTGCAGTCACTGATGCCTATGAGGATCACTTCAACCTGCCAAAGGGTCACAGTCTCATGCTCACAGATCGCCGTGTCATGATGCTGCAGGTAAGCTCCTTGCACTCCAGATGTAGCTGCGGCTGCTGAAGGCCTGGCTGGAAGATGAAGTGCTGACACATCTTGTCCTTGCTCTGCAGCACCCGAGCGGCATGGTTGTGGCCAAAAATGCAGACATTCTGAAAAAGCCTTGCACCATTGTGTGGAACATAGCGTGGAAAGACTTGATGACAGTGGAGCTGGTGCATGGCAAGGATGACCCGCCAGAGTCCCCCCCGACGCGCCTGCTTCTCCACCTGCGAGACTGGTCCCAGGATACACGCATCTTCGATGCCAAGGTGATTGTGCGGCTGGTCAAGTGCCACCCCGGCACAAACCAGGCGATGGTTGTCAAGGATGCGATCCGGCAGGCCATGCAAGTCTATGGTAAAGACAGATCTTCGTCGGCAGCCTAGGTAAGCATCATAATGGCGGCCCTGTTTTGCCTGCGGGCTGTTGCATATCTTAGTTGTGCCTGTGTCTAAGTCTTGCAAGTGCTTGCCCCTTAACTCTACAAGCGCTAAACTTTGTATCTGGCCGCTTTTGGCCCTCTGTCACTTACTGTGTCCTCTGCAGCTCATCCAATTTTGTGACAGGTGAGACCGCGTACTGACTGGAAATTGAGCTCCCCGTCTGCGCCTTGTGTTAATGTGCAATCACTCCAACTGCATGGACTTAGCTGGCTTTCGCAGCTGCCCTTGTATATCAGCAGCTTCTACCACAGCTTCTACCCCCTACTCTCGTCCAGAGCCTCATGAGCAGAGGGGCTGCCTGAGCTGTTGGCATAGAGATTGTTGCCACCAACATTGTTGCCACCATGGAGACGACGGCCTTGTGGCTGCTGCTTCGCAACCAGCCCATCAAGATCCCTATCTCTAGTGTCCATGATGTCTCTCCATTCCTTATGCAAGATGATATGCAACTTCTGCAGTCTGGCCCATGTTGTCTAGCCAATAGCCAAAATAGCTCATATATGAAGCAGCATCCAAGATCAAGCTTACTGCCTTGCTCAGCTGCGCTGCAATGCAACAGCCGCGGGGATCGTTGGGCTGGCGCTCTGCATGGAAGCATCCTCACAACCATCGCCCGTTTTGCTGTTGCTCGTTCTTCTGCTGCAAGGATGCAACTTGCCTATGGCGGTTGTCAGAAAACAGATTGGCTAGCACGAAGCATCAACTTCCCACACCTTAAAGCGATAGAATCAGCAACTCGGTGGAACAGAGTTGGGACGCTTGCTCATCGTTAAAAGGAGCTCTTCAGTACAGCTCTTCTAGAGCTCAGGTCCAGGCTTCTGGTCATCGCTCATCTGAGGCTCTGGCGATGGAGACGCGGCTCTCCTTGAAGGAGTGCTGCGCTCCCCCTTGCCCATTGCGGCGATGGCAGCAGGCCCTCTGGAAGCAGGCCGGCAGCAAAATGAAGAAGAAGCTCTGGCAAAGGGGGCAATGGCTTTGCTAGGCCAGCCAAAATGAGTTAGCCCAAAGAGGCCAATGGCTGTTGAAGGCCAGCCCAAGATATAGTTGGGGCACACTTGACAATCTTTGAAGGGGCCCTAAAGAGCAATGACCACACAGCTAAACGAATGGCTACAAAAGATTAGGTGCTCAATAAGCCCTTGTCAACAATCGCAAGTCAGAGTAGCTAGCAGCCGGATATATGTCACCGCGTCGACAAGTAGAAGCAGCAGCCACAATGCAGCCTGCCCACAGATGCACGGCAAATGCCAGAGCCCTGGACTGAGAGACGGACTAGAACACCCGAGCAAATGACTCGGCAGCATTGAAGTGGCGCTCCAGACTCTTGAAGCTCTTTTGCACATCAATCCACCAAGACCAAATAGTCTGGGTGCGAGTCCAAGGTCGCCTTGGACCCCGTGGCCCACAGCTTTACCGCCGCTTCTCAACCCAGCGCCATACTGGTGGGGTGCAAGGTGGGCCTGCGCTTGCCCCACATGTTGCTGCCACAGCGTGCGCGCCACCAGGTGATACAGTAAAATAGGACGGACTCCGCCATTGGTCTTTTTGGTGACGAGCAGGGTGGTAGAGCAGAGTACCATGCATATGGCTGCAGGCACCTTGTCATGCCCCACGAGCTGACACATGTGAAGCAGCGCCTGGATCCTGAGTCCTCTCCCTTCAAGGAAAGCTCTTGCAGATGCAGATGCTCCATAAGCATGTGGGAGGGGCCGCCTGCTGCTGCGCGCCCTGCTACTGTGGAGTACCCTGCGGAGGGCAGCAGCGTCGAGGACCGCCTCCTCTTGCCGCTCAAAGGAGGGCAGCCAGGGGGGAAAGGATGCGCGTGCCTGGGAGTGGAGGGCTTCCAGGGCTTGTGGCTGCAGACTTTGAAGGCGCCATCAAAGAGTCATCCAGTACTTTGCACAGCCTGCAAGAGCTAGCCGGCGTGCCCAAAGCGAAGAGCAAGCCGGATAGCTGCTGCCCTGTCGGGCTCTTGATGTCGCATGCGAGGCACGACAACTGCTGCAGCCGCTGCCACTGTGGCGTCGTCCTGCCTCAGACATTCTTGACGCCTGCTCCCAAAGAGGTGGATGAAGGGGCTGGCGGCCCTGGCTGCGGCCCTCATGGGGCACGCGTCCCAGCAGCAGGCGTGGGAAGAGGATGAAATTGTCAAAGGCGGCCTGCTCACGGTGATCACTTACGATACGTTGCATCACGGGGCGGAGGGCGCTTCAAAGATGCGGGGGCGCGCCTGATAGGGAACATGGCGCAGGAGGGGAGCGCTGCCTGTCTGTGGACGGCGGCCAGGTCGATGTCCACGGCTCACTGCCAGTGGTGGCGGCCGGGCTGCGCTGGCATCGGTGGGACTGTCCTCCCTTGCCAAGGCTGACACCTGCTGATGCTGCATGCTGCGCCTGCTCCGCTGGGTTATCGCATATATCACACCTATCGCACCTTGCACCCGTAAGTCGCCCACATTGCTTCACCAGTTTTTCCACCTGGTGCATTTCTCACGTGCTTCCCTTGCTCTCCTCCAGATTAAAATCCGTGCAAGGCTGCCTTGGAGCAAAGTGATCTTCAACATGCTAGACCGATACGTGGCCTCCAAGTGGTGGAGCTTGCTCTTGGTCGACCGACTGCCTCAAAGAGAACAACTAATTGAAGGTCACGATGCAGCAATGGCCAACTCTGTGCGCCAGTGTGCACTGCATCCGGCATATGCAAGACAGTACAAGTAAGCAAAAAGCCTGCAAAATTTGGACAAGGATGTATGCTGCACGTCTCACGTCTCATTCCTGCACAGAATGCATTCTTTGAGTGCGAGAACACTGTGCCAAGAGACCTGCCATAAGCTCCGCAGGGAAGACAGTGGTATTCTGTTGATCCGGACAGCTGTGGGGGTCTTGAGCTCTTGGCAAGGAAGTGTCTGGTTCAGCTGATACGTTTTGATTCACATGTTGGCTTTTCTCTCCCACCGCTGTTTAATACCTTGCCTGCACATGTGAAGACTTGCCAGGCATGACACAGATGTTCTCACCATCAACCCAAAGAGATCAAAGAGCACAACTGCGTGATCTACGAGCTTGCACTTGCACAGCAGCAGTGAAGCTGTGTAGATTATGTGCCCATCAATGTGACATGCTTTTGAGAAGGTTTGGTTGACATCCTCACCTCCACTGCAACTTTTGCCTTTTCCGCGCAACTGCAATGTGTTTGTCATCCTGTTTGTGTACGCACAGAAATTAGGAATGGCGGGACAGCGCGTCACGTTCTCAAGTAGTCATAGGCTCGCATGCATCACATCAACAGCAGCTTGTTTGCCAGCAGCTTAATCTTGTGTCTTAGGCCTTACACTTGCAGCTCTCCAAGACAACAGGAGAAACTACTCTTAGTGCTCAAGTTGTCTGACAGAAAACAGAAGACATCGCAAGTCGTCCCACCGACTGCTGCTAACTTAGGCAGATTGAGCAAAAGAAGTGGATGGAGCACAAGGATATTCTGAGATGGAAACTGACCTGTATAAGACGGCCAGACAGCTGCTGCACTGCGTTCTGCACACGTGCATCAGAGGACTCCTCCCCAAGCTCCTCACTCAGCTTGTGAGCATGATCATAGTCCCTGTTGATGATTGCTAGTTGCAGCCGCTCTTCCAGTTCCAACTGCAACAAGTTGGCAACCACATTATTGCTTCCAATTACCTGAATGGTTATTTGTAAGAAGTGGAAATGAGCTATTACAAGAGCATGGCTATAAGGTTGTAAGAAGCTTTCGGGTTACATTCACCTGTTTTGGAAGGGAGCCATGCGAGATGCCACAAAACCTCTGCTGAGACTTTACTTCTTGCAGCACTGCCAATCTGCTGTCTTCGTTCCTGGAGGATGTAGTTGTTGGCGCATCTGTCGTCAGACCCAACTCTTGTCTCGATATTTTCGGACGACCTGAAAGAAGCCCGCCCGGAAGTTCCAGCCATGCAGGACACAGTGCCACTTCATGTTGGTCAATTGCCATACTCCTGCCTACTTACTGTGTACTGAGTTACACGCAGTGAGCAAGGAGTCTGGCTTTACATTGCTGATGGGCTTAGAGAAGAAGTGAGACTCCAAGCAAGCCGAAGGGAGGGCAGCCTGCATAGAAATTGATCAGGGGCGTGGGTAGTCGAGTTACATGGAAATGGGCCAACCTCTTCCGTAGCTTGAACTTTTCTTCGGCTGGCCCTGCGCTAGCTGGAGACGGCGGGCACGGAGTTCCTGCGGCGCAGCACCGACAGAACCACAGCGTTAAACTATGGCAAGTGCGTGCAAATAGGGACTCATTTTCGTATCCCTTTCGCCAGCTGACAAAGCAATCGCGGCAGCAAGCCTGGCGCACGTAGCGGCCGGTGCAGACCCGCAGCTTGGCGAGCTGGTCGGGCCTGACGGCGGCCGCTGGCGCGACGTCGTCCAGCGCCGCCACTCCGGCGGCGGCTGTGGTCGCTGGGGGGGGCTGCTCTATCAGGCCCGTGGCGGGAGGGACGGCCACCCACTGGCGCCTTGCCAAACCGCCGCCGCCGGTGCAACGGCCGGCCGCCATGGAGCTGCCGCAGAAGCTACGAGGCTGTCGTCGAAGAGCTGCATTGGACAATCGTTCTCGTATGACTCCACACGTTCCCAGCCACCAGTCAATTCGGCCGCGCTTTTCTCACACGTTGCGAGAAGACAGTTGTTGGCAGAAGGAATCTTCGTGTATTTGAAACAAACGAAGGCCAAATGAAGGGGGCGATGGCTGAAAAGCCAGCCGCCAACGGGAACTAGGTCCGACGAAGCAATGTTGTCTACAGCTTGTCCACCTTTTGTGCCGGCCATTCGTTGGATACTTACCGTATGAGATTGTCTGTATCCCTTCAGCGGTCCATGGCCCACGCTCTGCATCTGCGTGCTGGCCGTGCTCTCGCTGCGGCCTCCGGCTTCGTCGGGGGGATAGTTTTCCGGCAGCTAGTCTGTCGGATCTGCGGCTCCTCACTCGTAAATACTGAGTGATCCATCCTCCCCCTGATCTGACATAGCATCTTCCGACCCCTTTCACGATGAAGAAGAAGGGCTCGCCCATTGAGGATAGGGGCTGGGAAAGCCAGCCCAAAAAGAATGAACAAAGTACGAGAAGGGGGGCCAGAAGAAAGGGCTCGCCCATAGAGAAGAGGGGCTGGCAAAGCCAGCCTTAAAAAAAGAATGGACAATGTCCAAAGCCAAAGAAAGAGATGCCAAAGAAGACTACTCTACCTGGAGGAAACGCTAAGAAAACAAAGCACACAAAGAAAGAAAGCGCAAATCACACAGTAACCCCTGCTAAGCAGCCGCAAATCAGAGAGGCTAGGGTCCTGAAAATGGGTCCCCTGGCCAGAGCCAGAGGCAGCAGCAAGTTCTCGATGGGCCCCCATTGGTGCTGAGCAGAGAAAGCTCCGACACTACTCTGACTACCCCCGCAGCGACCACCTTCTCCCGGCCGCAATCGACACGTTCGGCTGCTTGGGTCCTCGCTTCCATACCCTACTTGGGAACATAGCGAGTCTGGGATATGCACGTCGCGAGGATATGCTTCCAGCCCAGATGGGTATGCCGGCAGCCTATCTGTCATGTTTGCGACGTCGAGTGTCAGCTTGCCTGCAGCGAGCTCAGGCTCATGCGTTGCATCAGAAAGCTGGTCGAGCCTTGGCTGGTAGTTCAAGAGCTTGTCGATTGCCGTCCGGTATTCGAGCATCAGTTAGCGTCTATGTGCTGACTCGTGCTTACTTAGCGGGTCAGCTTAGCAGCAGGTGACGTTCATTCGTCAATGTGCTTGCCTTTGTACTTGGCCACACATGGCCTCCCCATCTCTTAATACACACGTCCTTTCATTGGGAGTGCCACTTCGAGAGAGAGGGGGCTCGCCCATTGAGGATAGGGGCTGGAAAGGCCAGCCCAAAAAAGAATGAACGAAGTACGAGAAGGGGGAGGGCCAGAGGAAGCGCTAAGAAAACAAAGCACACTGATACTGAGCTACCGAAGAAGAGAGAGAGAGAGAAGGCGCGCGGTGCGCATGAAATTGAAAGGGAGGCTTGTTCAAGCCAATACATTATTCAAGCAGAGGCTAGTGCAAACTAAACAAGGCTACATGATGCGGAGACCTAAACTAAGGTGCCTAAGGTGACACTAGTATCCACGGGAGAGCACAAACAAATCTGGCCAAGGGCCGAAGGGGCCGGCGAGCAAGTTGCTGACGAGGATGGCTCGCCGCGGCTCAACACACCATCAAAAGAGCAACCGCAATGCCTTCAAATAAGCGAAGGCGCACAGCGCCAGTCGCCTAGCCCCCCGGGCGTGACGGAGGCTGGTCCAAGAGCGCCCCGCCCGCCGAGGCACCCGGACCTCGCCAGGCCATGGCCGCCGGCTGCCACGGCGCGGCCCTCGCGCGCCTGCCCGGTGCCGTGCTCGCTGCCGGCGAGCGAGCCGGGCGATCGCCGTCGCTGGCCACGGCGCGCCTCGCCCTGGTGAGCGCTGCGCTCACCATCGAGCTTAGCTTCCAGGTGGCTGTAAGAGGTACCGGTCGGCGGGTCGTCTCAGCTGCGGCACATGTGGGGACGACGAGCGGCTCGTAGGAGCTGGCCTACGCGTCATCTCCCACGATCTCTTTGTCTTCGATCGTGCACTCTGAGTTTGCGTCAGCCTGCTCGCTCGTTGGCCACAATCCGATGTGAATCAAGTTGTGGGTTTGTCAATTTGGGACGATCGATGCAGTGGGAGCCACGACCGTCCGGCTGCTGGCGGTCTGGGCGGAGCTTGGGCTTGAAATTGAGGCAAAGCAACAAGACAAAGAAGGTCATGAGGGCTGCTGAAGCTTCTGCTTCAGTTGGCGGGACGAGAGCAGTAAAATATGGTACATGCGTCAGCTTCCTATGCAGAACATGCTGGCGGTAGCGCATGTTTTTCCTATCTTTGTGGAGGGCTAAGAAATTTGGTGAAGCTAGCACGTCAAGATGCTGCTTGCAATATCGATCGTACTACTTATCAGCACCAGTTGCACACACTGTCTGTGGTAGTCACATATACAAAGCTGAGGTAAGAGCTTTGATCATTTTCAAAACACGAGGGCTGATGCCCAAAAGCTGCAGCCAGTATGGTGGGGTATCTGCATAGAGTGTGGCCTTTCTTACTCACTGTAAACAATCAAGTTTCTCGCTGCTACAGATTTCATAGAGGTTAAGCATGCATATGAGCTCATCCGGAAAACTGACTCCCTTTGCAGGCCCGCCTGCTGCTGCAACGGTAGTTGTGCCTCCAATTGGCGTGCACACCACCACGATCATCTGGCTACATGGACTTGGTGACACTGGCACAGGGTAAGCCATAGATTTAAGCCTTTACCTGGATATCTGCACATTGTCCACCTCTTTTTCCGCTGCACCAAAGGGATGAATGCATCAGAGTCTTGTCTTGGCTATCTGCGATCGCTATAATTTGGATGATGTGCTGGTCCACACTGGAGCAGGTGGGGAACAGCGCTCAAAGCTCTAGCTCTTCCTCATGTAGGTGGTCATCCAGGCTGTCACAAGTGCATTGTGGCTTGCCTGTCCAATGTTTATACTACTGGTGTAGCCCATAGCAGTCGCTTGATTGTGCCTGTTGTACTGGAGGTGTTCTTCCTCTTGCATAACTTAAGCACGCACTAGGTGACATATCTGCTTCAGTGTAGGCTGCTTAAGCCATTTACTTGGCCTTGCTTGTGATGAGGTGCTATGCAGAATATTTTACAGTCGATGCGATGCAGGAATCTCCTTTGAGAGATTTTTTTTTTTGTTGAGAGTCAGTTTGCCTTGTGTTCTTCACTCGTGCAGGTGAAATGGGTGATACCTTCAGCACCAATTCGCCCAGTGACACTAAATGGAGGCTTTCCATCTCCTGCTTGTAAGCTCTCTCGAATATGATCATGACCTTGCAAACTGCGGTGCATCTTTTGTACTTGATGCAGCTCTGGGGCTCTCGCAAGGTCCACTGCAAGTCGCCCCTATCATCAACTGAACAACACCTCAATTGCAAGCTGTCAGTCATAACTGAGGAAGCCGAAATTGCTGAATACCTTGAGCCTTGACAAGCACACGAGATTGTGTCTTGACACTTGTCTGTTGGTGAAGGGTTTGATATCAGAGGTCTATCAGCAGACTCTCCAGATGATGTGCGAGGCCTTGATGCTGCTGCCTCCTACATATCAAGCCTGTTTGAGGCAGAGAAAGCTCTAGCTCCAGGTAGGACCTCCCAGCTTGCCTTCTGGCTTATTGCCTCAGCATTACCGCAAAAAGTCCTGCAGAAGGTGCAGATATTCAAGCTAGTTGTGAAGACAAAGAGCTGACTGCATAGGCAGCCATGCCTGTTCTGCTTGTGCTTGTGATGCTGTGCAGGTGTGAAATATGCTGTTGGAGGGTTCAGTCAGGGTGGAGCCCTGTCTCTGTACCTGGCATCTCGGAAAGCAGCTGGCACTTTCAGCAATGGCACTGACGCGTCATCAATACCAATCTCTGCTGCAGTGTGCCTGAGTGGTTGGTTGCCCAATGCTAAGTAGGTCCCATGTTGTTACACTCTGCAGCACTTCTATATCTTTTGCCACTAAAGATGCTAGACAATCAACAGCAAGTGTTTGCTCGTCTTCTTGCTAACTGCAGCCATCCTGCTCAATATCTGTCAATTGGTGCAGGGCACTGAATGTGACCAAAGAATCAGCAAAGCGAGCAGGAGAGTTGCCTGTTCTATTATGTCATGGGCAGGGCAATCTCAGCAGCTTAATAGCCAATCCTTGACTAGGGTTGAGTGGGCACTCTTACGGCGTGCAAAGTAATTGCATGATGTCCTGTGCATCAGTACACAGGATTGTACGTTTCAGATACTTGTGGCTATGCGCAGATGACATGCTTGTGCCTTACCAATATGGAGAGTTGTCCCATCATGCTCTGCAAGCATTCCAGTTTCTTCAGGCCGAGTTCAAAGGCTATCGAGGGTGAGTTAAGAGATTCGTGGAAGTTGCTGTTTGATCTCCACTACTAAAAAAAGGCCTGACAACCAGCTGGATGACAAGTGTCACCATGCATACTTAATCAGCTTCATGCTTCGCGCATAGCCCATGACCAGGGCAGGTTGCTCATTCCAACGGCTGGATGTATCGCACAGGGTAAATCATAGTATTGGAGAGAAGGAGTGGCAGGATGTGCGTACGTGGTTGCTTACTCACTTTCCGCCTCCCTAATGTAACCCAACAGTGGTGCTACTACAGAAATACTGAAATGTTTCTCCCATCTGGGGCACATGAATGACTACTGACTTCTCCTAAATTTCTTCCTTACACCTCAGTAGGAAGGATGGGACATTCTTTCCACGTGCTATGAGCACGAGGCTAGCACACTCATATTAGTGCCATGCAGCACACTGCCGGTCCAAATTTGGCCAACATTTAAGCAGCAGACAGCTCTAGCTACTCAATGTGGCATTGTCATTATGGATGTCTGAGCTATTTCTGCTACTGATGTCAGCAAAGTGGTGTCGAGAGTATAGGCCCACGCCCACACTTGCTGTTTCCGCAACAGCATCTTGCAAATTAACCACAAATCTAGCACCTCCATCCACAAGGACGACGCCTATGACAGCGTGGCAGCAGCCATCATACTTCCTAGCTTATGGCTACAACATCTTTTCTCAGAGACCAGGATTAGTTGCAGCTGAGCTCTCCCAGCTTGGCTTCCCCCTTCAGAGACACTGTTTCTTTTGCAGGGCATCTTGCGGTATCCCGCGCCGAGCAATCATGTGATAGCAAGGGTGTTCTCATTCAAAGTACCAGTTTAGGTGACTGTACGTAGCATTCCCTGAAGCAATTTGGAAACAAAGCTGCACCATCACACTGTCATCGGCCCTTGGCCCATTCAGGTCAGCCAGCTCCTTTACAGCACTTGGCATCTGACAGGAGCTGCCAGCCTTGCTCGCTGCAGGCAGGCTGACACACCACGTCGCCAGAACGACAATTATGCTGCCGGCATGCCCATCTTGGCTGGAAGCATAGCCTCACATTGTACATATCCTAGATCCGCCATGTTCTTAAGCAGGGTATGATAACGAGGAGCCATGCAGCCAAAAACGTCAATTGTGGCCGGTAGGAGGTAAGCGCTGGAGTAGTAAGAGTAGTGCTGCAGCTTTCTCTGCTGTGCTCGCCCTCCACAGTCCTCGACCCCCTCCACGGGACGCCCTGGCGGGCTTGATGCGCGACGCCGGCTACCGCGCCATCGTTGAAGTGAGCAATGTAATGCCCATCACCACGGATTCCCAGGGAGGCCATCACCGTCGCACCCTGGACATTGTGGGTGTACAACCTGGCGGAGGCCCACGAGCTTTGGTTGATGTGGTGGTGACTGAGGCATACAAGAGTTCCGCTTCCACACACATTGCTGGCCACGCAGTGGGAGGTGCTGAGCAGAAAAAGCTCC
Source organism: Spirogloea muscicola (assembly GCA_009602725.1). Taxonomy (NCBI): domain Eukaryota; kingdom Viridiplantae; phylum Streptophyta; class Zygnematophyceae; order Spirogloeales; family Spirogloeaceae; genus Spirogloea; species Spirogloea muscicola. The sequence goes on from WELB01000023.1 coordinate 846,784, forward strand.
GACACTACTCAGACTACCCCCGCAGTGACCACCTCCTCCCGGCCGCAATCGACACTTTCGGCTGCTTGGGTCCTCGCTTCCATACCCTACTCGAGAACATAGCGAGTCTGGGATATGCACGACGCGAGGATATGCTCCCAGCCCAGATGGGTATGCCGGCAGCCTATCTGTCATTTCTGCGACGTCGAGTGTCAACCTGTCTGCAACGAGCTCAGGCGTATGCTCTGCATCAGAAAGCTGGTCGAGCCTTAGCTGCTGGCACAAGAGCTAGTCAATTGCCGTCCGGTATTCGAGCGTCAGCTAGCGACCTCTATGTGCTGACTCGTGGTTACTGAGCGGGTCAGCTTAGCAGCAGGTGACGTACATTTGTCCAATGTGCTTGCCTTTGTACTTGGCCACACATGGCCTCCCCATCTCTTAATATACACGCATTTTCCTCCACAGTCCTCGACCCCTTGTACTTGGCCCCTCCATCACGTGATACGCACTTCATTTCTTTCCGAAGAGCCCCTTGCTCAGCCCTCGGGCATTATGGAAGAGCTGCTTCTTTCCGCAGCCATCGCTAATTCCTGGAAGAGCTGGGTTCTCAATTTTGGGCTGGCCAATCACATCTCTCTGCTTACTTTGGAAGGTGTTTCCGATTTTCCCGTACTCTGCGTAGATTGTTGCCCAGCCAGGCTTAAGTCTTGAGGGGAAGGCACACCGTGTGCATGAAGTGAAGGGGAGGCCAATCTGACTGGCTCTGCCAGCCACTCTTCTCTATGGGCGAGCACTTCTTCTTAATCTGACCAATACTTTGGTCAGGTGAAAAGCTAGTGCAAGAAACAAGGCCACATCAAACGAAGCCTACTACAACGTGGCTAAGGGAGGTCAAAAAGCTAGCCAGGGGCTAGCCAGGGGGCAGGTCCCCCCCGACTCCGCGTCTACCGCAATGGCGGACGGCGGCGGCGTCGGCGCCGGCGCCGGTGGCCGCGATGGCGACGGCGGCGGGACGCTGCAGGCCATTCGCTACAGCCGCGGCAGCCTTGAGCTGCTGGATCAGGTAGACTCCTGATGCTGACCCGCACACTTCAGGCACAAGCTGTCGACCATGATGGTGCCAGCCTTCGTCGGAGACTCACGTTTTGCGGACTGCAGAAGCATGCTCCCATTGCTTCACTTGATCCTCGACTCCTCGAATAGCAATAACGTCAGCTGTGAAGGCTGGTGGTTTAGCTTTTCTGAGTGGCAATTGGCGGCGGCGACAGAGGAAGCTGCCTCATGCGAGTGAATACCTCACTGTCGAAACAGCTCAGGAAGCATGGTGAGCTAGCTGGCGCCTTGTCAACAACCCTTTCAGGCGCAGTCTACCAACTTCAGTGATACTTGCACTAGTTTAAGCGCAGTTATAAGCATCTTGTGCACAGACTTACTTCTTGGAAGTAAGTTAATCAAGGGTTCACAAGCCAGAAAGTAGCAATGTGTTGACGTCAAGTGAGTTCACGGTTGCAACATCCATCAAACACGCATCCCAAACCCTGAACCCTAGTTTTGCAGCACCTCTCGTCAGTGTAAGCATGGGACAACAGTTCTGATTGTACAGGACTGCTATCCACGATATGGTCGTCCGAGGAGCACCTGCTATTGCAATTGCAGCGGCACTTGCACTCGCAGTGGAAGTTGTGAAGCAGCCACCCTTTGGTGGCCCAACCGAGGCATTGGAGCACATAAGGAAGCAACTTGACTATCTAGTGTCCAGGTCGGCCTACTTAACAAACTTTCTGAGTTGAAGAATATCTCACATCTCTGTATGACACTTTCAAGCGCATCTAAGAAAGGTCCTCAAATTTTATGAAGTCACTGCTCTGCCAAGCTCAGGAGCAAGTGCAGCAAGAGCAGTCAGAAAGGGAGGTTGGCAGTCTTGTGAATGACAGCATGCCCTTGTGCAGCCGGCCGACAGCAGTGAACTTGCAAGATGCAGCCACTAAGTTGAAAGAGGTTGCTGCCAAAGCCGCAGCCAATACTGCAAGTGCCGAGGATGTGCTGCTGGTAGGTGGGTTAGCTTTCCATCCCCCCGTATACTACTGGATTGCTGAGGAGTTGGCTCCTCTCAGATCTTTGTTCGAGCTCGAGCAGTTGGCTTGCCCTTCACTTTACAGCCGTCATTTTTAATAGTTTGCCAAGAGTCCTCCTCCTTGTCTTTGTCTAGACATGTCTGCCCCATAGTTAGTGCATGACGTCCCTGGCCTCAAGAGCAGAAGAAACAGTACCACCTGGTAGCCAGAGTGGTGCAAATTTCTTGGGCTGAATGTCCAAGCGGGCCAGAAGGCTGGAGCAACTCCAACTGCAAGGACACTTGACAAGGCTGACATTTCTGTTGTGGGTGCCTAGCCAGGCTTATGTTGATGCTGCTGAGAGGATGCTTGAGGATGACATAGCTGCAAATAAGGCCATAGGCAAGTATGGCTGCCAAGCCATGCTTGAAGACCTTCAGAGCCGTGTTCAGGCTCCATATAAGGTCCTGACCCACTGCAACACTGGCAGGTCAGCAAGGGCTTCAGCCATCTTGCATGCTTGCACGATATTCAAATAAGTAGCTATTCTTGCCACCAATTCAGTAACAACCACTTTCAGCCAGTTCAATGATACAGGCTCAGTCCTGTATGCCATAGTGAAGATAACTGGAGCATCAGCTTGAAGTAACAAAGGGTGATGAGTGAGATCAAGCAAGCAGGTCACGCTTCTGCTCAAAAGGCTAACTATGAATCACATGAATGTCTTGGATGTGATGATGCTTCTATCAGCCTGGCAACGGCGGGGTACGGCACTGCGCTGGGCGTGATGCGTACACTGCACTCACAAGGGGTCCTGGAGAGGGCATACTGCACAGAAACCCGTCCTTACAATCAGGTGAAGGCAGAAAGGTTATCAGAGACGGGCTTGCTTTGCAAGCAAACGTCACCATATGGTCAGTAGGAGAGTGCTTGTCAAGAAGAGTGCTCACTGAGCAGCACCTAAAGCTGGTCTTGGTTGCAGGGGTTTGATAGCTAAGAGCCATGCATATTACAATACATTATCACCATAATATGCATAAATGTCCATGAATGTCCATGGTGTGTCCATGAAAACATTGTCTCCCTGCTTCATGAGTAGAGTTTTACTTGATGAATGCAGGGTTCTCGCCTCACTGCATATGAACTCATGCACGACGGTATACCTGCAACACTGATTGCTGACTCAGCAGCAGCTTCTCTCGAGATTACTGGTGGCATCCACGCTGTTGTGGTGGGGGCAGACAGGATTGCAAGAAACGGTATGGATAAAAAGCCCTTCTCGCTTTGCATTTTGTAGGGGATCTCTGACTTGTCGGATTCGCATCCTGGGCTTCTTGAGCTGACAGCAGGCAGCAACCTGATCTTTTGTCTTGCAGGGGACACTGCCAACAAGATAGGGACCTACTCTCTGGCGCTCTCAGCTGCCGCGCATGGCATGCCGTTCTACATTGCGGCTCCGATCACTTCAATAGACACAAAGATTGACTCTGGGAAGGAGATCGTGATCGAGGAGCGCACGCCAAAAGAGCTCACACATTCCCAGGGAGGCCATGGTCCCGAGGTCGCCCCTCGAGGAATGCACGTGTGGAACCCGGCTTTTGATGTCACTCCTGCTAGCCTCATCACTGCAATCATTACTGACAAGGTAACTTTTCTATCAGTGGTCTTTCCCGCAAGATACAACGCCATCTGTGCACTTCTAGTCTAGTAATGCAGTCTGCTGATGGGCGTAGAAGGATGATTGCTGAATAAAGGGCCGTGCTCGTACTGAGATGCAACCGCAACTAGTATGTATATCCTGTCTGTAAGTTCGTCTACATTGATGGTACATGTATCTATTTTTCGTGTGTCCTGTATGATATGGCAGGGTGTGATCAGGAAAAAGGAAGGGGATGATGTATTCGACGTACCAGGTTTTTTGCAGTCTGTCAAGGAAGGTGGTCACTTTAGCACTGCGCCAGTGACAACAGCAGGATCACTTGGAAGAGGTCAAGCTTACACAAAGTTTCAACCCCTGAATGAGAACTTGGTCTCAGAATACCTGCAAACACATGCAGAGCTGGCAAGCAGGCTCGGCAAGGGCGAGTGGCGTGTACGTGAAGTTGGGGATGGCAATATCAACTTCGTCTACACCGTTGAGGGCCCATCTGGAGCTCTCGTCCTCAAGCAGGTGGTAGCCTCTGATCTTGAAGGTTGTTCACTCATGCAGTATAATTTCAGAAATAAGTATTATCTTCAGAAATATTTAAAGTGTAGTGTGCGCTGTGGCTTTAGGCAGGATCACTTGTTGCTGATCAGCTTGAGCCAAGACGACAGAAGGTTGTCAGTCTGGTTATCAGTGATTTTCCAAGCTGTTGAAGACCACTGACCGCTTCCTGAATGCAGGCCCTCCCCTACCTCCGCTGCCTTGGCGAGTCGTGGCTGCTTCACAAGGACCGGGCCTTTTACGAAGTCAGTGCGCTGAAAACACATGGCAAATACTGCCCCAATCATACTCCAGAAGTGTACCTGGAAGACAGGGTAATGGCTATTACAGCAATGGAATACCTCAAGCCACCTTTTCAGATACTCAGGAAGGGTTTGATTGCTGGGAAGGTCTACCCACTGCTTGCTCAGCACATGGCCAAGTACATGTCCAGCACTCTGTTCCACACGTCTCTCCTTGCTCTGTCCACAACTGAGCATAAGGCAGAAGGTCGTTATCTTCACCAAGTACCTTCTTGAACTGCACTAATTGTGCATGCTCTTTCTTGCTTCTGTTATATAAGCTTTTCATTGTTCAGCTGCCAAAGCTGTTGCTCCATCATACCAGAAAGAGAACTGGCAGCTTCTTAGTCCTCTCTAAAGTGAGCAAATTAAAACGAGGAGCTCCTGTACCACCACTAGGAATTTCATCTTTTCTAACGAGTGTCATGCCTTGCTATGACAGTGTCCAAGTACTGTGGCAACTTCGAGATGTGCCGCCTCACGGAGCTGGTCATATATACTGAGCCTTACATGGTGGCCCCTAACAATCGCTGGACTTCTCCTCAATTGGACTTGGAAGTGAAGAGCCTGCGAGAAGATGATGAGCTCAAGCTTGCCATTGCCAAGTTGAAGGCTACGTAAGCACATGGTCCATGTGCACAATCTGCCAGAAACGCCAAACCTCAGTGCAGCAGCATTCGCATGTCCAAAACTGTGGTCTCAATTGATTTCTTTGATATAGAACTCTGCCTGTGGCTGCACAAAGTCTATGAAGATCTCTTGGACTGCCTTCGGATGCACTGACCTGCTTATGACACTGTCCACACGATTGAGGGAGCAGATTCTGCGAGAGGACCCAGGCTCTACTGCACGGCGATTTGCACACAGGATCCATAATGGTAACAGAGGATGCTAGTCAAGTCATTGACCCTGAGTTTGCCTACTATGGCCCGATGGGATTTGATGTTGGAGCATTTATTGGTAATCTCTTCCTGGCATACTTCAGCCAAGATGGTCATGCAACCAAGGAGCAGCCTAGGGAGGTACAGGCATATGCTCCTTCCAGTAGAAAGAATTCAGGCCCCTTGGTAAAAGTGAGATTGAATTCTCTCCAGTAGTAAGAAGTCAGGCCCCTCTATACAGTGTAGTAAAGCATATTGTAGGCTCATTTGGCAGGCTAAATTCCCTATCTTATGTCCCACTTATCTTTACATGTCGATGTTCTAAATTGCAGGAATATAAAAGCTGGCTGCTGCAAACGGCCAGTGATACCTGGGCCATCTTCACAGATTCATTCCGTAGCTTGTGGACAAATGCTTCCACGTGTGTTGGAGATGCATATCCAACCGCACTGTACAACACCAATAACTTGCAGGAAATGGCTCAGAGAGAGTATCTGATGGAGCTATTTCACGACTCTATGGGGTTCGCTGGCGCGAAAATCATAAGGTGACAAATTTCGAGGGGCCAATCATCGATAGTTGCTGTTCCTGGCTATCTCTGAAGTCCTGTGTCACGTTGGCTGGATTGCTAAATTTGAGAAGGCTATTGCACCAAAAGTTACTGCTTGTTCATGCCCAGCCTCAAGCAAGCTGTAAGTTATGATCTGCAGGCGGCTTGTTGGTGTCGCCCATGTGGAGGATATGGAGAGCATAGCGGATCCAGACATTAGAGCCACCTGCGAGAGACGAGCACTCTCATTTGCCCGCCAGCTCGTTAAGGGCAGTCAACAACTTGGTAGTATCCAGTCAGTGCTGGATTTGGCTGAGTCAAGCTGACAGCAAGCTAGCTCAGACCTCTTTGTGTTAATTAGTAACCCATTCGCTTATTCTTTGCTGGGAAGTTCGAAGCAGTGATGAGCTGCGACATGCTTGCAAGCACTATTTGCCTGGATGGACGTCTACTAAGCACGCCAGTCATGTCTCCTTAGCCAGCATTACTCTGAGCTTCGCTCCCACGTTGATGTGGACTGGAGCTCCTTTGCGCTGGTCAATCAGGCCCCATTTGTACCCCAAGGACCGCTGCCAATGATCTGAGTATTTGCTGCATATACTGAACAATGAAATCAAGTAAACTAACAATCTGGTGATCGAGATGTGGGCCTGTGCTGAGGGTGCTATCTGCCAAGCTCCTTCTTCAGCTGGGCCAGCATGTCCTCGACCTCCTCTTCCCTGCTTTTAGCAGGCTCTGCCTTGACCTTGTCCTTGACAGCGTCAGCCTTCTTCGCACCATCAGTTGCCGTGGCTCGATATCTGTCGCTGTCCTTGTCATGCCCCTGACTTGAGTCAGCCTGAGGCGGCCCGATGCCAATCTCCTTCTCCAGGAACTCCACAAACTCCTCACCGAGCTCCTGCAATGTAGATGAGTGTCAACATTCGCATTCTTGCAACTGAGTTGAGATCTCATGAGGTAAGATTCTATGTGGACTGAAAAGTCATGCCAAGGCCTGCAGTTCAAGAGTCACGTCTGCTGCGGCAAACATACAGAAATCTCCTCCCATAGGCTCTTCGGCGTCTCTCGCCGAGCTGCTGAGCGCCGTTCAAGATCCTTCTGCAAGTCTGCAAAGAAGTCCCCTGCATCGCACGACCACGTCCACATGAGCTCTATATTCCGCTTGAGGACACCTTCGCACATGGCAAGCTGACACCTTCTGTATGATCTGCAGCGACGCGTTTGATATTGCAGATCAGCCTGCCTTTGCTGTGCCACTCTTAGGGAATGATCAAGCACTCTTGTTGCCCACGATGAGATATTGGTGATATCTTTTAGGACCCGACCCAGCCATGCAGCTTCCCCAGAATCTCATCCCCATCACTAGCGGCACCCAGCACCGCCCCCTTTCCCCCCCCATCTTCCTCCTCTCCCGGCCGCCAAACCCTCCCCAGCAACCCCAACCACAGGTTAGGTTGTTAGTGAGCTTCTGGTGGCTGTACCCAGAGACTTCTGCACGTCTTTGACAAGCAGTCCTGCATGCCAGGGTGCAGGCGACGCGCGGATATGAATGCCGGGCTTGCATGTGAAAAACGAGGCTAGCCACCTACACATAATGGCAGCCCCTTCAGCAATGAAGCCGTCCAATCCGAGCAAGTGTGCCACGCTTGCATGCGCGGGAATTTCGGCCGGCGGTTGCTGCTGCCGCAGGTTGCAGCGCTCACCTATGCCGTAGAAGGCCTCCTCCGGCGATGGAGCCTTGGCGCCACCGCCCCCCGTGGCCCACTTGAAGGGGTCGAAGTCCTGGGCTGACGCCGCTCGCTTCTCGCCGCGGTCGAAGCGCGCCCTGCTGCCGTCGTCGCTGAGCGTCTGGTACGCCTGCTTCACCCGCAGGAACTGGTCCTGCGCGTCTGGCTGCCGCACCACGACCAGCCCGACCGTCAGAAGCGGCAGAGCGTCAGATGGCCGCCCAGCGTGACGGAGTAGGGAGGAGAGGAGCAGCCGAGGCGCCCGGAAACGACGCCAAGCTTCATGCACGAATTCCTCGGCACTTGGCTGGCGATGGAGCGGGTGACCCCGTCTGGCCAGGAGCTTCGCGGCAGCCCGCAAGCCGAAGCCCGAGCCCGCAACGGCGGCAAGCGTCGCGAATGAAGGGCAGATGGACGGGGCGGGCTCCAGCTCCACGAGGTGGCGCGGCACACCCACCGCCTTGTTGACGTCCGGGTGGAGCTTGAGCGCCAGGCGGCGGTACGCCTGCTTGATCTCGCGCTCCGACGCGCTGCGCGGCACCTTGAGCACGTCGTACGGCGACTCCGAGGCCGCCGACGCTCGCGCCGCGCCCGCGCCCGCGCCGCCGCCGGCGGC
>WELB01000023.1:855113-891972 GCA_009602725.1 Spirogloea muscicola
GGCCCCGGCGGCGGCGGCGGCGGCGGCGGCGAGCATGGCCACCGGGCCGCCGAACCAGCCGGGTTTCGCGGCGCCCGCCGCGGCGCGGCTGCCGGCGTCAGTCCAAGGGGCTGACGCGTGCATCGGCGCCTTGGGCGCCGCCACGTGGCCCTGCGGCCAGCCTAGCTGCACGGCAGCCCGACGGGACGTTGCACGTTCGTTTTGCCGCACTGTGGCTTGGAATCAGGCCATAATAAGCGGCCGTCGCTGGATCTTGTTGCAGCAAGAGCGGGTATGGCTTTGCTTCGTCTGAGAAACCGTTGTACCTTGTCCATTCCATTGGGCTGGCCTCTCCCAGCCACCAGTCAATCTGGCCGCGCTTGCTTTTGTACTGGCTCTAGAGGCGTGCAAGTAGAATCGTCACCCTATCAGCGCTTTCCGGCCGCTTCGGACCTTGTCAATTATGCTCGGGCTGGCTTTTCACAGCCCTCGCCCCCTTTTGGGGTAGCCACTTTCTTTCTTTCTTCAGTTCAAGCATACATGACTCATATCTGAAGTGAAGTCAACGCCAGGCGTTCGCCTTCATCTCTAGAATCATGTGCGAAGCTGGAGTTGGACGGATAGGATCTCAAGTGGCATGATGGTCACACTGTGCTTGGCTCTTCAGCATGAGGCGGCAGTTTCCTTGTTGCCGATTACGAGCTCAGTAATTGCAACTACCTCAACACATGCATTTGCAGTGCTTCTCCTCTTCTGCAGCTGCTAGCTACTGACTTTGCCTCCAATGGATCTTTGTAGAGGAGACTTGAGTATAATTTCAATAAGCAGATGGCCGTTGTCGCAGCCTTCTTGTATAATGAGTATTCAGTTGCGCGCCTGCTGCCCTAGGTGTAGCCAAATTTTCGGGCTCGCGGTCAGTGATTGAACACTATTCCTCCGTGCCCATTGTCACCCTACCCTACCCTACTGTCAAACGTTGTCCATATCAGGCATTTGCAATGCAGCCCAGTAGTTTCGAAGTACAAACAATGCTCTAATTCCTCAAAGCGGTACTTGTCATGTTTCTGCTCACACACACAGAGTAGGAGGTCAGGATGTCCTTAATCAGAGGTCAATGACCGGGGGTTAAGGAGCTAACCCAGTACATAGCGAAGCACTCGTGCACACAGTGCAGACGAGGACCTCACTCCATCGGGCTGCCGCAAGGCTGCTTCACCTCCTGGGCAACACCAACGACTGCTCTGTAGAGGGACGCAGCCACAGGCTCCTCGCAGCATGCCAGGAACGAGCTGTGGCTACGAGCTGCAGCAGCAGGCAGGCAGCAGCAGGGCTGCGTCCACAAGGCTTCAAATTCTCGAACTCCCTTCGCCTGCAGGCCCCTCCGGACCTTGACAATGCCTCCTGGGCTGGCCTTCTGTGAGGAGAGAAAGACTCTTCCAGTAGAGGGCGATGGCTGTAGTTGGCCAGTCAGAAGAAGAATTGAACAATTCACAGCTAGTCGCCCTCTTTTGCTTTTTCGGGAAGAACTTCGTATAATTTCTCAGCCCAAAGTTTCCTGTGCTTCCTGTGCCAATGCCCCTTAGGGTTTGTTTAGGGTTTGTGTGGGAGTTGCCCCGAGGCCGACTCCGTGAGGGGCAGGCCTCACGAATACACGAGGGCCACCGAGGGCCACCTGAGGGCAACCGGAGGTAATCTGAGGGGCCATCCGGAACGAGCAAGGTTCCGGAGGCGACACGGATCACATGAATCACTAGCTCTTACAGTACAAAGCAATGCCTGTGAGAGGCCAGCCCAAGAGAAATGAACAAGGTCTCAAAGGCCGGAAGGCATGAACTTACGTAACTATTGTCTGTAAGTTCTGCAACGGACGCTTATTTATCTCAACTTAGGGAATGCAGATCTGAGTCACTAGAGGGCGGCAAAGCGTCACCTTGAAATCACAGCGTGTCAGAGTATGACAGTCTCATAGAGAAAGTAAGCTCTTCCAAAGGGGGCGAGGGCTGTGAAAAGCCAGCCCAGAAAAAGTGGACAAAGTCTCGTAGCTCGGGCATGTTCAGAGCACTTGCCTGTGACGCTGCACAGGCATGTAGTGGTACCAGCACCAATTTGGTGCTCACATTACGTGGAAGTCAAAACGCCGGGCAAGCCAGCTTTGGCTTGACATTGACCGACCTTACACAAGTACCTATTGACATGTCTACCATCTAATGAGTGCACACTTCGGAAAAATTCACGTATTGGCTGTGAAGAGCATCACGAGTAAGAAGATAACGTCAAATGACGGCTGATCCTATGAGCTATGCACGGCTTCACATCAATTTTAGCATAACACATTAATTGTACTCTGGGGAGTATACAACGCCTACCAAGGAGCTACAAATTTGGCCACACCCTGCACTGCTCAGCCAACAAGCTGCCACAAAGCAAATCATGGCCACGCAAATGCAGGTGCAACTTTGTTCAATCAGAGAACAATTCCGTGGGTAAGGCAACCTCTTGATGGCTGACCTACCTAACTAAGGCCCCTCGCTGCCCTCCCTCTCCACTACAGGCTTTTCCGCCCTCTACTTCTTTCGATCCGTACTTGCTGACTAGAGGGTATTGAGCGTCCACTCGCAGAAGTCACGTAGAGTAGCGTGCTTTTGAGCCTTGCGGCCCTTCTTACACCTTGTACACTCTGGGCTGGCCTCTCACAGCCATGCCTTACTTTGCAAGAGCTATTCCTTCACCGAACGTCGTCAAGAGTCGACACTCCCGGGTGAATCTGACTCCGCCTCGCCTGCACAAGCGGGCGCACGCACTTCCCAGGCCGTGCCAGGAGGGCGCGAGCGTGTGCACTAGGCAAGCCAGACGCCACAGAGCCTCACTACGGTGGACTCCGAGCATTGACACATGATTGAATAATTTTGCAAGGCAATTGTGAAACTTGTGTGACAGCGTAAATTTAAGCATAGCCCTGAAACAATTGTTAGAGGTGTGGCATGTGGGCTCTCCTGCTTTACCTACGATGTTGAGGAGATGTGAGTCCTAGAGCCTATTATCGATCCGCTGAACATTGCTCCAGCGGCACTTCATTATATTTCAGGGTTACTTGAGGTGGACCAATTCTGCCACTTCATCTCTTGTGAGGAGAGACGCCAAGAGACCTAGGTGCACCTGCGCATTCCTCTGCCAATCATTAGCAAATAAAATGCTGACCTCTTTCAATTGAACATGCAGGACATCAGCCGCGTTGATGCCATGTTGCTGTTGGGTCGTGATCTCTGTGACGAGGCAGGGAATGCTCTCCGTCGTCTGCAATCTTCCGCTTTACTCATGGCCCAGCCTAACCATAGCAACGCTACTGCAGCAGGCATTTAGAAGGGTCCCGGCCTGTGAAGATTCCTGGTTTGAGATGTCTAAGCGTCTTGCTTAGCAGAGATTGACTTATGCAGTCCACTTGACACACTCCTGCACTGCTCGGCCGCACTTCAGATAGCTACCACCGCTTAACTCAAAGTCGTGATTTAGGTCCAGCAGGGACAAGTTGGCAGTGCTGTCTGTACGTAGTATGTCGGGCAAAGCTCATTCTCAAATCCAAACATGACTAACCAGACGTTTATGACAGTTGAGGAAGGGGTTTTTGACATGGAGGACATTTACAAACTAGTGATTGCTTAAGAGGCCACTGATGTCACATTCCATACCATTCATGAGGGGTTTGCTGGATAGAGCTTTGTTAAAGCTCGCTGAGTAAGAGGAAAGAACCGGGCAGGATGCATGACCAACCTCAAATTTGAGTCCTTGCAATGCCTTTTCATGGGATGCGATATGTCAAGCTGCCATCTTCATGGAGGTCATCTGGCTACTCCTTTCAGCATCAAGCTGCTGTCATGGGAGTATTGACGGTTTTGAGGACTCCTGACGTTTCCAATGTATGGTTGAATACATACTGAGAGTAGCACTTCGTTGAAGAAGCATGTGCAAATCGCCCGGCTGGACATCTTACGTCAAATTTCACAAGGGCCCACGACCATCCGCTGTAGCGGGTACAAGCTCAAGCTGATGGACCAACTGCTGTCAGTAATCAAGTTTTTCTCAGTCCGTATGCAGGCAAACGCTTCAACCAACTGTGATGCATCTATGCTCTGAACGCGATAGGGCATGAATTTTGTGCATTATCTAAGATTGTCTATAGATACCACTCATTAGCATTTCTTGGTTGGTTGAGAATCACTTAGTTGGGTGCTCGCTGAACTCCTCAGCCTGTTCTAGGATCCGCCATTTTGGAGTTGGGTCGGCAGTTCACCCATCTGTTGTATTTGATACTTTTTACTGAATGTGCAATTCATCATGCTATCCATCATCCATGTATGTTGTGCTTGTATGAATCTCAGAGCCAATTCCTCTCCTGATTATCACGCTGTCTTTCTTAACATCTATAAATCCGTTGTCCTGCATGCCACCTAGATTATGACGTCACCTCTGACCCTGCTGACTTGACTGGCCTAAGACTGTTGTTGGCAGTCAACGCCTGATGGCATGACAGTGCCTTCTGCGAGGGGAGGCACGCCCCGCTGAGGCTGCAAGAAACAATGTCCTGGCGAAGGTGTCATCACCCGCATTTTTCTTGTGTAACTCTTCGTCCCTTGACGAGCAGGGGTGTGCATAAGGCAAGGTACGAGAAAGAAAGTGCGCGCCCATAGAAAACAGGGGCTGGCAGAAGCCAGCCGAAAAAGAATGGACAAAATCCAAAGAGCTCCAACAGATGCCGGAAAGAAGGGAAAAGACACAGCTAGGCATCTAGACAATTAGACACGACAACTCCACAGGAAGCTCAATAACCGCGGGAAGCTCAATACCCGAAGGAAGGTACGAGAGACGGCAAGCATCAGGCCGGGCAAAGACTTTTGAGGACGACAGGCCTGCTGCAAAACCGCCGGCTGCAAAACCCTATACCCTAAAGCCTAAGTCCTGAACCCTAAACCCTTAAGCCAAAAGCCTAACCCAAAACCCTCAACCTCTAAACCTAAACCAAAACCTAAAACCATAACGCGTCTCCTGACACATTTGGTGGGGCTTCCTCCTCCATTTTGTCGATTTGATCTGGACTGGCCTCCGCAGACGCGGCGAGCCAGCCGACTTCAACGCCGCTGGCTCGTGGGCTCAGGTATACCGGATGCGCCTCTCTGTATCCCTGCAGCGGTCCATGGCCCACGCTCTGCATCTGCGAGCTGGCCGTGCTCTCGCTGCGGGCTCTGGCTTCGTCAGGGTGATAGCTTCCCGGCAGCTAGTCTGTCGGATCTGAGGCTCCTCACTCGTAATTACTGAGTGATCCATCCTCCCCCTGTTTTACCATAGCATCCTCAGGCCCCTTTGTAGCTGCTCACCGCTCTTAGGCCCCTCTGAACCTTTGTGAATTCTTTTTGGGCTGGCTTTTCGCAGCCCTTGCCCCCATTGGGAGTGCCACTTCTTCTTTCACAGCGATCGCCTTACACCGAAAGAGCTGCTTCATATCGTGTTTCACAACGAAAATTGCTCCTGTAGGAAGGCGATATCTGTGAGAGGGCAGCCAAAAGCGGTAACTCGTTCTAAAGGAAAATTTCGTGTATTTGGAACAAACATAGGCCAATGGCCAAGTACAAAGGCAAGCAAGCACATCTAAATATCTACATAACCTACAGCAGGTTGACCCGCTCAAAATCCACGGGTCAAAACATAAAGGTCGCTAACCGATGCATGAATACTAGATGTCAGGTACGAAGCCCTTCTGTCACCAACTAGAGCTCGCCCAGCTTTCTGATGCAAGGCATTAGCCTGAGCTCGCTGCAAACAGGCCGAAAGTCGACGTCGCAAGAACGACAAATATGCAGCTGGCAAGCCCATTTCAGCCGGAAACACATCTGCACGTCGTGTGTAGCCTAGATTGGCAATGTTTTGGAGGAGGGTGTGGAATCGAGGACCCAGACAGCCATAGATGTCGATTGCCGCTGGCAGGAGAAAAAAGGGGGCGGGGGTTGTGAAAGAGAGAAGGGCGCGCCCATAGAGGAGAGGGGCTGGGAAAGAGAAAAGGCTCGCCCATTGAGGAAAGAAGAAGGCTCGCCCATAAAGAAAGAGGGGCTGGCAAAGCCAGCCCAAAAAGAATGGACAATGTCCAAAGCCGAAGAATGAGAAGCCGAGGAAGGACTCCTCTACTCTACCAATCACGACAACATACTAGGGAAGCTCAGTACCCGCGAGTGAGCAACATCAGGTCCGAGTAGCTCGAGGCAGGGAAGGAGGCACTGGGCTGGACAGGGGCTGGAAAAGCCAGCCCAAAAAAGAATGAACAAAGTTCGACAGGGGAAGCGCTAAACCAAAAGGAATAAGCAGCTATTGAATTACTCAGTAGAAAGGGCTCGCCCATTGAGGATAGGGGCTGGAAAAGCCAGCCCAAAAGAGAATGAACAAAGTACGAGAAGGGGGCCAGGGGAAGCTGCTAAGAAAGGCAAGCACAAAAAGAAAGAAAGCAGCTACGAAGCACTCAGTAAGAAAGTGCTTCGTAAGGGAGGACGACTCTTCCAGTAGAGAGGAATTTTCGTGCATTTGAAACAAACGAAGGCCAAATGGCCAAGTACAAAGGCAAGCACATCTAAGACCTACATAACCTACAGCAGAATGACCCGCTCAGTAACCGCGGGTCCAGTAGAGGGCGATGGCCATTTGGCCTTGTTTGTTTCAAATACACGAAAATCTTCGATGGCTGTGATTGGCCAGCTTAGACAACACAATTGAACAAAGTTCGAAGTGCCAGAAAGAAAGAAAGAAAGTGCTCGCCCTGAGAAAAAGAAGGTGCTCGCCCATTGAGAAAGGGGAGATTTCGTGTATTTGAAACAAACGAAGGCCGAAGGCCAAGTACAAAGGCAAGCACATCTAAAGAGGGGGCCAGCAAAGCCAGCCCAGAAAGAATGGAAAATGTCGAAAGCCAAAAAAAACACACAGCTAGGCAGCTAGACAATTAAATACGACCAAAACACAGGAAGCTCAATACCCACGGGTGAGCAACATCAGGTCGGAGTAGCAGGAAAAGATGCATTCAGACGCGACCCACAAAAAAAAAAACACACAGCTAGGCAGCTAGCAAGCGGGCCAGATTCAGTGGTGGCAGACTTCTTGCAGAAGCAGCCGCGATAGCGCGGCCGGCACGCGAGTGGACGGCATGAGCGAGGGAGCGTTGGAGGGACACGGAGAGACAGAAGGGTTGGACAAGTTCACGGCCACTGTTTACCTCTTTGGCTTGGGATATTGTCCATTCTTTTTGGGCTGGCTTCTCCCAGCCACCAGTCAATTCGGCCGCGCTTTTCCCCTGAAGAAAATTTCGTGTATTTGAAACAAACATAGGCCAATGGCCAAGTACAAAGGGCAAGCAAGCACATCTAAGAAGGAGGAGAAGGAGAGGGCGGTGGCTGAGAGAGGCCAGCCCATAAAAAAGAACAAAGTAAGGCGGCTCTCCAATGTAAAGCTTTCCGGCTGGCTTTGCCAGCCACTCTTCTCTATGGGCGAGCACTCTTACCGGAAAGTAGAAGAAGAAAGTAACAGCTCCGCAATGAAAATCAAGAAGAAATCCCTCCTCAGTGAAGAAAGACGCTTCCAGGAGAGGAAGAAAGCGGGGCCAGATTGACTGGTGGCTGGGAAGGCCAGCCCAAAGTAATGGACAAGGTCTGAAGGAGCTGGAGTGCGAAGGAGAGGTTACTAAGAGTTACTGAGAGCCTCCTTGTCGTCTTAGCACTTAGTCCCCTGCTTTCTGCTCCATTCGGCTCCTCTTGACCTTGTCCATTCCTTTTGGGCTGGCTTCTCCCAGCCACCAGTCAATTCGGCCGCCCTTTTCCCCTGAAGGAGAGGGCGGTGGCTGAGAGAGGCCAGCCCATAAAAAAGAACAAAGTAAGGCGGCTCTTCAATGTAAAGCGTTCCGAAGAGCCTCCTCCCGAACCCAAAGCGCACGAACAGTTCCGCTAGTGACCGCCTTGTACTGGGGCGCACTGCTGGCCCGCAATTTAGCCCACCGTTCTGCGCAAGGCTCATGCCGTTGGCCCAGCCGGACGTCTCGCGGCCGTCGCGACGCCTAGGGCAGGGCAGGGCGGCCGGCAGAGCCGCCCTGCCCACTTGGCTGCCCTGTCATTTTGCAAGAGCTGTTTCTCCGGCGGCAGAGCCGAGCCTGCCGCCGCCAGCAGCGGAAGAAGAAACGAGCTCTCCCAATGAGAGCTCTCCCAATATGTAGGTCTTCAGATGTGCTTGCCTTTGTACTTGGCCATTTGGCCTTCGTTTGTTACAATCACACGAGATTTCTCTCCTAAGTCTTTTGTCCTTGTCATTCCTTTTGGGCTGGCCTCTCCCAGCCACCAGTCAATCTGGCCGCGCTTGCTTCAGGTCTTTCGTAGCTGCTTTGTTCCTCACGTGCTTTTGTTCCATTGTCCATTCTTTTTGGGCTGGCTTTGCCAGCCCCTCTTCTCTGTGGGCGAACCCTTTCTAAGCCTTCCCCTGGCCCCTTCGAACCTTGTTCATTCTTTTTGGGCTGGCCGTTCCCAGCCCCTTTCCTCAATCGGCGAGCACTTCCTTTCCGCTGTGGTCTGTCAGATGAACAACTGAGCGGGGCCGGTGGCGGCTCCCCAGCGGCGGCGGCGCTCGCGGACAGGAAACGAATATTCGCGCCGTCCTCTCTTGTGCGCGGCGCGCCCGGCGGCGGCGCACGTGGCAGAAAGCAGACAGTGAGCGGCCGCCACGTGGCAACATGGCGGCCCCCGCGGCAGGCGCTGGCAGATGCCCTCCCGCCCTAGAGCAGCTCAGCATCTGCGGCGAGGATATTGGAGGGCCCTGCACTCGGTGTGCACTTGGCCGTCTGCTCCGAGTGCCCTTCTGTCTGGTCAGTGAGTT
This sequence comes from Spirogloea muscicola, assembly GCA_009602725.1. Taxonomy (NCBI): domain Eukaryota; kingdom Viridiplantae; phylum Streptophyta; class Zygnematophyceae; order Spirogloeales; family Spirogloeaceae; genus Spirogloea; species Spirogloea muscicola. The sequence continues at coordinate 863,982 of WELB01000023.1, forward strand.
CCGTGTGCTTTGCGAGCCTCTTTCATGGCTTTGGACATTGTCCACTCTTTTTGGACTGGCTTTGCCAGCTCTTCTCTATGGGCGAGCACTTTCTTTAGGTAACTGAGGTGACAGTGCGAATGTACCCACATTTGAGCACAATGGAGCTGCCGTGCGGCGGGAAGGCTTCTGATCTCCCGGCTGGCGAGGACGTCGCCGGCGCCGTCTGGGGAGGCGTCGGCCCCCCCCGCCCACCTCCAAGCAATGTGTTGGCTCAGATGGGCCACCCCATCATTTCATGCGCAGGGCGCGCCGTCTCCCGGCCGCCCCGTCATCCACATCCACACCGAAACTCCCGCCGAGTGCGCGGGCCCCCCCCCGGCACCGTCCACCCGGCGGCCGGGCCGAGCTCCAGCTCCCCGCCCCCCACTGACTGACCTTCCTTCACCGCCAGCCCCCTTGGCCATAGCTCATCCTGCTTGCTCGCAGCCCGTCTCTGGCGAGCGTCCGACCCCCCGCGCCGGCCCCCTTCCACAGGTGGGCTCTCGCCGCTCCGCCAGCCCCGCTCGCCGATCGCCCTTGTTGCGCTGCCCCAGCGCACAGCCCAAACATCTCTGGGTGGTGGGGAAGAGGAGGACTCAGCGGCACCCCTCCATAGCCCCCTCCAGTCGGCTCTCTCTGGTGCCCGGTTGTGCTGGCCAGCTCGTTCCAACCCAGGGAGTGCCAAAGTCCGGCCGAGCTGCAGGAGGAGGAGAAGCTCAGTAGCAAGCCCTGGGTGCGCAACCCTCAGGCACACGCCCGCCGGGAGTTCCTTGTTACATGAGCGTCCTAGCATGATGGGAGGAGCCAGTAGCGATCGTGTCACTTGTCACTCTAAGCTGGCGCAGCTCCCTCTCCTAGACCGCCTGTCACCACTTGTCGATCAGAACAGTCCTCACTTTGGGTCGCCTGACAGCAGCCATGGACTTGCAGATACCTTCATTGCCCTTTTCATCGGACTTACTCCCCCTCCTGTTGTGATTGCTGGAGATGATTGGCATTGCTTGGCAGCGAGCCAAGGCGCGATTCCACTAGTCTCACTCCTGCTTTGCTTGCCACAGGGAAGCCAAATCTACGCCAATGGCGGCTGTAATGAAAGTGCTCTTGGCTGTGACCGGTCTTGTCGCTCTTGCTTCCATTGTACAGCCTGGTAAGCTGTCATTGGCAGCAAGCTTGCCAGAAGAATCACCAGCAATTTACCAGATTGTACTCCTCCTGCTGCACAAAATTTGGAATGTGTCAGGAGCCCATCTCTGCAGGTAATCGACAGCGACCAATCAATATGCACAGTGGCCCAATTTTGCGGGTGCTTGGTGCTTGGTGCAGTGCTCGGCCATCACGTGGACATCATTGCCTACAACGACCAGCATGGCCACATCGAGTCATCTGACCGCTTCTTCAGCCTGTGCTCGAAGAACTCTTCTGCTAACCTGGCTGGTGCAACTTCTAGCGGGCTAATCGACTCGCCCTCACCCTGTTGCTGTCGGCCGTTGCTTAGAGGAGGATATGCATTGAGGAGGGCACCTGTTACTTCACTGCTCCTGCCAATCAGCCAGAATAGACTGCTCATTGAGCTGTCATTCTTGACCATGTTGGCTAGCCTGCTTCTGATTGAAGCACCTAAATTCAGGCCTTCTTACCATGCTTGCATGGCTGTCCTGTACAGGCAACTGCCTTGGTGGCTTCGCCCGCATTGGCACCCTGGTGAAGCAGTGGCGCGCCAAGTTCCCCAAAACTGCGCTGTTTGTGCATGCCGGCGACGAGTTCACGGGTACCATCTGGAACCTCGTGTACAATGGCTCTGAGGCCGCCATCTTTGACAACCTTGTGGGCGTCGAGGTTGCTGTAAGTACAGCTTGTGATTCACCGGACATGATAACGGTCAGGCTGGTGCTTACATTCTGCTGGCAGTGCCGTTAATTCTGCATTTATCTGGCGCTTGACGCTACTGCCATTGTTCGCGCCTCCATATGTTCAGACCCTCGGCAATCACGAATTCGACAAGGGCCCCCAGGTCCTGGCTGATAACTACCTGAAGAAAGTCAACTTTCCCATTGTGTCTTGCAATGTGCACGCCACACCAGACTCCCCCATCTACGGGCTCTACCAGACCACCCCTCTCGTCAAGAAGCTACCCAAGTATGCATGCAAGAGCACCCTCCTTACATGCCACTGCTTGCTTGCTTCTGCAGTGCTTGCTCCTGTATCCCCCTGCTAGGCTCATCAATGCTGCTCAGCAGTTGACTTCAGCTCGTTTTGTTGGTGATGATGCTACAGCGGCTTGACTATCGGCATTGTCGGCTGGACGACCACAGACACCAACACTGACTCCAGCCCTGGACCAACAGTCAATGTTGCTGACTACGCGCCAGACGTCCAACGGTGCATTGATGAGCTTCTCGCCAAGAACATCACCGCAATCATTGGCCTGGGCCATGCCGGTGTTGATGTGGATCAGGAGGTCATCCGGTCCACCCACGGTGAGCATGGCAACACTCGTGCTAGCCTCAGCTTGCTTCTCTTCTTTGAGACATCCGTGGCAGTTACCATCGTGTGTTGTCCCCAGTCACGCTGAGCTTCAACATGGTGCGTGCAGTGCTCATAGTGCTGCAATATTCTGACCTGGAGACCACTGTCTACGGCATACTGTAGCATGCCATATCCTGAGCAGTGCATTTCTCTGCACCATCCTCTTAACAATGCAGGCCTCCTTGAGTGCAGATCATGCAGCCACTTGTGCTGATCTGTAAGGGACCTGCTCTGTGTACAGGTCTGAGCTTGGTCGTGGGTGGCCACAGTCATACATTCATGTGGCCACCCAAGCAAGGATATGCCCCTCTCGCTTACGGCAAGAAATATCCCAAGGGACCTATTGTTGATAGCAGTGGCTACACTGTAAGTTCAATCCACCAGGATACATTGATGTCCTTCTTTTGGAAAGCACCAACAAACTGCCTATGATGTTTGTATCACAGTCGAAATAATGCTTGACCAGTATCTCCTGACCACTGCAGACCTTAACATACAAAGTGCGGAACCTTTGGCTGACATAGTCAGCAACCGCTGTGCAGGACCCAATCATGGCAGTGAACTACCCTGAGGTCTCCACTGACACCAAGGGAAGACAAGTCCCTTACTACCAGGCACTGTGGGGCACCCATTACATGGGTAAGGCTTCCTTCCCTCTCCTCTTCTCAGTTACTCAATAAATCTTGCCACAAGCTCTGGTTGCACTGCAGCACCTTAGCAGAGAGAAGGTATTCAGCAGCCTCCTGTCCTCGTCTTGGATGTGGGCAGACACAATCAGCGCTTGGATCTACGAGGATGGGCATGTGAACATGGGCTTCTGTATTGCCCAGCCCGTGCTGCTCGGAGGGGCCGCCAGCTCCAACCCGGTTGCAGAGGACCCTGCAGTCACCGCGGTCATCGACCAGCTCCTGCCGCCCATTACCGTGTTCCGCGGCAAGGTAACTTACTTGTGCCCCTCTTCACTCAGATCATGACGAGGCGTCAATGTTGCCCCAAGTCGCTTGGGACCAGGCTTGATATTTGTGAATTCAAGGCATGATGCTGCAATGGCCGCAAGTCGGAGTAACTTGCAGCCGGATAAGAGTGACCCTGACGAAACCCAGAAGTAGCAGCCGGCGAGAAACTCTCCATCTCTGATTCTGATTGAATGTGCTGAGATCAGGTCATTGGCCACACCAACCAGAACCTCATTGCCCCGTTCAACCTAGCCAAGCAGCCGGGTGAGAGCAACCTGGGCAATGTAGTGGCAGACGCTATGGTGTATGCGTTCCAGCACCAGGCCTCATACCCCAATTTCGTCCAGCAATATGGGCCCGTTAACATCGCCGTTACCAACCCTGGCGGCCTTCGAGTCAACATCCAGGCAGGCGACATCACTTTCGAGCAGGTCAGTTGCCACATGGGGCTTGTACAGCGTTGTGCTTGCTTGTGCCATGGTTTCTTGCGAAGAAGTCACCTGGACCCTGCATACTTGACTAGCACACATCGCACAGCTGCGAGCATTTTCCATCCATTACTGTAAGAGAGTAGTGCGATGTCACCAGTCTACGTGCCTGAGAATGTCGTTTCTTGGTGGCAGGTCTTCCAAGTCCTTCCGTTTGGTGACTACGATCAGGTTGTGGCAATCAGTGGCTTTGGTCTCAATCTTGTCCTGAATGCCAACATCCCGTCCAATGGCCAATTCCTGGATGTCGGCGTGGTAAGAGCTCAAACTCACTGCTGCGATGGTGCATCATTGCACAGAAGGAAGGGCAAGCATTAAAGCAAGGGCGAGCATTTTCTGTATTGTGTTGACTTCTACAATTCTCATACTTATGATGGCAGTATGTGTCCTCTCTTACATGCTGAGGAGTCCACGATCTTGAGATTCTCTATTGGTGTGTTGCACTGCTCCAGTTCTCCGGCGTAAGAGCTGTACTGGATGCCAGCGACTACAAGACGGCCCACTACACAAGCCTGCTGGTGGACAATGGTGGCGGTAACTACGGGCCCATTGACCCCAACAAGACATACTACGTACTCGTGCAGAATTTCATTTATGGCGGCGGCAGTGGGTATGGAGCGATTGCCCAGTATGGCACGCTCCTAGTGAACTTTGGGCCCCCCCAGTCTGATGATGTTGTGGAGTACCTACAGGCTGTGAGCCCCATCAGCGGCAATCTTGACGGACGTCTCATTGTTAACTTCTAGGCATAAGTCGTCATCTGACTCCATCTGAAGGAAATCAGTTAACTGCTGTATGTCCTGGTTTTGTTAGGTTGCTAGCCAGCTATTTCTTGGCATAGCGCTGTAGCGAGGCTGCAGAGTAGCAACTAATGAGAGTCCATGCACCTACTACCCAAGGTGGACTGAGGAGCATGTTATCTGGCCTCGCAACCATCTCAATTTTGTCAAGCTTGGCATCCTTTGAGAAGCCGGCACTGCATCTTTGCTACCGACTGGACCACTTGGCTGGAATGTGATATGTTTTGGCCTTGCCTGAAATTTGGACTGTGAAAATGGTAGGCACTAAATTATGTCGTTTGGCCTTGCCCCAACTTTAAATCGTGAATATTGTGGCATGAGATTGCGGCTTGGTTCAATGTTGCTGGCGACGAGTGTCACAACACGGTGTTTGCAAGCCTGCATGACTTGATTGCATTTGCCACTGCACTCAGTGTACATCTTAATGCAGCCCTCGCACAGCATGACATTAGCTGCTCTTTTCGGAAATGGCACTTTCTGCACGAATGCTGTGCCAGTGATCAGCGGAGGACCGATTGTACGACGCCGTTTGGATAGGATAAAGTGTCGAGTTCCAGAGCTTGCAGTAGCTGTGTGTGGCTGTACATGCCGAACATGTCACAATGTGTGGAGAGCGGTGACAAATGATCCTCAAACCTGCGAAGAAAGAGCTCATGTGTCAACTTCGTAGCCAAAGAGAAGGCGGGCGATGCACACAAGTTGAAAGGGTTGCCAAGCAAGCCATTACACTATATAAGGAAAACAAGGAATGTTTGATGGGGGCTCAGCTAACAAAACGAAAACCAGCAGTAAGAGGGTGCCCAAAGATGCTCTTTGTACTGAGTATGTCAAGCAGAGCCACCGTGCAGACCTCGTGAAGGGTTTCGGTGATGAGCAGGTCCACGCATTCGCCTGCTGGGGGCATAAGGCAGGCGCTGGAGGCGCCGGACTGGGATACGGCACCACTTCAGATTGCAGCAGCTTATCCAGATCCCAATCCTCGTCCAACCACAGCTCTGCATCTCGCAGGAGAAGAATTGTCATCAATTCGTAGGCGTTCAGACATATTTATGCAAGCTCGTCTTAAAATCTCATACGATGCAACAACTCAACAATGACTGTCGACACGCTTGCTGTTCTACTCACCAGGCATCACCAGCGACTCCAGTCCGTGGAGTGGGTCGTCGACTGCATGTAGGCTGCTGTCATCATCTAGGAGGCGGTCTGTGGAGCTGTCGGTGCTCTCCTTGTCCTCCAACGTAGTTCCTCCAGGTGGGCTAGCTGCTCCTTGCAGCTTGCACAACCGGCTGGATGTCGTAACAGCGACTGTGGTGGACTGTCCGAACCCTTTGCCCGGCGAGTTGCAATCAAGGGGACGACAATGCGCGAGCACCTCGGGAGACGGCATCGTAAGTTCCGCAACATAAGCTGCTGTTGAGGGATGCTTCGGCCCCATGCCAGGGCCATGGCTCCAGCTGCACTGGCTGGTCTCGAGGACACTGGAGGCGGCGGCAGGCACCCATGCAGGCGGAGGCCAAGCGGCAGAGAAGAGGGGGTCCGCTTGATCCTCCTCCAGGGCGCAGGCATTGTCAGAGGCGGCGGACGTTCTGAGCGCCTGCCACAGCCAGCTCTCAGGACAGTCGTGGCCTTCCGTCGCCGGCGTGGCGGGCGTGGCCACAGAGGGCGTCGAGGCCGTGCTGGCGCTCGTGGCCGTGCAGCAGCTCTCAAAGCTGCCTGCTGGCAGGCATGCCCGGGCCGCGGTCTCGCCGCCACTGCCATTCCTGTGGTCCTCAATGGACGACACAGCGTTGCTGCAGGTCGTGGTCTCGGAGCCGGCCTGCGAGGGATCCGTCGGCACATCCGTGGGCAGCCTCGTTGAGCCTTCCAGGCCATCCAGTGAGGCCGGCATCGTTGGCTGCTCGGGCTGTCGTGCATTGATGGTCCGCCTCTTCATCGCTGGCTCTGAGCCGGATGGCCAGGAGGAAGAGCAGAGCTTGGCGCCAACGGAAGCGTGCTGGGCGAGGCGTGCAGGCACCGCTGCAACTGGCGTCGCCGAGGGACCGGCATGGCGTGCGTGGTAGGCCAGCGTGGCGCGGACGCAGCCAGCGCCTCCGCCGTCGAGGTTGAAGTCCTGGCGGGGGAGCCGGCGGCTGCCACCGCCGCCGAGGTCGAGCTTGGGGAAGGGGATGGGGATGGCGACGGCGCCCAGGAGGCGGTCCTCGAAGCTGCCGCGGTGATGGCTGGACACCCACACCTCGCACCGCACCTCCGCCTCACCGCCCACAACTGCCACCTGCACAGCTTGCACAGCTCTCACAGCGGTCAGCGCAGCAGCGCAGCAGCCGCGCCGCATGGTGCTCGTGGCTCCGAGCGACTATGCCAGAGCACGAGCTTGTCACCTGGAGGCACTGGTTGAAGTTGGGGTTGCTGCCACCGCGGCGGATGGTGCGGGTGAGCAGCGCAACTGGGCCAGCCGCTCCGCCAGCGGCGCCGTGCAGCAGCTTGACATACACGTCCTGCAGGAATGCCGAAGCGCGAGACAGGTTAGCACAAAATTATCCGCAATCGAGCGAGAGCAGTAGCGTCCTCGTCAATGGCCACTCCCTCGAGCAAGGACAGGCGCTTGAAGGCATCGTCAGGCTCGCAGCGGCTGGCGGGTGACGGTGGAGCTCGCAGTGAGGTCAACTACGTGCAGAAGCACACCTGAGGACCGAGCGGGCTGATGTTCCGCAGGCCGCGAGCTCCGTGCAGCAGAACGTCCAGGATGCCCACGACGCGCGGTACCGCCTCGTTGCCACCGCCGCCGCCGCCGTCCCGAGGCCGCTTGCGCTGCCGGCCCATGGTGCGGGCTGCCGCGGTTCCTGCCGTCGACTTCGCAAGAGCGTACTCGAGGCACAGAGAGCCGGCCGAGCCCACAGCGCGCTGCGTCGACGGGCCGAGGCGCCTGCGTGAAGCACGCGGGCTTGCACTGCAGTAGCGGTGTGGCGCAACGAGCGCTGGCGAGCGCCTGAGGATCGGGTGCCGGGCCAGGCCAGCGGCGTCTCGCGGGTGAGCTCTCAGGGGAGCGCTGCCGCGGCGGCGCAGAGGCGGAGGAGGGGGAGGAGGGCTGCGGAGGCGGAGGTCGCGCAGGCGGGGGGCAGCGATGGAGGAGGGGGGCTGGTGGCGCCGGAGGAGGGCGCCCAGTATGGGCGGGCCTCGGGGGACGGGGCCGCCACATTGGCGGCGGGGCCACAGCCGGAGACGCCCCAGCGATCACCACTGTGCCGCGAGGCCAGGTCCGCACTGCCGCCTGATCTGGCGGCGCCGCCACGCCTCTAGCGACGGTTTGACTCGCTCGGTGGCGTGGAAAAGCTCTTCTGCGTCATTCCATCATGTCGCGCTTGTCAGCGCATCCCCGGCTTCGTGTAGTCAAAAGCATGGCGACTGCCCCGGACGCCTGTCGAGTTTTGTAATAGTGAGCAGATGAAGTCCAGATAAGCAAGCGCGGCGCTGCTTCACTGGCCGCGGGGGACAGATGGCGTGCAGTCATTCGGAGGACGATCTGGCCGACCCATCTTCCAGGAAAGGCGGCGGCCTCCGCCTGCCCCTTGGGCGCCGCCCAAACAACATTCTCATCTGCACTATTCCCTTATTCAAGACTCATCAAGACTCGCAGGAATGGAATAACGTGTCACTCACTTCCACGTACAGCATTGACATCCAATCGCATCGATGCTGCTGTGTTACGGCAGGGGGATTCAGCAGAGCCGCCAATGCACGTCAGCCGGGCGCTCTGTCAGCCAGGCCGCCATACTCCTTCGCGGCATCGCGGAGTACGCCAGCGGGCCCGCTCCACAGGGGGGGCCGCAGGTCGTGGCCCGCGCTGAGAATGACGTGAACACGCACTGTTGACGGGTGGGCCCCCTCGGCCCCCGCAAGCCACCAATCAGCATAGACCGCCTGGAATGCCTGCTTGTCCCAAGGGGCCACGCCGCGGCTCTGCTGGCGCCCCGGCTCGCTAACCGCCGCCTGTCAAGGGCGGCCAGAAAGCCAGTTATTTATTGCCGCCACACCTGCACGCTACCGCCCGAAAGCATGTTCCACGACGCGCCTCGCTTCAGCACCACCCACGCCGGCCGTGCCTTGGCTAACCCTCAAGGCACAGGGCGACTCCTTTTGGAGTAGCTTACTTCAACTCTGCACTCTCCGCTTCCTTGCACCTTGTTCTTCCTTCAGTGGCTGGCTGTCAACAGCCCTCGCCTCCTTCAGGTGCCACTGCTCTTTCTGTTGCTACTCATACCGACTTGCGGCTGTTGACAAGGGCTCTTCTGAAAGGCTAAAGAAATGTGGTTACTGTTTCTTTGGCTGAGTGATCGACGCTTGCAGTTGGGGCCTAGGTCTCGTCCATCCTTTGGCCTGCTTTTCCACGACCACCGCTCGTTGTAGCACCTCTTGTCATCCAGCCCCTAAACCATTTACAAAAGATTGGTGTAGCCCTGATGCAAATACCTCTGCAGTTACATGGATTCTCTTCCAGCCTGCGCCTCAAGGCTTCCTCTTGACATGACTTCAATTTGCTCCCAGGGCAATGATTCAATGCTCGACGTCTTATATCAATAGAACCAAAACTATGTCCGTGGCGTGAGTTGAATCTTCACCTCTCCTGCTGGTCGCAGGGTAATCATTGCACGAGGCCTAGGAGGGTCCTCGCCGTCCGGGAGTCTTAATGTAAATTTACGAGCCACTGAAGCAAGCACCTGCAGTACACATCCCAAGCATCAGTCAGTTGCCCATCTGCACCATCTGCTTGGCATTGGACAAAGTTGCAGATGACACCAGTGCAGTTTCAGGCCTACGGCCAAATTAGGCTCTGGGAAGGTTTCTCAAAGTCGTATATGACTTGGGGGGGGAAATATGCGATCACCAGAGATGCCTCCATCATGGCAAAACCCATGCCTATGCAGTTCCGCGGGCCCCCACCAAATGGCCAATAGGAAGTGTTCTCGTTCAAGGGAGGTGCATCGCCTCCCTCAAGCCACCTATCAGGGTCAAACTCAAGGGCTCTGCCAACAGTGCACAATCTATAATATATCAGGCTCGGCACTTCCTGAAATACTTTGAACTTTAGTTGAAGGCTAGCATGGAACATCTATCCGATGTAGTTTTTGCTCTTGGTGAGGCCAGTAAGTATAGCAATTTATGACTGCTGCTGTCCATGGCATGACCTTGGCTTCTCAATGAGATATAGAGAAGTACCTACGGGCGGTGCAAATCAACATTGCTGACAAAGACAATGATGAACACACTTTGAGCAGCTGAGATGTATGCTAGGATGGACAGCGACCTGGGCCAGTGAGCAGGGTCTCGGTGCAGCAAATACGGGCTGACCAGCACCGTGGTGCCGGCCTCTACATGCCAATCTGCCAGCTGGGTGCTTTCGCTCGCGCACCGACCAACGATGTACGCAGGCGGCATCAGCCGCATTGTCTCCCAAATTACTGCTTCCGTGTACCTGCAAGAAAACCAGCACAACACATGAAGGCCAGTGCTTCCTGACTACTTTTAATCTTGTCAGGTCACCTCAGCAACCTGAGAAACTCCAACAACTCTGTAGTGAACCTGATGATTGAGGCTTGAATTCAGCTGCGCTTGCTCATGTCTCAATGCTCCTGGCGATGGACGTACTCACAATCAATGCGGCTTACATGATGTGCTTGACATGACAGCACTGTGAGGCAGCTAAAGGGAGGCCTTGTATTGACCTGAGTTGCTGGCAGTTGACATGGTCGAGCCTCTCATTGCCGACAAGCTTGTCAATCTCCGCTACCAATTTGACCTGGCTACCAGGATGAAGAGCCAACAACGTGCAGGCCCATGCCAAGAGGATAGCCGATGTCTCCTGGCCCTGCAGAGGCCTCAAATTGGTGAAGGAGAGGGTTCTGATGTATTCAATGTGATCCAAAAGCGAATGATTCGGAAGCACAACCTATGACAACACCATGAAGGATCCAAGCTGACTACTAACTATCAGAAGTTGGATACTGACAAGACAATATTTAGGTGCTTCCAAATGTGAACAAATATAGATGCTTGAGGAAATCGAGAGTATTGAAAAGTACATGAGGTGCTAATCAGCAGCCCTAATGTAGACTCACTGCAATGAGAAGTGTCATAAGCTCATCTCGAAGCGCTGTATTGCTCATCCCTGAGCCATCGTCGTCTTTCACCTGGGGAGCTGAGGCTTATGGTCAAGCGCCGAGGCTATCGAGTGAAATGGCGATTTCTAGTCACCTTCTGGGTTGCCTGCCTAATACGTCGCCAAGGTCAGGACGAATGACTCACAAGACCTGCACAAACGAGCTGCCAAATTTCCTCGACATTTCCTGGTGCATGAGAATGTACATGCCAAAGCATGCCCAGCTACAGCAAGAGTCAGTGTGAGGCTGCTTTCCAGCTATAGCAGGAATTAGTGCTTGTGCTAGTACTAGTGCTAGGTACCTGCAGCATCCGCGTTAGGAGATCCACCGGGTGATGGCATCCAGCTACGTCAGGAATATGGCTCGCCATTCCCTCGAGGCTTCTCCTCCTCCGCTCAATGAGGTCATACACCAGTCTGTCGAGTTGCGAGACAGCGGCATTGTACTGCATGTTGTCGGGCGTCGGAATCCACTCTGGGACTGGACCGTGCAAAGCTCAGACATGGGTCAATTCCAAACACCTCAAACGCCACAGATCGCCTGGAATCATAAGATAGCGCGTGCTTTGAAGATGCCCTGCAGCCAGATGCCACCTCCGAGAATACAATCTAACAATCAAGCCAATACAGATTGTACAAGCACAATGGCATCCCTATGCAATTAAATGACAACTGATAAATTGGCCATCGAATAAGTAACACTTCTCATGAAGTTCCCGCAAGCTGACCTCACCTATGATCATGGACGTTGCCCTGCGTGCGAAAAAGTCAAAGGCAGTGGTGACTGCTGGCCCCACATCCTCCATATCTTCTCCACCTCCAAAGAGGGCGGTGAGCACGACCTCCAATGTCAGCTTGTTGAAGTCCCCGTAAATTTCTTGGATTCCGCCACGGTTCCAATTACTGTTCAACAGTCGCTCTGTTGCGTCCACCATTGCCTAAAAGAGCAGAGGTGTCAGCAACAAGCGCCTCAAATCGTGACAATGCATGATGGCAATTATGTCCTTCTTCCTGTTGGGCTTAATTGTCGGCCTGCACTACTCAAGCTTTGACATGAGCTCTCCCCCTTGCATAAACAAATCCCTGCAAATTGACTTCTCCCAATTACAAGCATCTGCCCCATGAAGAAGTGAGTAGCATATGACAAATGAGGTGCACAAGACACTAGATGGTCAATGGAGGACGCAAAATGTCCTCACTGCAGCATATGTGTCAACAGCAGATTTGCGGAAGGCCGGATTGGCAAGGCGCCTCTGCCGGCGCCAGGTCTCGCCGTCAGAGACAAGCAGGCCATTGCCGGCCAGGCTGCTTCCAGGGAAAAATGCAGTGCCTGCCTGACAGAAGCACGGAGTGCACACATAAGAACAAGCTCAGGCACAACTACCACTTGACATATCAGTGTGTGAAAGAGCACTTTTCACACGTGCATGTTGTATTTCAAGTGCTCAGGCCCCAAGTTTGAGATGTGCAGATTGTGCTGGCCAGACCAGGCAGGACTTAGGTGAACCACCTTGACAAAGATGTCTGCCTTGGTCACCAGGATGTCCTTTGCCAGGTCCCTGCATTCGAGAGGCGGGCATCACCACCAGATCCTACATTGCTGAAGGTGCTCGGCTGTAAGGGCAACTAAGCTACTTCCAAGAGGCAGGGAAGTACTGTTCCAATCAGTAGGAGCACTCTGTAGTGTAGTAAAGTCAAGTCTGCTAGCAAATGAGCCAGGGAGTTCTTAGCCATATGTACTGGCAATGGTAGCAGAGCGAGCAGCAGTGCAGATTATTCCCAAGCAACTTCAGCGAGTACGCACAGGCCTGGACACAGTCGCTACGAGATCCAGATAGTTACAGCTCGTCTCGTGGGCTGTGGGCATGCTAGCAGTCTCACGGGTCACTGACGACAACGACGGGCTCCCCAGCGAGCTTGATGCCAACTGCTCCCCCAAACTCCTCCCGGAGCCGCTCCAGTGTTCCCAGGGGGTCACCCGCCAGAGCCACTGCAGAGTCGCCGCCAGGGCCGGGAGGGAAGCTGCTGGGGAGAGGCGACAGTATCTTGCGGAGCCTGGACGCGCCATGGCTGACCAGTGCAGTCGCCTGCTGGACCTGAGACGACGTCCGAAACGACGTGAAAGGCTGGCTGTCAGAAAGGTGCGCTCCTTGACAGATACGTTGGCGAGGGTAAGCAGTCCGGGGCTTCAGCACGAGCCGGTGACGTTGAGCTCAAGCTCATGAATTATCTCGAAGCCCCAGCAGCTTTGATGGCCACAAGGTCAAGAAGCGGACAGGAAGAGACGCAGCATAAATTACACATGAACCAAGCTACTGTCTAAGGTGACAACCACTAAGGTTACCACTATTTGACTATCAAGCAAGACAACCCAAGAGGCATCAAACATTTTCGAATTCTTCAGATCGGAAGGGCTTGCAAGCTACTTCGTGTGCTGGCGGGGAGGAACGGCACACCAGTGTGCAAGGCCACGATCCAGACCTGCTGTTGCCAGCTCGTCGCCGCCAGCGCCGCCAGCAGCGCCAGCCGGACATCACCGGTCGGTGCGGGGGAGCGGGCTTCTGGGGCGCCACGCCGCCGCGAGTAGCGGGGCTCGCTGACTTCTCGTGAGCTCCACGTGGACGACTCGGCGATGACTTCGGCGCCGCTTCCGCCGCCGACGGCTGTAGCGCCATGCGGCCGGGCGCCGGCAGCTGGCGCGGGGCCGCTCGCCTTCCTCGCCGCGCCTGCGCGAGCTGTGGCCGCGCCAGCTGTGATTGCCACGAGGTTTGCACTGGGTGAAGCGGCAGCAGCCGCGGGCCCGGACATCGGCGCGCCGTTGCCGGCCATGGCCACGGCGGCGGCGGGAACGCCGTCCCCGGACGGCAGACGCCGCAGCGGGCTAGGGGTTGGGTTTGAGATTGAGCTGACCAAGAAGTTGTAGTGAAATTCTTCGAAGCTCCAAAGAAGTAGAAGGGTTAGTAGTAAGGCTGGACCGAAACATATGGGGCTCGCAAACAGATGCGACGCCTTTCTATGGAGAATATGGGTTTGAGAGGCCAGCCAAGAAGGAAAGGCCAAGCCGAAAAGGTAATGGACGATGTTCAAAGGAGCTGAACGGGTAAACCCTAAACCCTAAACCGTAAACCCAAGGTGGACGCAGCTGATGCTGGAGCTGGGGCTAAGTGGTCGGAGATGGTGGTGAGCTATGGGTTCAGTGGGTCGTCGTGAGTGGCCGCCCAAGAAGAGGAAACGGCTGCTGACTAGAAAAGTAGCTATTTGAAGGCCGATCAGAACGTGTAAAACATGGCAGACATTAGATGACGTCACAGTGCCAGAGCCTCAGGCTTAAAAAGCTGCAGAGTGTCACAGTACCCCTTGGAGGCATTGGACGAGCTACGCTGGCGAATGTGCGGTCCTCCATGCGAGCTAGCAGCAGCTGTCAGGCTTGACTAGCAATGCAAGACATCACTCCTCCAAGCGGTGCAGCAAGTGTGGGCATGCTTAATTCTGCAAGACCCTTCCCTGCCGGTATGAGAGCGCCCATGAAGTGCCAGTACGGTCATTGGCAGTGCTTCCACGTATGTTAATGCCACGCGCTGCAATTCTGCAATACCTCGATGACGCCTTGTTTACGTGCAGGGCGAGCTCCAAAAGATGTCTGCTCAATAGCTCTGGCATATTGCATACATATGCTGGTGTATGGCTGCTGTGTATGCCAGTTCACCATGATTGCTTTCTCTAGTCAACAGCCGCAAGTCGAAATTAGAGTAAGTCGCAGCTGGAAAGATTCGTTAACCCAGAGGCGGCAGCCAAGGCAGAGCTTTTTGGAATGCACGGCGGAATGCTCCTTCGATTTGCAGAGGCGCACACGTACACCTGAGCGAGTGACCCGGCGCAGCTTGAGCCACTCGCCCTGCTGCAATGTGGACAAGGGGTAATTGAGCTCCTAATAATAGTCGTCACTCAGTGTAGCTGTGTGCTTTGTGCTTTCTGGTCCTACCGGACTTTGTCCATTCATTGTGAGCTGGCCTCTCACAGCCATTGCCCTGTTTGCAAGAGCTTCTGCTATCCAGATGAAGTTGTTTGTGCTTTTAGTAGTTTATTTAACGCCGGGTTCTTGAGAGAGCCAGAAACGAGCTGGACATCAAAGTACGATCAAACGAAGGAGAGACAGCTCTGCCATTGTAAGGCAATGGCTGTGAGTAGAAGAAAGAAAGGGCTCGCAAAGCCAGCAAAGGAATGAACAAACGGCCGGGAGGAACCAAAGACTGCGGAACGCGGGAAAGTAAGAGAAGTGCTCGCCCAGAGAAGAGTGGCTGGCAAAGCCAGCCCAAAAAGAATGGACAATATCCCAAGCCAAAAGAAAAAGGTTTCGAAAAGAAAGGGCGCGCCAAAAGTAAACCATGAGATCGGACGCGGGAGTAAAACGAGGAGATTGCGGTGCTGATATTGAAAACGAGAGGCCTGACCCTACTAGCCCCCGCGGGGGGAAGAAAGGGCTCGCCCATTGAGGATAGGGGCTGGACAAGCCAGCCCAAAAAAGAATGAACAAAGAACGAGAAGGGGGCCAGAGGAAGCCAGAGGAAGCGCTAAGAAACCAAAGCACACAAAGAAAGAAAGCAGCTACAAATTACTCAGTAATCAGAGAGGCTAGGGTTGTAACGAATGCTGTAGATCGCCAAGCCCGGGCTGCCGGCGGCGCAAGGAGAAGCGGGAGGCATTGGGATGGGGCCGCAACGGTAAAATTGACAAACGGTTACTGCAGGGGCAAGGGTCCAGGGGTCCGAGGTTGGGTGAAGAACTCACCCCCTCTCCCATCTCGGGTGCCCCCTTTATAGCCCGACGGACTGCGAGCCCGGCCATACGGGCCCGGGTGGGATGTTCGGCACCCAGTCTCTCGTTGATGACCCGTCCACGACCTGTCGACGGCTATCAACGGCTACCACCGACAATCTACCCGTCACTCGCAGCTGACGGTCACTACCCCCAGGCTATCGTCAGCCGTCTATCATCCCCGTCAATACTAACGGCTAACAATGCCGTCAAGGCAGTCTACAGCGCTGCCACCTCCCGTCGCCGTTCCAGCGCCAGCACCATGCTGTCTCGCGTGTCACGACTCCGGGTTGCGCCGCTCTCAGCTCTATATCAAAGCCACGCTGCCCAGCCTGGTGAAATTGTCCGTCTCCAGGCATCTGTCAAGCCTTTCCTGCGGCACTGACAGTCAATTTATTTATCAGCCGGATGAGGTATCTAATCTCCAGGCATCTGTCAATACATTACAGCTGCATTGACATTCCAGCCATGTAAATTCGTTACAAGGGTCCTGGAAGTGGATCCCACGGGCGGGGGCTGGCCACGAATTGGGCCACAGCTTAAGTGATGGTAAAAAAGAAAGGGCGCGCCCATAGAGAAGAAGAAGGCTCGAGAAAGAGAGAGAAAGAGAAAGAGGGGCTGGCAAAGCCAGCCCAAAAAGAATGGACAATGTCCAAAGCCGAAGGATGAGAAGCCGAGGAAGAAAGTGCTCGCCCATTGAGAATAGGGGCTGAACAACCAGCCCGAAAGAGAATGAACAGAGTACAAGAAGGGGGCCAGGGGAAGCGCTAAGTAACAGAAACAAAGAATGAACAAAGAACGAGAAGGGGGCCAGAGGAAGCGCTAAGAAACCAAAGCACACAAAGAAAGAAAGCAGCTGCAAAAGGAGAGGAAGGACTCCTCTACTCTACCAATCACGACGAAGAGGGGCTGGCAAAGAGAAAAGCGCGGCCGAATTGACTGGTGGCTGGGAGAAGCCAGCCCAAAAGCAAAGGTGACTGACAGGCCAACGACCAAAAACACCGGCAATCAGCGAATTGTTGCATCCTGCGGGGGTATCCTGTCTCGCCATGAAATTCTCATAATTCGCACTGAATATGCAGATGGAGAATGAGGGTGAAATCAGTTGAGCAGAGGAGCATGGGGCAGAAAAGGCGCGCCGTGTGGCACTTTCGGTGGCGTGTGCAGTTTCGTCTGTTCGTGCATCGTCGTCAGGTGACAAATGGGCGGGCCCCGCCCGCTTCGGCGAGTTGACCGCCACGGGGGGCCGGTTGACTACCCGTTGCCCCTTCGCGACCAGCTTCCTTGCTTGCTTCCCAGCCGCTCGCCAGCCCCCAAACAGCTGAGCGCGCGCCTGCTCGCCCAGCAGCTGCCGCTCGAGACGTACAGACGAGCCCTCCAGCTCCAGGAAGGGGCGCGGCGATCTCCGCCTGGCCGTCTCAGAGGACCCGAGGCGCCCTCTCCCAGCCGGCTTTTGGCTTTCACAGCCGCTCTCTTGACATCAGCAGCCGCATTCTTCCCAGCCGCCCCGCCGCTCAGCCGCTTCGCGCTCTGCCCACAAAAGAGTGCTGCTTCTCTGCTACTCCGACGCGGCACTGCAGAGCGCAGCCACCCGTCGCAGGCGGCGATGAAAGTTGCGCCCAGCACTGGCGCTGTGGCCGCGTTGCTAGTCCTGCTGCTAGCCCGCCTGACCCCAAGTGAGGCAGCAGCGGCAGTCCCTCCGGCAGCTGAGGATCCCAGCAATGACTTCGTCATCTTCAGCGAGGACCAGGCTTGGTCCTACGGCCAGCTTGCTCTCGGAAACAAAGCTTTGGAGGCCGATTTGCCTCAGCTAAAGCAGCTGCAGCAAGCTCCTGCCCGAGAAGAGGAGAAGCAAAACGACGTACAAGCACACAGTGCAGGTTTGCTTACATCCGAGCTCTCCATCTTGCTGCTGTCTTGCATCATTGACCAGTACTTTTGGAAGGCCTCTTCACGAGGTTGCTGTCAGAATTTCCACATATACCAAATGTGGCACACATGGAAAACATTGCATCTTCAGCTGCAGTTGTTAGACGTAATGTCCCTTGGGCCTTGTGTCATACTAAATTAGGACTCTGATAATTTTCCTGCACGACAGGCTTGAGGGGAGGGCACCATCGAAGAATTTCCATTTCTCAGAACCCAACTGTGTATGAAGTGACAGATGGTGATATCCAAGTATGGTACTTTCCCCTCCTTGGCAAGCTGTACAAAAGCAGTCCAGTGGTGCCTTGGCACCTCAATTGCACACGCTTGTCTTGCATTCAGGGGTCTGATGGCTAAAATTGAAGAAGAGCACAACATGGTCGCTGAGAATATCTGAACAGCCTTTGGTGGACCTTACCAACACACTATCAAATTGCAGCGACGATGCCTGAGTATCATCTGACCAGTAATTTCTGGCCGGCTTTGCAGAAGACGGTTGAGCAACTCAACAAGATTGAGACTGCCCTTCAAGCTCTTCGGCGAGCACGAAAGGCTATCGTTTTGCAGCTTCCCCCTTCTTGGACGTACAGGAACCGAAAGTTTCTCTTACACGAACCTTCATCGTATGACTCAATACCTGAAACCTAGATAGTATGACTCACATTCGTGAAATCTGCACATTGCAAGCACTGTAGTGGCAATCTCGAGGCTGGCAGGCAAACTGGCAAGATAATCTTCCAGATGCTTCCTTGCTGTTAATTAGGAATATATACAAATTTCTCTGTCTTAGAGGAGTTGTTGAATTAAGCCAAGAGAGCATGCAATTCCTGGAAAAATTCCACCCGTCTTCACCATCACGCTACTCGTGATGTAGATTTTGAAAAAGATTCTACAATTTTCAGCATCCAGACCTTGTGTTTTGTTGCCCAATAGCCATTGAAATAAAGCCAAGAGAGCATGCAATTCCTGGAAAGTTCCACTGGTCTTCACCATCACGCTACTCTTGATTTTTAAATTTGGAAAAGATTCCACATTTTTAGCATCCAAACCTTGTGTTTTGTTGCCCAATAGCCAGTTTGCTTCAGGAAAGTCTCGTGGACATACTGGAAGTGTGACAAAGAAATTTGCCATGCCATCAGTTTCAGGCATACCTTGAGTTGTGGAACATAGGATGTTGTAGTCGTACTTGTCAAGCATATACAAGCAAGTCTGCTACGCAGGTAGAAATTGAGAGATCTTTCAGCTTCTCTGTCGTTAATGTAATCATTGCCGGCTAGTCATCGTTAGCAACAACTATTACTCTGCATACGCTCCAGCAGATGGGCCAGACGGATGCTAGGCTGCCGCTGGCGCCTAGGGAGGGGGGGGCTTCTCAAAGTCTAGCCACGGCTCGCAATCAGTACAATCCCAGCAAGAAAACAAGCAAGACCTTACACCTGCCCATTAAGCAACTTCGTCCAGATATTGACGCCCCTGGGCGGCCTAGGTGAGAGGGTTGGGAGCGAGGAGAGCACCACCATGTAGACATCATCTGAGAATGATATGGCCACAGCTCGTATTGGTCACCTTCACGGACTTGGCAGCCCAGGCTGTGACCATTCCAAGTTGCCAAAAGCATAGTTAATTGACTCCAATAACGGTCACATTCTCTAATATGTGGATTATTACACTCCGCGCCCACCTTGGAGAAGCTACAGTCTTTCTCAGCGCAGTTTTGAAGCAAATTGTAATCCTTGAGGCCAATGGTGGTGGCATTGGCAGGCGGCAATGGTTCCCCAAACAGCTGCTATTCTAGCTGACGCTGTTGCACGGAAGCATACAGTGTCATTGCAGGTTCAAGGGCCAAGGGCTGTGCGCAAGTTGGCCTGCAATCAACTGCCTTACTTTCCTGACCTCAGAATGCCTGTGCCTCACTTCCTCTGCTGGGCAGTGGGGACCTCTTGTGGCAGTTCCATATGGGAGTCTAAGTGGAATCCAGGATGACCTCTACAGGTCACACTGAGCACACGATGTGATGTCAAAGACCATAGGACTTCGTGTGCTAGTTGCTAGGAGTAAAAGTCTAAGTGAGCAAGTAGTCCAACTGGCAAAGTGGCAATGGGGTCGCAAGTAGCTGCTGGCTGCCCAAGGTGCAGGACCATCGGGCAGCTGGCGACTCGAGGCAAGTAGAAGCTCGGCAGCCACTTGGTCAGCCTACAAACTGCTGAGCCTCATCGTCCTGCACTTGTGCGGCGAGGTCGAAGGCGTTTGCAAAGCGAGGCCGGGTCTCCCTGCTCAAGGAAGCTCGGCCAAGCTTGGCCAAGAGCGACCCACTCTCTCACTCACAATCCTGATGTTGGGTGCTGAACGTGAGCGTCGGCGAAGGACGGGCATGCTTGAGGAGGGCAAACGCCATATGGCAGTCAGGCACCTTCAGAGCGCTGCTGCTGAACCTCTTCGTCATAGCGTCGCCTGTCCTCCTCAGCCCGGATCTTATACGGCTGCTTTTCTTCAGGCGACAGCTTCAACCACCGCTGCACATGCTGGGCGTGGCTCAGCATCTCACAGTGCATGTACGCGTCAACGTACCTCTCCTTCTTAGGCAAATGTATCTCGAGGCCGGCAGGCTCCGGACGAATGCCGCTGGCAGCTCAGTGGCCCCGACGAGAGCCCGCATGCACTACATGCAAGGCCGCAGGCAGAGGCACGCTGAGGTGTGCCCCACGCCCGCTGGCAAGCTCCGTGTCAGCTCGCAGTCAAGCTGCAGGTAGGCACTGGCCGGAGACTGGACTGACCTCGCCGAGGGCCTTGCTGAGCTCGCCGAAGGAGAGGCTGGGCTGCTCCTCCTTCATGGCCGTCCGCTTCTCGATGCTGAAGTACAGATAGGCCGACATTGGCCGCTTGGGCCCGCGGCGGGCGAGGCTCTTCGCCGGGCTCCGGGTCGCGAGCGCCCGGGCGGCGACGCCGCCGCCGCCGCCTTCGCCGGCTGCCGACCTGCGCCACCGCCATTGTCAATGGCAGGTCGTCAAGCATGGTTAGAGGCGACTCTCTCAGCGACGCAGCCCGCAGCCCGCAGCCCGCGTGGTGTGCACCGGACGAAGCCAGCTCGGCGAGAGGCTCCGCCAAAGGCTGTCCGAAGGCTGTGCGTGGCAGCTGGCCGCCGCACCTTGAGAGCGCGGCCCGCCAGGGCGCCGCCAGCAGGCCCCGGAGCGCCATGGCCGCCGCGCCACGCTAGGCGCCTCTCCCGGCTCGGCCGCGGCTGGCGAAGGCGGAAAGGCTTGCCTGTCCGCCGTCTCAGCTCACGCCTTGTGTCTTCACTGTGTCACCGGCGTCGCCTGCTAGCTACTCAGATTTGCATCTACTGACGAGAGGTTACGAAGAAAGCGGCTGCTGATATTAAAAGAGCGGCTGTGAAAGCCAGCCAGATGCATACATGCATGAACACATAGGTGTTCATGACGGAGCCACAGGCTAGAGAGCCAGGGCGCTCTTAGTAACCCCGTGTCAGCAGTAGGAAGTCAGATGAGCTGAGGGGAGGAAGAGCAACCCCGCTGCGCAAGCCAGAGGCTGCTGCAAGGGCACGACCAGCGCGGCGATGCAAAGCAAGCGCTTGGGAACGCTGTAGCGACATAGACAAACGCATACGGTCGCAGGACACAAGACCCAAAGGCACCGAGCCACCGGGAAGGGCTGCACCCTGTTCCCGGCGCCGCTGGTCAGCTTGAGATGCCAGCAGCGAAAGTAACGAGGACCACCGACCCCCGTAACACCCATGGATGTCCATGGCCAGGGGGTAAAAGGTATCACCCGCCGNTTCGCCAGTGCGAGTGTGGCCACACTGCCGACGACAAGCTCGCCCTCACTGCGCACATGCTGAGGTGTGGTGAGGGGGGTGAGCGCATCGCCTCGCACGACTTACTGAGGGATGCTATGTTTGGAATTGTGCGCGAGGCGGGGTACCACCCGGCGCTGGAAGTGTCTGGTATCATGCCCATCTCCTCAAGGCGCGGCAAGCCCTACGTGCGGCGCCTGGACGTGGTCGGCACCCCCCGGGGCGGTGGGCCTCGTTTGCTCCTGGACGTGGTCCTGATTGACGCATACAAGGCTGGCGCACCCACGTCAACCGTGTCTGGTTGGGCCACGTCCAGCGCCGAGCGCAAGAAGGAGCGGCACTACCAGGACCATCCTCGAGGGGACCATCTTTATCCGTGTGCCATGGATATCTACGGAGGCTACGGCGCAAAATGGTCCTCCCTGCTCCAGCATCTGGCCCGGCTGGTTGATGCGCGTCGTCGAAGTCGGGGGGGCAGCTTGGGCCACTCCAGCATTCCGAAGGCCTTAGTTGCATATTATAGAATGCGGCTCTTGCTTAGTTTGCAGCGCTCGCAAGCATTGGCTATTCATCAACGTGCAGGGCGTGCTCTAAGTCAGGCCTCCGGCTCTCGTGGTGGCGCTCCAGCTCCCCAAGTTAGCTTGTCAGATTTGTTTGTGCTCTCCCGTGGATACTAGTGTCACCTTAGGCACCTTAGTTTAGGTCTCCGCATCATGTAGTCTTGTTTAGTTTGCACTAGCCTCTGCTTTGAACAATGTATTGGCTTGAATAAGCCTCCCTTTCAATTTCATGCGCACCGCGCGCCTTCTCTCACCTTGTCCATTCCCACGTCCAATCCTGCTCTTCTTCTGGGGGGGCCTCTCCGAGCCACCAGTCAATCTGGCCGCGAATTCCTTTTTAGTTTTCCCCCAGAGCCATTGCCCCACATTGGAAGAAGTGGCACTTGCAACGTGGGCAAGGGCTGTGAAAAGCCAGCCCGAAAGAATTGGAAGAGCAGTTCTGTGTATTCCACTTTGGGCCTGGCCGTTTCCATTCTTGTCCATTCTTGTCTGGGCTGGCTTTTTCCAGCCCCTATCCTCAATGGGCGAGCCCTTCTTCTTTGCTAGCCTGTCGTGCGACAGGGCGTCGACTGCCACATGACGTCGAGAAGTCAGATCATACGAAAGTAGGCAACAAATCAGGCTCTACGTGGTGGGCACTCAAGGAAATGAGGTGAAAAAAAGGTCTGCGAGATGTTAAGTAGCTACATCGATGTTGAAAGACAACAGTACAGAAAATCACAGAATAGGAGTAACCAACAGATGATGTGGTTGGCAATTGAGAACTTGGAATGAAATGAACAATTTATCCCCCCCCCCAGCTGCAAGTCCTTGGACAGGCAAAGGAGNCCCCACTGCAAGTCCTGGCATAGGCGAAGGAATTGGGTCTGATTCCAGACAAGTTCTGCAGAACCATCATCTGTGGGCATGCTAGTAAGCGGTGGCGTTAGACAATGATGTACCACCCTCTATCACAGACAGAACACAATAGCATGACAGCAACTGAATTTCCTTGACAGCAAAGGTCACACGATTGTGTGGATTGCGCATCATAGGAGGATCAATGTAGTCAAACATCATCAAACATAAACATCACGAACAAATTGCATAATAATCCAGCAGAATTATGTTCCGAAAACAAATTACACACATAATGCACAAACGAGAAATCCAAACAAGCCACAAAGTACCCTCAATGAGGGTTGCTCTTAGGAAACAGTAACCAAGGCAGTACCCTCAGAGAGGGTTTCACGAGTAACAGTATCACGGATTGATAATAGTGACAGTATCACGGATCATTTGTAGTGACAGTAACAAGTTCAAGGGCACTAACCCAGGTAACCGAACCGAGCCAGGAAATGTCCGAAGGACAAACTCCCATGAAACGTGGCAACAGTGGCAAGATGCAAAAGATGCCACTTCATGATGCACCAGATGCAGTAGATATAGTCTCACAACGAGTTCGATTGGCCTAGTGAACGAGATCGGAAGGAAAGCCACAAGCAAAGCGTGCGAACAAGAAACCAGAACGAGCCAAAAAGTACCCTCAAAGAGAGTTTCAAAAGTAACAGTAACTCAAACCAAGGGAGTGGCCCAGAGTAACAGCGAATTCGAACCAAGGGAGTGGCCCAGAGTAACAGAGAACTTCGAGTAACAATGGCAAGATGCCAATGAAACAAGCTCACAATGCAGTGGATGCAATCGAGCACAATGTGAGTCGCTTGCGTATATTTGCCAAGGCACTCCGAAGGTCCAAGGTTAGCCTTGGAGGCAGTTTCGCACAAGGTCGCGATGTTCGCGGCTTACCAATTGCGTGCCCGGTCGGACGCGACCGGATGCGGGGCTCGTTGGGGTAAGGCTCTCTGCAGGCCTGTGTTCTGTGCCTGTGCCCACGCCTTCTTGGCGTGGCCCTGGTTGCGCGCGCTGCGCTTACTGGGAAGCGGCACCAGCAGCGGCGGCGGCAGCGGCAGTGGCGGCAGCAAAGGTTGGTAACAGCCAAAGGGAGAGACTAGGCCGATCGAACTGCTCGGCCCCGGCCCTCCACACCCTTTATGCTTGGTCAGATAAAGAATTACATCGTTTGTTGGGGTGGGCCATTTGGCCCATCTGGACCCCCAGGTCTTGAAGGCCAGTGTAGCCCGAGACTCGCATCTACCACTACCTACCAATTCCCCACCAATGCCCAGCCGGTTGTTCACGGCTTATCGAGTTGTATAACGCCTTTCGACGTGCTTTCGCGAGCTTTCTCGGCCTATAATGGAGGGGGCTTTGTGTGGTCTGGGTGGCAAGATGGGCACTGCTCTGCACGCCGTTGATGGAGGAGGCAAGGGCTCAGCATCGGATGGTGCGCCAGCTCCCAGCCAGATCTGGGCGTATCTTCTTGACCGAAGCGGGTTGGAGGTGCCGCGCTCGCGACCCCATCTTCACACCAGGTTGAGAAATGACGCACCCTCGGAAATCCACGTGAGCAGCCACCTCCGCATCCTTGTCATCACCGACACCAATGAGCCACCGACGGGATATCGCACGACAAGCACCTCTTTTGCTATGGGCGAGCAATTTCTTCTTTACTGATGCCACAGCCACCGCCCGCTCTGCATCGCCCCCTTTCGGGTGAGGTGGAGACCCTCCATTCCACCAGGGGCGCGCGCCAAGGGGACCCACTGGCGGGGTTCTACTACGCGCTGGCACACCACCGCGCGCTCCAGGCAACGGTCGCGGCTCACCCTGGCGTCCTGGTGCCGACGTACGCTGATGACACTACTCTGGTGGAACCGCCTGCGGGCGTCGTGGCAGCCTTTGCCACCCTTCAAGTGCAGCTGAGCGCGATCGGCCTGGACATTCGGGCGGACAAACGCAGCGCCTGGTCCCCCAGGGCCTGCCAGCCCACCTGCGCCTGTAGCTGCTCCGTCACAAAGGCAGGTGCGCCTAGGGGAACGCCGAGGAGTGTGAGGCCCCTGGCTGGTGTCTGGCAGCCAAAGGGCAGGCGCAGGTGGGCTGGCAGGCCA
This sequence comes from Spirogloea muscicola, assembly GCA_009602725.1. Classification (NCBI taxonomy): domain Eukaryota; kingdom Viridiplantae; phylum Streptophyta; class Zygnematophyceae; order Spirogloeales; family Spirogloeaceae; genus Spirogloea; species Spirogloea muscicola. Next base: position 889,026 of record WELB01000023.1, read on the forward strand.
TGGGGGGACCAGGCGCTGCATTTGTCCGCCCGAATGTCCAGGCCGATCGCGCTCAGCTGCACTTGGAGGGTGGCAAAGGCTGCCACGACGCCCGCAGGCGGACCCACCAGAGTGGTGTCATCAGCGTACGTCGGCACCAGGACGCCAGGGTGAGCTGCGACTGTTGCCTGGAGCGCGCGGTGGTGTGCCAGCGCGTAGTAGAACCCCGCCAGTGGGTCCGCGCGCGCCCCTGGTGGAATGGAGGGTCTCCACCTCACCACCCCCCGTCCCCAACAGCAGGTCGCAGGGCTGACCATACCCCAGCCTGAAGAAGGGTAGAAGGCTGGGGAAGGCCTCTCTCAGCTGCTCCTCCGCAATGACCTCCCGATCAACGCAGCTGAATGTGTTGCGGACGTCGACTGCCATGGCCCACCCACTCGGGGTGCAGGTCCAGGGCGGCCCGTACGCCATGCACGACCGTCTCCCCACCGCTCCGCAGCCCCGCGCCAAACTGTTGGGGCGCCAGGTGTGCTTGGGCCTGCCCCGCGTGCTGTTGCCATAGCGCGCGCCCCACCAGACGGTAGACCACTTCCCCAATGGCGATGGGCCTGACCCCCCCGCCGGCCTTGCCGAGCACCAGCAGTGTACTGGTGCACAGGACGTCGCAAATGCTGGCTGCGACCTGGTCGCGAGCGAGGAGCTGGCACACCTGATGGAGCGGCGCGAAGTCTGCGGGGTCCCCCTCCAGGGAGAGCTCGCGGAGATCCTCGGTGAGCATGTGTGACGGACCTCCAGCTGCTGCGCAACGGCTGCTCTGTAGGGCCTGCTGTAGAGCGTCGGTGTCGAGGGCCACCTCCTCCGGCGGTGCGAAGGTGGCCAGCCACGGAGGCAGGGGGGAGCGGGCCTCAGGGTGCAGGGACTCCAGGGCCGCCCATGTGGCTGCGTTGGTTGGCGCCAGCACTGAGTCGTCCAGGGCCTGGACTGCCCTAGACAACTCGCCCGCATGACAGAAGCGCAATGCCCGGCGGACGTTGGCGGCCCTGTCTGGCGCTGCCCGGACGCAGGAGGTGGCGAGGACGACGGGGAGCGGCGACAGCGCTGGTGGCAGAGGCGCGGCGCGGGGCTGCCGCCTCAGCCTGATCCTTGGACGAGGCGCCCGGACCACCTCGCACAGGTGCTTGGCTTGGAGGTACTCCGGGCTCTGACTCCGTTGGCGGCGCCGTGAAAGCGCGGTAGGGGCGACGGGGAGCGGTGCGGCAGAGGCGCGGGCGGCGGCGGCGGGCGGCATGGCGACAGCGGGAGCTGCGGCGGCGGCGGGTGCGAGGGACAGGCCGGGAGGGGGCCGACGCGCCGAAGACCACATGGCGGGCGCCGCCGGCAGCGACGCTGACGGCGGCCCGGGGTTTAGGAGGGCTTTCCTTTTGTCCACCTGAGGAAATTCCTTGTTCTCTGCAAAGTCAAAGGAGACAGCGGGGGGTGGCTGAGGTGGCATCCAATACCAGCCTGCTTTGTAGACGCCATGGACGCCATAGACGCCACATCGGTGTGCCGCTTTTATCCCACCACGAGCTGTCGGACCCTCCACGGGGTTTATGTTTTGACCCGTGGTTATTGAGCGGGTCAATCTGCTGTAGGTTATGTAGATTTTTAGATGTGCTTGCCTTTGTACCTGGCCATTTGGCCTACATTTCTTTCTAATACACGATCTTTTCCACGGGCATAGCCTCGGGGTACAAAGATCCATCGTCTGCGTATTCTCTATCATCCCACACTTGGGTGCGCTGCCTGCTCTTTCCATCTCTACATTCTTCTTCCATTCCTGCCGGGCGCGCTGCTAGCCTTCTTCCTGCCGGGCGCGCTGCTTGCCTTCTACAACCTGCTTGGAGTCTCTGGTTCATTCTTTGCTTGCTTGCTTGCTTCTGATTCTCCATCATTTGCATTCACTTCTGTTGCTTCCTTTCCAGATATCAATCTCTTCGGTTCCCTTCATATTTCTGGTCATATCAACTGACTGAGGTGTCGTTATTGAATTATCGGTGTTGTTGTTATTGAGTTATCCTGCATCATGTGCGCAGCAATCAGCCGCAGCTGTCCAAGATGATAGATCATGATACAGCCGAAGAGCTCCTGTTACATGACGAAGACTTCCCTCCCAACTATGTCAACATGGTGCACCCAAAAGACTACGAGATTACAAACAGCTGTTCTTCGGCGGAGTTTATCATGCACTCTAGGTTTGGTTGCCACGACAGGCTCATTGCAAGGGTATCCTGGAAGCTGCAAGACAACCAGTAAATGCCGCTTAGTTTCGTCTGCAACACAGGAGCACCTTCACACTTATACCTCTCTATAAGGACAATCAACGAGCTTTCCAAGTACGACGTGCTGAGGACAGACGAATTTGGCACTCCGTATGTAGAGATATTCAGGAACAACGTGAAAACGTTCCTTGCCAAGAAAGAAGAGACGCCGCATGTGCCCAAGATTGCCAACATCATAGGGCTCAAAGCCCTGCAAAAGCTGGAATTGCACCTAAAAGACGACGGCTTCTCGTTTAACACAGACTTTGCGCACTTTTAGAGCCCATCGGACGCCTTACCATGTATGATAGCAGATGTTCCTTGTTATCTGTACCGTCAGGCCCTGCGTAGTGCGGCATTACGAGTTTGGTGCCTATCCCTGTAATGTCATCTTGCGGGTGCCTCAAACTCGTGTGCGGATGTACTTAGTGGCTTGGGCCACGGCCTCTTTAAAATAAGAAAATGCGTGTATATTGAGATGGGGAGGCCATGTGTGGCCAAGTACAAAGGCAAGCACATTGGACAAATGTACGTCACCTGCTGCTAAGCTGACCCGCTCAGTAACCACGAGTCAGCACATAGAGGTCGCTAGCTGACGCTCGAATACCGGACGGCAATTGACTAGCTCTTGTGCCAGCAGCTAAGGCTCGACCAGCTTTCTGATGCAG
>WELB01000023.1:893588-918065 GCA_009602725.1 Spirogloea muscicola
TGCAAACATACCTGGGAGAGCGGCAGTGCTGTTTGCTCGCGTTCAGGAATCGGCGGTGCAACTGAATGCCGGTCCAGCCGCCTGCAAAGTCCCTGCAGGCACAGGATGAGTCAGCAACTCATGGCGGGCTTGTTTGGCGGCGTGCCCGCTATGCCCTCGGCATACGCGGTGCAGCGCTTGTGGCAGCCACCCGCAGTTGCTGATTGCACCCCCATGCGAGCGCCAGCGCACTGCCGCTGTTGTTCTCCTCGCAGCGCGAGCTTGCAGGTTGGAGGTTGCGTCGAAGAAGGCAGGTCGCAAGTGGCTGCGGAATCTCTGCAGCCGGCAGTGCTCGTGCAGCACACACGCAGTGGCCTTGCGCTTGCGCGTCCGCGTGCCACCGCCGGCGGCGGCGCCAGAGCGGGCGCGCCCGCCCTGCCCGGGCCGCCTGCGCTCGGTAAGCCAGTCGCAAGCGATGGGAGTGGGAGCAGTTGCCTTGCTTCACTTCTCGTCCACCACCGCGGCGCGCACCTGCTCCCGCCTTGCGGCAGGCGGAGCGCCGAGCTGGCGCTCCGCTGTCGCACGTTTCCGCCGACTCTCCCGCACGGCCTGCTGGTGTGGCGGCTGGGCGCCCGCCGACCTCCGCCACGTATTGGTCATCCGTGATGTTCCGACCTCGACCTCGACCTTTTCGTGTAAAAGGGAGAGAAGGCGCGCGGGGCGCATGAATTGAAAGGGAGGCCAATTTCGTGTAAAAGGGGGTTCGACTCCGCCAATCCCACCAGGTCGGCGTCGTCTGCGGCACGCGGTCGGCCTGGCGGCCCGGGGCAAGGAGCGAAAGAGAGAGAGAAGGCGCGCGGGGCGCATGAAATGAAAGGGAGGCTAATTCAAGCCAATACATTGTTCAGGCAGAGAGGGGGGAAAAAAAAAGAGTCGAGTGCAAACTAAACAAGGCTACATAATACGGTGACAAAGGGCCAATTTACCCGGTCGGCCGGTCACGACTGAAGAGTACGTGTCGCGGTCTGTATGGATGCCTGAGGTCAATTGGAGGCAAAGCTGAGGCCAATGGGTGACCGACCGACCAGATGTAATTCTGCCCAAAGAGAAAGCATGCTGATCACCCGGTTGGTGATGAGTTCGCGGCCCTGGCGATGCATGTCCACGGTGTGACCCCTTTGTATCTGCTCAATGCTTTTTCGGCCCCTTCGAACCTTTGTCAATTCTTTTTTGGGCTGGCTTTTTGCAGCCCTTGCCCCCATCGGGAGTGCCACTTCTACTTCGGTAGCTGCTGGCTGGATCTCCTTCAGCGGCTTGCCCGTCAGGCCATTGATCTTAGCGCTTCCTCTGGCCCCCTTCTCGTTCTTTGTTCATTCTTTTTTGGGCTGGCTTGTCCAGCCCCTATCCTCAATGGGCGAGCCCTTTCTTCTATTGATCGGCGGCCGGGGCTGCCAGGGGCGATGCCGGGCTTCAACGCCGCCGGTTCGCTCGCCCAAGTCTTCCGCATGCGCCTGGCGGTATCGTTTCAGCGTTCCATTGCCCACGCCGTCCACACGCGCGCTGGCCGTGCTATAGCCGCCGCCTCTGGGTGTCGGCGGAGTGCCCCTTTCCCTGCAGCGAGCTACTCAGACCTGATGGGAATGCGTGTGTATTAAGAGATGGGGAGGCCATGTGTGGCCAAGTACACAGGCAAGCACATTTGACAAATGTACGTCACCTGCTGCTAAGCTGACCCGCTCAGTAACCACGAGTCAGCAAATAGAGGTCGCTAACTGATGCTCGCATATCGGACGGCAATTGACAAGCTCTTGAACTACCAGCTAAGGCTCGACCAGCTTTCTGATGCAATGCATGAGCCTGAGCTCGCTGCAGAGAAGCTGACACTCGACGTCGCAAAAATGACAGATAGGCTGCCGGCATACCCATCTGGGCTGGAAGCATATCCTGCGGTCGTGCATATTCCAGACTCGCTATGTTCTCGAGTAGGGTATGGAAGCGAGGACCCAAGCAGCCGAAAGTGTCGATTGCGGCCGGGAGTAGGTGGTCGCTGCAGGGGTAGTCAGAGTAGTGTCGGAACTTCCTCTGCTCAGCACCTCCCACTGCGTGGCCAGCAATGTGTGTGGAAGCGGAACTCTTGTATGCCTCAGTCAACACCACATCAACCAAGGCACGTATGACCTCATGGTGCTCACTCGCGGGTACTGAGCTTCCCTCTGCATCGTCTAGTGTTTTTGCAGTGTTTTGTAGTGTTGTTTCTGGCACTTCTCTTTTTGGCTTTGGACATTGTCCATTCTTTTTTGGGCTGGCTTTGCCAGCCCCTCTTCTCTATGGGCGAGCTCTTTCTTTCGGCTGTGCAAGCGCAGCGGGGTTGCTCTTCCTCCCCTCAGCTCATCTGACGTTCTACTGCTGACACTGGGGTACTAAGAGCGCCCTGGCTGGCTAGCCTGTGGCTCCGTCATGAACACCTGTATGCATCTGGCTGGCTTTTAACAGCCGATTCTTTAACATCAGCAGCCGCAAGAAAAAAAAGAAGAGAAGACTCTTCCAGTAGAGGGCGATGGCATCTGAGAAAGAGAATAAGGCAGCCCAAGGCCATCAGCCCCCTCTGACCGCGCCATCGTTGAAGTGAGCAATGTAATGCCCATCACCACGGATTCCCAGGGAGGCCATCACCGTCGCACCCTGGACATTGTGGGTGTACAACCTGGCGGAGGCCCACGAGCTTTGGTTGAAGTGGTGGTGACTGAGGCATACAAGAGTTCCGCTTCCACACACATTGCTGGCCACGCAGTGGGAGGTGCTGAGCAGAAAAAGCTCCGACACTACTCAGACTACCCCCGCAGTGACCACCTCCTCCCGGCCGCAATCGACACTTTCGGCTGCTTGGGTCCTCGCTTCCATACCCTACTCGAGAACATAGCGAGTCTGGGATATGCACGACGCGAGGATATGCTCCCAGCCCAGATGGGTATGCCGGCAGCCTATCTGTCATTTCTGCGACGTCGAGTGTCAACCTGTCTGCAACGAGCTCAGGCGTATGCTCTGCATCAGAAAGCTGGTCGAGCCTTAGCTGCTGGCACAAGAGCTAGTCAATTGCCGTCCGGTATTCGAGCGTCAGCTAGCGACCTCTATGTGCTGACTCGTGGTTACTGAGCGGGTCAGCTTAGCAGCAGGTGACGTACATTTGTCCAATGTGCTTGCCTTTGTACTTGGCCACACATGGCCTCCCCATCTCTTAATATACACGCATTTCCTCTGGAAGAGCTCAACCAGGCCCTCGTCCGCGTCGCACCCGCGACCTCACCAGGACCGCTGCTCGGGGCGGCGGTACGCGGCCCGGAGACGAACCCTCGACCTCATCACGGCCCGCCGTCCCGACCATGGCCGCTATAGCACCACCCACGCCAGCGCCTTCGCTGGGCCTCCCTGGGGCCTGCCGAAGGTCACCGGCTCAGCGGCGGCAGTCCAAGGCGAAGGCAACGCTGCCCCGCGCCTGGCCGTGGCCTGCCGCCGCCGACGCCGCGCGGCGCGACGGCGGCGACGGCGCGGAAGCGCTGCAAGGCGGCGCCGGCGGAGCTGCCGCTGCTGCTCACGCGCCGGCACAGGGTCCGCATCTCCCCTCAATCCTAGCCTGTGGCTCCGCTAACATAGTCATGAACACCCTCTGTATGCACTTGGCTGGCTTTCACAGCCGCAGTTGTAATATCAGCAGCCGCAAGTCTCTCGATCTTAAGAACTACTGCTAAATTTGAGGATTTGGAGGTGGCCTGGACGCTGCGCCGCACCTTTGTTTGGTGGGTACAGAGGGCGTTGCAGCTGCGGATGCGGAGGGCCTGGCGGCGCTTGTCGGCCCAACTGGGCACCTCCGTCGGCGGCGGCGTCGACCGCTCGTCGACGCCTGTGCTCTCCTCCGGCAGCGACCGTCTGGTGATGCTGCAGCGCAAGGTACGCCACTGCCCAGGCCCGTCCTTGGCCCTTGGCAACTCAGCTGCGCTCGCCTGGAGGCCACAGCCTGCCTCATCCAATTGGAATTGTACTAAACATTTTATGGAAGAATTGCAGTAGCTGACAGCCTCATATGGATAGCCGACGGTTGGCATGCAGCGCTTGCTTGGTAATAGCAGCAGTAGCTGCAGTGGCCTGTGCATGAATGACCGCCACCATGTGGCTCTCGTACTGCCAGGAGCTGCAGATTTGGAGCCCAGGGAACCATGGCTGCCGGCGGCGCCCACCGTGACCAATCCCCGATCAGTGCATAACGCAGCGTCGCTTGCATACCTTGGAGATGCCATCTTTGAGGTACTTCACTCAGCACTGCTTTTCATAAATACTAGTCCTGTCCCATGCATGCATGAAGCTCAAATTCATACTCGAGAGCTCTCACTGAAGATTGAGCATTGGTCTGAGGAGCCAGAGGCAGTTTCGACTAACACAGCAGAAGGCTTCAGATGCTCTTGTTTTTGAAATCTTTCTGCAGCTCTATGCACGGCTCCACTTTTTGGCTCCGCAGCGGATAGAGGCGTACAGCGACCGAGTGACAGCCGTCGTCTGCTGTGAAGCTCAGGTGTTCCAATCACTCCTCCAGCCGCCCATGTTGCTCCTGCTGTTCCTGCTTCCTGCACTTAAGCACTTGAGATACGTGCCATCCACTATCCCCTCAATGCCTGCACTATTGTTCCTCATCAATGCCTGCACGTGGTTTACAAGTTGCAGCACTCGCTGCTATGTGCACTTCTGGAGGACGACTTCCTTTCGGAGGACGAGAGGTACAACGCCGTTGACACCCCCCCACTGGCAGCCTTTGCTAAGCCTTTTTATATAAGGACTCACAAAGCTAGGATATAAACAGGCTGCAGCTTGCACTTTTGTGTCGGGCAGGGCCTGCTCTGGAGCAACTGCTGGGCAAGGACATACTTGGCTGAGTTCTACACGGGCTTATGACGCAACAGTATTGCTCAGCATGTGGACCTTGAACGGCAGGGATGTTCTCCGATGGGGGCGGAATGTCACAACAGGACAGCGGCGAGCCAAAGGCCGTGCCGGATCTGCTGTGTATAGCAGCGCGACCTCCTTGGAGACACTTGTGAGTGCCGTCGTGACTCAGACAGGTGGCGCACATTGCCATAGTTGCGTCCTTCCTTGGCCTACAGCAATAATGCGTGGAATGAAGCCTGAAGGCAAGTTAGTCCACTTTCCTGAACAGCAGCATGTGCTCCCTTCCTAAGGGCTACGCTGAGGCATGGTCATAATGCTCACCCATGACTAGTTCCAGTGGCTGACAGAATTTCAGAACCGTATTTGGTCTTGTTTATGAATTTGCAGATTGGTTACCTGTACCTCACGGACGAGCACCGGTTTAAGGAACTGATGGCTCAGCTGGGGTTCCACTCTAGACAAGCCTCTAGAGCTTAAAGCTTACATCCTAAGTGGCATAAGAGCTTCTAAGAGCTTTATTCTGATTGGTTCTGATATTCCTCCTTGCCAGGGCTCTCACAATTTCGAGACTCGAGAGAATCTTCGGCAATTTATTTTTGTAATGAAAGAATTCGATTGTGGTAAGTGGAAAGTATGCAAGAGCATCACAACGACAAGCTGAGTAAGAAGGTGGGGAAGGGTGAGCCGCTGCAAAATGGTGCTGTGCTCTAGCTACACGCGATTGACTACAGCATGCCTGTACATCTGACCACAAATAATCACTAGCTATTTAAGCTCAGCCAACTCAGAAAAATGGTAGACTAGTTTGCAAGGCTAGTTTCAGGCAATCTGCGCAACAGTGGAGCTCTTCAGTGAAGGCAGCCCTCAGCAGTGGTCCACAATTGACAAGGCCACCACATAAGGGAAACTTCCTCCTGACGGTCACCAGTAGTGCGAAGACGCAAGCCTCCATTCTGCGGGGCAGTGGCAGCTGCCGCAGGAGTCGCGCTCTTGTGCAAGTAGATTGCAGCTGGTCCTGCTCCTGAGAGTGTCACCAGCGGCACCTGGGCCTTGCGCGCGCACTCAGCCGTTGACGGCCATGGAGTGGGAAGCCAGGACTTGAGTGGTGCTCGCTGCTTGCACCTCCACGACGAGGTAGTCAAAGTCCTTCTTGCTCACGATGGGGTTGCCCGGGATGCGCTGCACACACTTTCCTCTCCCGCCTGGGTACTTGCTTGCAGTCACCTGGCATTGGCGGCCAACATGCGAATCAGCAGCAGGCTCGTCAGTCAAGAGCGACCTACAATGACAACCTGGGGACGCTATGTGCCAATTCTCCACAGCTTGGGCGTCAGAGGAACTCAAGGGTGCCTACCTCGCAGGCGGTGAAGGTGACGAGGAAGCCGTCGGAGCCCTTGATGTGCAGCACAACGCGGTGGCCGGGCTGTGCACCAGCCAAGTCCACGCTCACCACGTATGGCTGCATCGGCTGCGGCGTCTTTGGCGTCGTCACCACTGACAGGATTTGCACAGCTGCACGTTGAGGGGCACGGCCGGTACACCTGGCATTAGCAGCGGCAGACAAATAGGACACACCAGCAGCTCCATGGGACAACATGCTCCAGAGCCTATGGTGGCAACATCTTCTGCGCTGCCTTGCCAGCTGCCGGCATCACGGGCGCCGGGCCAGACCGCAACTCTGGCAGCGGCTATGCAAAGAGCGCCTGACCCATGCTGCGCTGCTTGAATAGCTGTGCACACTCGCGAGCACGGGCTCGCGGCCGCCGCATGACAGACGACCATCAAGGCCCAGCCTGGAAGCTGAGCTTGCCGAGAGGAAGTCTGCACGGCAGGGAGGCGTGGTTACTGGCGGCTCACCACCGGAATACGGGTCCTGGCCACCGTCGGCCAGCAAGCGCCGCTCCAACTCCACGTCGAGGTCGGCACCACCCTCGTCGTCCAGCTGCCAGTCCTGCTCGCGGCACCAGCAGTTCTCCCACCTCAGCTGATGGCTGAAGCTCGGGCCTGAGGTGCCCATGGCGCATGGGCAGCCCCGCAAGTTGCACCCCAGGGGCCAAGTGGAGCCAGCGCCGGCCCGGGACCCCAGGTGTCCTGTCGACATGCTGTGCCACCTGTATGCAAGCGGCTGACTTCTGCTGCGGCTGCCCGCCACTCTGACAGTGGTGGTCCGGTGCTCCTCCCAGGTGTGCCAGCGCTAAAGCTCCTTGCTTGCACTGGGCTTGTCGTCGGAGAGGGGCGGGCATGGCGACGGCCCCGTAGTGCAGAGTGACAGGTGTGAGGCCTACCTGGAGGTGGCTGCGCGTTCTCAGGCCATACTGGAGCGCTGACACGACCGTCGCCCAGTTCCCTGCAAGGGGCACCGCCGCAGTCATCGCCACCGCCACAGGGGCGCCGCCAAGCCAAGGCGAAACGGCTACGTCAGGCGTGCTGCTCAAGATTGCAGCAGCCCGACAGATGCGCGACCAGTGCCGGCGTTGCCAGCTGGCTTGGCAATGGAAGCCGACAAGGAGCAGGCCGAGCCGGCTCACCGGCGAGCAGAAGGCACAGGAGGGCGCACGCCGTGGCGAGCTTCTCCATGGCGACAGGCAGCAGGCGAGTTGCGCCTGCCGGGCTGCAGGCCTCGAGCAGCAGCGACCGGCAGGCTGACCGGCGCCCTGCTGCCAGCAGGCACGGGGCGCTGGCCGCCGCCCGCTGCGGGACTGCGCACGGCCGGTGCAGCACCCGCAAGGCGGCAGCGTCCAGGGGGCGAAGGAGGTGAAGTATGGGAGGGGGTCCGAAAGCAGAGGGGGGGAGGAGGGGGAAGAGGAGGCGTGCGGAGAGGGGGGTGGCTGGTGGCTGGAAGCTGGGGGAGGGAGGAATGGAAGGTGTATCGGGAGGTGGGAGGGCCTTAGTGGCGCAGCACAGAGGAGGGGTCCTGGCTTGGCTTGGCTTGGCGGGGATGGGGGGCGGCCTCCGCGGAGCAGGGAGGAGGGAGGGGGGGTGCCACGCGGCGGCGCAACGGGCGTGGCGGCCGGGCGGCGGAGCCTGTCTGGAAGGTTTTTTTTTTTTTTTTTTTTTTTTTTTTTTTTTTTTTTTTTTTTTTTTTTTTTTTTTTTTTTTTTTTTTTTTTTTTTGACGGAGGGGGGAGCGGTGGAGACCCTCCACTCCACCAGGGGTGCACGTCAAGGGGATCCACTCGCTGGATTCTACTACGCGCTAGCACACCATCGCGCGCTCCAGGCAACGGTCGCGGCTCACCCTGGCGTGCTGGTGCCGACGTACGCAGATGATACCACTCTGGTGGGACCGCCTGCAGACGTCGTGGCAGCCTTTGCTACCCTCCAGGTGCAGCTGGGCGCGATCGGCCTGGACATCAGGGCGGACAAGTGCAGTGCCTGGTCCCCGGCAGGTCCCCTGCCAGCCNCCCCCCCCCGCGCTCCAACGGCTAGGACCCCCCCGCGGCCCGTCTCGCGCCAACGGGCCGGGGAGGCGGCGAGGGGCTCCTGCCGCTCACGCCGCACGATGGCGCTCGCGCACGGCCCCGATGCGGCGCATCGGGACCGTCGGACGGCGGCTCATCTTGTCCGTCCAAGGCCTTGCTCGTGCGCCGCGCGGAGTTTGCCCTGCGCGCCCACTCCCTCCCTCTTCCCGCCGGGCGGGCTGCCCGCCTTCCTCCCTCCTCTGCTCCGGCCTCTGCCCCGTAACCCCCAAACCCTGACCCGGCTACACCGTCTCTTAGACTGGCCAAATCACCGTTCTCTGAGGTCTCCTTCTGCCAAGCCTTTTACATGTCAGCTGTTATCTCTGTTTGAAAGAGTGTACTTTGTAAACTCTCGACTGCTAGCTGCACATGGTCTAGGTCTAGCTGTTTTGTGCGGAGCTGCGCTGGAGCGCCTTGGAATGCTCATCACAGACAGCGGTAGACGAGGTCTAGGGCTTCTGACCTAGGAGTGGGTGGATGGCATGAGTCCCACACGCTGGTTGACTGGTCAGCGGCTTCTCTGCCGGGCTGGCCGACCAGCTCAGCCTCCCCGCGATTTCCTGCGGGTCGGGCTGGGGTCATAAGACACTGGAGGGCAGGCAGCCCTTTGCTCTTCTCAACACCTTCGGGCCCTCCTAGTCCGGTCGCTCCCCAGTCGCCGCCGCCGCTGCCGCCGCCGCCGCTGTCGCAGCCGCCGCCGACGCCGAGGCCATGGCGGGCGCTGCATTCTTACAATCTCTATGTAGTGCAAGTCTTCTCCATAGCTTCTTTACCTTTCCCCACCTTGTGCCCTTGACATGTGTAAGCGTCCTCGTCCTCCTGACACGTCCCACCACACCAGAACCCTGGTCACTGAGAAGTAGCTCGCATCAGGAGTTGCTACCAAGTCAAGACCCAGACACCACTGCTGCTGCTGGAGGTACCGAGTTGTGCATCCTCCTGCAGTATTTCTGGGATCCCTGCTTTGGCACACTCTACGATACTTGTTATCATCGGATGTAGCACACACCAGACTGCATTGACAGTGGCAACCCCAGTGCAGCAGTCGAGCAGAATGTTTCCATCTGAAAATATTGACTGTGCACGACTGTCAAGAACGATCTGCTGTTTGCGTCCTTCGCATGAATGGGAGTATCCTCAACGGCCCACACTGCCATGTTTCTAGCAAGCTTGACAGACTTGTCACAGAGTCTGCTGCCCCATCCCCATCAACATGCAATGTCGAGCTCGGGTCCTCCTTGAGGAGCTGAAAGCCGTAGGCTCGTGCTGCCTCCAGGATCTCCGACTCAGAAACTCTCCTTTGTCACGTGGCAAAGTAGCAAGTAACCTGCGTTCCGATTGTCCTGAGGTTGGGGCAAGAGTGCCCTGGCAGTCTCAAACATCAGCGGCATGGCTTCCTTGATGTACACTACGTCGCTGCCAAGCACCAAGTCAAATGGCTCACCACCGTTGAGCTCCTTCGTTTGCAGGACATCCTCTGCATCTCCCCACTGCAGCTGCTCTATCTGGACCTTCTGGCGCATCTTGCTGGCTCTTATATTCTCTTCGAGCAAGACCAGAATGCTTGGATCACCGTCCGTGGCTACGATAACTCGTGCGCCTTCAGCTGCAGCAACAAGCGAGGGAAGTGCAGCAGCCCCGCAACCGAGCTCAAGCACAGCTTTGTCCGTGCAGAGCTGCGGTCTGGCAGCCAGGAGCTCTGCCAGGGCCTTTGAGGAGTCCCAGATGAGGAGCCCCGTGCTGTCCTGCACGTGCTGGTACTCCTGCGAGAGGGCCTTGATGACAAGCACGTGCCTGCCAACTTTGACCTCTTGAGTCTGCACATCACAGCGAGTGCCACATTCATATTCAGAATGTCAGCCTCCAACGCACTCCTGCTCTACAGATATGTGCATGATCAGGCATGCCTTACTGACCATGCCAACATGCAGCGCAGCAAACACTGGCTTGTGCATAGCGACAAGATGCAGTCACTGTCGGTCATAGTGCTCAGGAGATCATAGCAATCTTAGACACCGTGTGTCCCAATCTTGTCCACCCTTACCACGTACTCAAGTTGCTCAGCATAAATGTCACCGAGTATAGGCAGGTCCTCTAGGTACTCTCCACCCCCGCCTGCACTGTGCTGAAATCTCTGCCTAAGATTGCTTGGCTTCTCGCCTTTACTAATGCATACATCCTGCGCATACGTGGGATCTGAGCTGCTACTTGAAAGATTGTCACCCTGCACAATCTCTTTAAGCGCCAATACTCCATCAGTTTCTGCAACAAACAGCTCTTCAAGAAGACGACTGGGTTGAACCTGGGACTGCTCTTGCTTCACCTTGACAGTCAATAAGTCACTGCCAGAGGCAGCAAATAATAAAGCTGACTGAGCTGAGGAATTTGCCCTCAGTGCAAATGTGCCTTGGATCCAGCGCCTGAAAGGAAGTGGAGCAGCCAAGGGCTACATCAAGTCATGCTGAGCGAATCAAATCCCTATACCAAAGACTTGGGATTTGTCTGTGTCAGAAGATTGACATACCTGTACAACATAATTGCAAGTTGCAGAGAGGGGAGAATGGCTGAGCAGGTCACACCTACTCATCACTAGCTGGCGTGCCCTGTTCGCAATTTCTCTGCTATGGATTTTCATGTGCTCGCATTGAAATGCAGCTGTAGAGAAGAGGTCCTTAAGGTAGGCTTCAGTGAAGTAATAGACAAGCTGTACAGAAATACATGTTAATAAACACAGGCCGTGAGCACACCGTCCCAGAAAAATGTATCGACTTGACGCATCAAATGATCAATGCAGCGTTCCAACAATTCCCTGGTCACCCAATTCCTGGTCACTTTTGTGCAATCTTATCAGGTCACTTGATGCAAGCTGCAAACTTCTACAGTGACCAACCGTGCCATCCCCTCTTGCGAAGAAGCTGTCGCTTATCTTCTGCTCCTTGGCCATAAGCCTCTCCTGCAACCATCAGACAGTAAGAGCTAGTAATTGCAACAAAGATCAGATATTTGCATTAGTAGGTGTGAGCGATCTTCTGCAGCTATGTGAGGCAGGCAACATGCTCAGGCAAAAAGGTCGCAAGGTGGTGGGTCTTGTCAGCTCATGAACGAGGCCGGGTACCTGAGCAAGATCTCCAGCTGCGTAATCCCTCAGCAGCACACGACCACCTGGCTGCCAGCAAGAAGACATGGAGGCACCGTGCATGGTTGCACAGGTGAGACTTCTGGCAAACCAACAGATTGACAGAAAACCACAGACAGTGCAGAGGAGAAGGGCAGGAGAATGGGATGGTGTAAGACCGGACAGTGGAATGTACATCATTCACCTTCAAGACCTTGGCGATATTGCAGAGCACCGCATGCATCTTAGTAGGCGATATTGCTGACAGCACAAATATCTGCCAGGGAACATCGCCCAGGAAAACTGGCAGCATCAGACCACACAGCAGAACCTTTCCCAGAGTAGCTGCTCTGCAATTGCCTGCCTGTGTCAACTGTCGACAAGCTCACAAGTGCTTCAAAAGCAGCACTTGTCAAGGACAGCTATGACAATGAAGGGCAGGCACATGCCATCATCGCAATGTCCACCGATGCTGCCGGCACATTCTCCACCAGATCGTCAACAGAGATATCACTCACGAACGCTTTGATCCTGCTTGCACTATATTCTGCATGAGCCTGTCCACCCACTACAGAAAGAGCGTTCAGAAGCGCAGGCAGTGGACAATGAGCAGATGCTTCTTCTTGGTGATGGCTCCGTTGGCTGATTCCCCTTTATAATTTTGGCCTAAGTCAAATTTAACAAATTGGCATGCACCAGTAAGATGTGCTCACCTTCACAAGCTCGACTGCTCTGGGTGAGAAATCAGTTGCGTAGACAAAGGCCTCCTTGTTGGCAGCGAGGAGAGGATACACAGTATTCCCCGCGCCGCAGCCAAGCTGCAACCAATGCCAGGCAATTGCATATGGGCAAAGGCAAAAGCATCAAAGCTAGCAGCTGGTGATCAATGCAACAACGACGTCAGCAAGCGGAGCGTGGCAGGATCCTGTATGAGCAGTGTCACAGGGTCTAGACAGCAAGCTGTGCAAAGCAGCAGACTTCCAACTGCCTTGAGGACAGCATCAATAATGGCTTCTGCTTGTGGTCTTGGGGCTTGGTCGGACATGCCTCGAGAATCACAAGCCCAGGGGCTGTGCTGTCTCCTCCGACCTGCAGCAAGCAGCCAACCAAGGGGGCTGTCGGTCTATGCCCCAGCACCAGAGTCTGCACTTGCCAATGTGCTGAGCTTCATGTCCAACATCATTAGGGAGCCGTGTAGAACATGCAGTAAGTAACAGATTGCTCTTTCTTATGATACTAGTATGCCAGCCTTTATACTGGACCATGACCCCTGATCTGAGGGCCCATGCACAGTCCAAACACCTCAGATGTGATAGATCAGAAAGGTTTACGGTCTAGGGTTAGAAGAAGTAGGGGTTTATGACCTAGAACCTCACACCTCAAGTCCAATTTAAAAGCCTACACTGCACTCTCCTGCACTCAGGCTGAGTTTCTTGTACTTCACATGTCAAGCCAATCCGCCTGACCCAAACCCTGCTTCCCAATCACTAAGCCCTCAGGCCTGAGCTCTCGTGACTGCTCCGTGAGAGCTTCGGATTGCGAAGCCGCCATCGCTGCTCGCGGGCCTCGGCGTACCTCGGCGGCGAGCAGGTACTGGCCCCACTCGTGGTGCAGGTAGTGGCGGTCCTTGAAGAACTGCGCCGCCAGGGGCAGGTGGGCAGGCAGGCAGACCCGGCGAGTCGGTCAGCTACCTCTAGGCGGAGCTCCCGGTAGAGCTGCAGAGCAGCCGAGAGGAGGGCATAAGGCAGGAGGTGGCGAGTAGGGGGAGTGCCGGGAGGGAGGCAAGGAGAGGGGGAGCGGTCTTGGGCCTAAACCCCAAACCCAACTCACATTGGCGGCGTTGCGGCGGTAGAAGAGGTCCCAGTTGCGCGCCGCGTCGTGCTCATGCTTGTCTGCACCGCCATGGCGGCCGCGGCCAGACGGGGAGGAGGCGCGACGGAGGGGGGGCTGCAGTAAGGCCGGGGCCGCAACATGGGTTTGGGTTCTGGAAAAAGGCCATCTCCGGAGGCCGCGGTGTTCACTGTCGCCGGCAAACCTCGCCAGAAGGCCGGGAGCACGCCGCCTCGCGGGGCGTAGATGCGCACCGCCGGGGCGGCCGGCGCTGCCGCTTCCGCCGACACCGGCGGCGGCGGCGGCGGCTCCTCGGCGGCCATCGCGGCGCAGCAAGTGTCCGCGGCTAAGCGAGTCCACAAACGCGTCAACAGCTCGTCCAGCTTACGGCCATGGCTGTGAGAGGCCAGCCCAAAGCAGCAAGCGCGGCCAGATGGACTGGTGGCTGGGAGAATGTGCTCGCCCATAGAAACTGCCCATAGAGAAGAGTGGCTGGCAAAGCCAGCCCAAAAAGAATGGAAAATGTCCCAAGCCAAAGAAAGAGGAGCCGAAAAAGAACTTCACTACAGTCCATGCCTTTTGGACTAGGACGATGACATCAGCCAGAAGAAAGAAAGGGCTCGCCCATTGAGGATAGGGGCTGGACAAGCCAGCCCAAAAAAGAATGAACAAAGAACGAGAAGGGGGCCAGAGGAAGCCAGAGGAAGCGCTAAGAAACCAAAGCAGACAAAGAAAGAAAGCAGCTACAAATCACTCAGTAACCCCTGCTAAGCAGCCGCAAATCAGAGAGGCTAGGGTCCTGGAAGTGGGTCCCCTGGACAGAGCCAGAGGCAGCAGCGAGGGCTCTCCCGGCACGAAGGTGCTCAGCCAGAGGACGCTCAGTAACCTCTAGTCAGGAGATGCAAGTCGGTGTAGCTAGCCGGGGGAAAGACGTCGCCTTGACGGAAGCCGGAGGCCGAAAGCTCGGCCTGCGCGCAAGTGGACCGAGAAGAGTGGCTGGGAGAAGTCAGCCCAAAGGAATGACCAAGAGAAGGGCTCGCCCATTGAGGATAGGGGCTGGAAAAACCAGCCCACAAAAGTATGAACAAGGTCTGAAAGAGCCGGAGTGCGAAGGACTAAGACATCAGCAGACACTCCAGCCCAAAGAATTTGCTCGCCCATAGAGAAGAGTGGCTGGCAAAGCCAGCCCAAAAAGAATGGACAATATCCGAAGCCAAAGAAAGAGGAGCCCAAAAGAGTGTACAAGGTCTGAAAGGGCCGGAAGGAGAGACTTGTCTCCAAGACGTCAGCAAGAGGCGCTCGACGAGAGAGAGGGCGTGCATTAGGCCAGGCTAATGGCTTTCCGTGGTGGTGGTTTGGCTCCTCAGCTTAGCTTGTCAAATATGTATGTGCTCCCTCGAGGATATCAGTAGCTCCCTCCTTAGCCAACTCATTACCCCGTCTACCAGGACATTTGTATGGCTAGATTTGGCCTCCCTTTCAACTTCATGCCCACGGCGCGCCTTCTCTCGACGAGAGAGAGAGAAGCAGCTCTTCTCAAAAAAATGCGATGGCTTCGAAGGATCTGACTAGAGCTTACTGAGAGCCCCCTTGCTGCCGTCTTTGCAATTAGTATCTTGCTTTTTACTCCATCCGGCTCCTTCAGACCTTGTCCATTCCTTTGGGCTGGCCTCTTACAGCCACCAGTCAATGTGGAAGCGCTGTTTTATTTGAAGATTAAGCTACTCAGAATGTTTGCTTTGAAAGTTATTATCCAATATAGATGATGAGGTCTGAGAGAAGGGGTGCCCGGTGCGCATGGAATGAAGGGGATGCCAAATCAATCCAATACTATAATCAGGCAAATGCTAATGCAAGGAGCGGGGCTACACACAGCAAAGCCCTATGCTAAGGAAAGCGCGGCCAAGTTGACTGGTGGCTGTGAGAGGCCAGCCCAAAGAAATGGAGAAAAACAAGCTAAGGGGGCGAAGCGAAACAGTGCAAAAGCAGGCTGAAGGAGCAATTCAGTTCCCACGAGCATATACAACGTTGACAGGATAATTTGGGGAGCCGGAGCACCGCCACGGAAGCCAGTAGCTTGGCTTGCAGCACGCCCAGCATGCTAGATAGTGAGCTTGGGATCGCTGCAAACGTAGGGAATAGCCGCATGTTCGTAATATTGCAACTAACGCCTGCAGAATGCTAGTATGCCCAAAGCTGCCCCTTCCCGACTACGACGATGCCCGTCAATCAGCTGGACTGGATGCTGCAGGAGGGCGGACCATTCCTTACAGTAGCCGCAGTAGGGGTCGAGGCTGTCAAGGGCCAGCTCGCACGAATGACAAGGTCCAAAGAAGTCGGAAGGAGAATCATAAGCTGTAATTGATTAAACGTGGGTGTTGGAGGCCAGACCTCCAGCCGCTTGCACGGCGGGCATAATCTGCTGCCAAGGCCGGCAGACTGAGCAGCCCGACTTCAGTGCCGCTGGGTCGCTCGCTCAGGTGTTCCGCATGCGCCTCCCAGTCTCGCTCTCTCGCTCCACAGTGTTATGCATTTGCAATGCAATTGAGCAGGCTACACTGCTGCATCTTCTGGGTATCGCCGTCCTGACATTTCATTTTCCGGCAGCAAGCTCTTCTGACTTGGGGCTGCTGACAATGACCCATCATAATCACCCATTCGTCGTAGCCACTTGCATAACTGAGTGGTATATGCTTTTTGGCCCCATCAGATCTTGCTTGTTGTTTTGTGGCCTGGCCTTTCACAGCCATCGCCCCCAAATGGAGAACTCAGTTGTCAATGTGGGCCACAGCGGCCAGCAGTAACTCCATGGTCCACTTCGGTTCAGCCCTACCTGTGCCCGCCTAAGGTGCTACGGATGCCCTGCCCTGCGCTGCCCTCGCTCAAGATCCCCTTCTTTGGCTGGCCAGTCACAGCCACTAAGCCAATCTCTCGCTGTTGATGGCCCTCCAGCACTGCCAAGATCCTGCAGTGGATAAGGAAAGCCATCGCCCTTTGTAACAAGTCACTCATTTCGTATCGCTCCACCATGCTAGTCTAGCTCTAGCGGCACCTGTGTCTGGCTTGCGCAAGTGGATATCACATAATCGCTCCAAGCTCATTCAGAACTCGTGTGCTGACGAGGGTTCTCTTTCTGGCCTGAGGCTTATTAAGAATGCGGATGCTGATATTAAAAGCGGCTGTGAAAGCCAGCCAGGTGCATACCGAGGGTGTCCATGACTACTCCAAGAGAGAACTTCCTTCAACCCCTTGTCGAAACGCACTTCGCTGCACCAGCCTCCTGAGGGGACCAGGGTGGGCAGCAGGTTGTCAGCAAATTCCAGGCTGACCGCTCCCAGCTAATGGCCCTCTGGAGAAAGAGGGGCTGGCAAAGCCAGCCCAAAAAGAATGGACAATGTCCTCTGGAGAAGCTCGCAGTTCCTTGAAAGTACTTTGTTGGCCTCCACAGCTGCTCGCGATAGTCACAAGCGCCCACTGTCATTCTTCAGACGAGGCGCTCTTTCTGTCGGCGGTGGCTGAGAAGCGCCACCCACAAAATGTAGAGTAAATCAAGCAACACTAGCAGAACTGCGCTCAGCACAGCATGAGCACCCTCCTAAGCGGCACCTCAGCAGCCCTCAATCAGCAGCGGAATGCCGGAACTTTGGCAGCTGTATGCGAGCTCGACTCAGCTTCACGGAAATGCGAAGCAGCGCGACCTGCGGTTGCTTAGCAGGGGTTACTGAGTGTTTTGTAGCTGATTAAACTCATATGTGCTAGCTTTCGCGATTTCCCTTGGCCCCTCCGACCTTTCTTCATTCTTTTGTTTGGGGCTGGCCTATCTTAGCCACCGCCCTCTCATGGAAGCGTCTTTCCCTGAAGCAGCAGCAGTAGCACCACGGCGTGCAAGTGCAATGAGTGAGACGACTAGTGCCTGGAAAATATAGTCCTCTTTTGGGCTTGCATGCACAACGACGCCCCTGTGAAAGAGCGTCTCCCTGGCTCAACTCAGGCGTCTGGCTGGCCCTTATGAAGACCTTGTCAAGTCTTTTCGAGCTGGCTGTTTACAGCCCTTGCCCCCTTTGAAAGAGCCACATTTTCTTTATGAAGCCGCCGGACTAGGGAGTGTAGGGCTGGAGCTGCACCAGCTTGAGGGCCTTGTTGGTGGCAGCAGCTAAGCTTCATGTTGACCTGTGTAGAGTGGCGCCCAGCATTTGACAAGTGAAGCTCTTGCTCGAGACTACAGAGGCAGATCCTGTCGTTGAATTTCAACATCGGACCACTGCTCAACTGCACTAGTTCTCGACGTGCCTGGCAAATTTGCATTATTGGATTGCCAGGTCGTGCAAACATAGCAGGTTTGATCAGGTTTGCAACACCAGTGCTTCCGCAGCACAAGAGCTCACTAACTTGCACAAATCGTCAGTGCCAATTTGCTGCCGAATGTGGCAGCTTCGTGGGACGGAAGTGGGCTGGTGGGAGAAGAAGATCAAAGGGAGAAAGCGGCTGCTAATCTAAGGGTGGCTGTGAAAGCCAGCCGTGTGCAGAGGAAAGTCTAAGGTGACAGCCAGCCGCGTGCAGAGGCAGCTCTAAAGTGCAGACACATCATGCGGGGACTCAGATTCGGCAGCTCAGGCCCTTCTCAAGTTCCCTGTGTCAGCAGTAGGAACGCAGATGGGCTGAAGATAGTTAACGGAACCGGGAGTAACGAGAGGGGCGGATGGTATACTAAAGTCTGCCGCCGGTGTCATATTGCAACACACGCTATTGCAGCACGCCGGAGTTTTGCTGCTCACACTCGCAGATTGAGGCGATCCAAAAGTTCGTCCCAGGCTTTGATCCTGCAATATTATGTTGGTCCTGCAGCAAGCCGAGATGCGCTCCAACATGCCTGCAGTAGCCACGGTTGATTGCCTCCTCTTCAGGCAGCAAGGGTGATGACAGTGCAGGCGGCCAGGCGAATACCGAAATGTATGCGAAGAGATTGATGTGGCGGCGCCATACTATCAACGGCCCCTGATTGGACACTGGTGCACAGGCGAGGCCCAGCCAAGGATCCGAGCGGGCGTGCAAAGCAAGCAACAAGATTGGAAAGAACTGGCTCTCCCCGTGGGGGCAAGGGCTGTGAGAAGCCAGCCCGATATGAATTGACAAGGTTCGAAGGGGCCAAACTTCGACGGGGCCAAAAGCGCTCTCAGAACTGGTGTATGATGAACCACTGAATAGCTACGAGTGAGGAGCCTCACATCCGACTGACTAGCTGCCGAGAAGGAGAGAAAGACGCTTCCAGGAGAGGGCGGTGGCTGGGAGAGGCCAGCCCAGAAAATGATTAAACAAAGTTCGAAGGGGCTTGGAAGGCCGAAGCAAGGAGGCAAGAGATCCTTGAGCTCGGTCAACAGGACAGTGAATGGGACTGGCCTTCCAAGAAACAAGTGCAGCTGCAAAGAGGAGGGTTGGGGGCTAGTAGCCTATGGCAGCGGAGCGCGAGTAGCAAGCAGCGGAAGGTGGGCAACGCTGTGCGCTCCAAGGCCCGGTGGCGCAATGGAGCAACGCCTTCTCCTGGGCTGGCGACTCACACCCATGGCCCTCCTCTCTTTCTATCAAATTCTCCTGTTTTTTGCCACTTCAGTCCATCCTTTCTGGCCTGGCCCAATCAGCCATTGCCTCTACTGACAATTGAGAAGTGCTCTTCCAAAGCGTGCGGTGGCTGACAGTGGCAAGCCACAAGCCACAAGAGTGTGGCGGATCAGGGCTTCTCACGCCAGTACAGCAGCCGCTAAAGTCTCTGAGTTCCTCTCTGACTACTCACTTGGGAGCACATTCTCATCTCGATGCAGCATTTGAGGTGTATGCCTCGCCTCGCAATTGAATGCGGCCGTGCCTTGGCTGCCGCCACACTGGTCGGCCCACTCCTGCCGTGCTACTGTTTGAGCAGAATTGCCGCCGCTGTTGACGCAAAGATCATTGAGTGGCTACATAGCGGCCATCTGTTTTGCCGAGTGATCAAACATTTCCTGTTGGGGTTTCACCTTCAACGTCTTCCAATTCATGGGCTGGGCAAGTCCAAGCCACCATCCCGTCTTCTTGAAGCGATTCCTCCTCAACTCGTGCCCAACTCTTGCCCACCCATTCGTGAGGCTTTTCCGAATATCGGCAATGGCTGTGAAAGGTCAGACAAGAAATGAAAAAAAAACCCCGCGTCACTTGTCAAGAGCTATCGCTGCCTAGTATGGGAGCCACATTTCTCGCGTCCTCGTGCCGCTGCTACGCTCGAAGCGCGGTGCGGGGCGGGCGGCAGCGTTGTGCGAGCCGCGGACGGTGGGGGACAACCCTGCGTGCCTACGGTAGAGGATATGAGTGTGTATTTGAGTGATGGAGGGCTTGATTGGCCACGTACAAAAGAGTAGCACGTACTCGTACAAAAGGCAAATTGATAGTGGTACTTCCTACTGTGAGCATGGCAATGCCCAGCTCTGGGGTGGGCCCCGCACAGCTGTGAGCCGGCCCCACCACGGGCGGCGCCGTGTCAGGCGGCATCGACGGACGGTGGGCCATGGGCCATCTGATTAGTGGGCGAGGGGGATCGATGATTGTGGAAAGCTCTTCCAGAAAGCACTTGTTGCCTGTCAGAGGAATCGACAAGGTCCACAGTGACACAACAGGACGAAAGCGCAGACTTTTCGACAAGACAAGTGGCTCCGAAGCAGGCCAAACAGTAACTCCAAGCTCTAAAGTGAGTGAGCTAAAAGCTTAATAAGTGCTGCCAACGACCGTAGGCCGGGGGGGGGACTACGGTCGTGTAGCACGGCCTTGATTGAGCCTCGTCTCGGCCACCATCCAGCCTGGCGGGCGGCCAGATCTCAGTTCCCAACTCCTTGGAGCGGCCCGCCGTCCAAGTCGACAGACGGCCCGGCGGCTTCTGCGCCACTTGCGGAAAGCCGGCAGTAGCTGTCCCGCGGTAATGAGCTCCTTCCATCCAAAGAGAGAAGGCGCGCGGGGCGCATGAATTGAAAGGGAGGCCGATTCAAGCCAATACATTGTTCAGGCAGAGTCGAGTGCAGACTAAACAAGGCTACATAATACGGAGACCTAATCTAAGGTACCTAAGACGACATTAGTACCCACGGGTGAGCACAAACAAATCTGACAAGCTAACTTGGGGAGCTGGAGCGCCGCCGAAGCAGAGAGAAAGGCGCGCGCGGTGGTGCCCGTGAACGAAAAAGAAGAAGAAAGTGCTCGCCCATTGAGAACGAAAGGGGTGGCCAAATCAAGCGAATACATTCTTAAGAAGAGGGCAGCTGTTTCCGAAGGGGGCGATGGCTGTGAAAAGCCAGCCCACAAAAAGGAACGAGCATCAGGAAAGCCCTGCCTTAGCCCGTCGCAGCCTAGGCCTTCGCTTAATGTAGCCGCAGTTTTCGAGACTTTGACTCCCCTGAATACTATACTGGCTCAGCTGAGCCTCCCCTCCAAATCATGTGCACCGTGCGCATTCTCATAAAAGGGGGCGATGGTTGTGAAAAGCAAGCCCAACAAGGAATGGAAACAATGTCATTAGCTCCAACAAGCAGGCTGTGGCTGTGAGCAGGCCAGAGCCGAATATTGGTTGACACACCTCGCACGCCTTCATTGGCACTTCTGAAGGCCAGTTGGAATATCGCATTACAATTACGTATCGTCTTGATGGGGGCAAGTCTAATGACGGCGCAAGTTTACGGGGCGCTCTTGTCTTGGCGTCAAGGTCGACAACTAGCTCACAGACACATGCACCTTTAGCCTCACAGCCCATTTGGCTAGTCACTCTTGGTGCGCCTCGCAGCAATTATTTCGTATGTGTGATTATGTTTAGCCACCGACCCTTTTAGGTTGTCTTCGCCCTAGAACGACAAGGAACTTCACTCCCATGTGGGCATCCTTCGTGCAGCCATTGGCCTCCCTTGGTGGAGCCACGAAAGCTCTCTCTTTCATGTCTGTCTTGGACAAATTTGGAAGCCCTTGCCTTGTGAGACATGCCAATTCTTGTTTGGTAGTCTTGGAGGAGACAATTGCATCCGAAGGCGGCATCAGCAAGCTTACATAGATTCTGTACACCATGAGGTGGCTGTGTTCACTGGCCGTCATTTCGCAGCCGCCTGGCTCTTCTTCTTTGTTACTGGCAGGGTTGGGGATGTCTGGCGCGGTGTGTCACAGGCAACAGTAAAGCGCAGCGTTGTGGTGGTATACCCCTGAATTTACCCCTAAGTCAAATTCTTTAACGCTAACCCTAAACCCTGAGCAGGCCAAAGGGATCAAACACGCCAACTATAACCTGCAGCAAAGATTGAATGTCAACGTTAATGTCCAAGTCGGCGTCAGCCCATACGAAACTGGACTTGCTGCTGCAGCTGGCACGTGGCACGAGGGCCAGGGACAGGGACGGAGTGACGAGCAGCCGTGTTTTTGGCTCCTCGAACCACTTGTAGTGCATTCGCTAATCAGCAATGACAGGCGTTTGCCTAGGCGCCTGCTAGAGCTTCATCAGGATGTTTCAGTACGGCAAGAAGTCCTTCCTCCAAGCATGATATTCCACCACCTTTGTCTGTCCTCTTCTGGCTGGCTTCCATACAACCACTGCCTCTTCTGGGAGCCCACTATATTCTTTCCCCAGCGTGTCCGCCTTGCGGGAGCTAAGGGTCAATCTCCCGATATAGCGACTCCATGGTGGCTGCATGACCTCTTCTGGTGCACGCCTCTTCAAGCGCTTATTTCAGTCACTTGTGGCTGGCTTTCACGGACACTACCCCTCTGCATGGCTCTTCTCGGACAGTACCCCTCTCTCAACCCTTTGTTATGCGTGAGATCTGGTCCAGCAACAGCTTCTACGCCATGTCACATGTCCTCAGTGATGATTCTTTCTACTCCATCACCACTTGCTTCATTCTGTGGGCTGATCGTCTAAAGCCATCGCCTTCAAAGAGCTGCTTCCCGTTTGACGTTGTCCATTCTTTTCGGACCGGCCTTTCACAACCCTCGCCCCCCTTTGTTTAACTGTACCACGGGCCTTGGTCGATGTCGTTGTTACGGAGGCGTATAAAGGTCCAGCATCGACACAAATCGCTGGCCATACAGTGGGCGGTGCAGAACAAAGGAAGTTGCGGCACTACTCCGATTACCCCCAATCAGCTCCTGCCAGCGGCAGTCGACATCTTTGGTTGTCTGGGTTCCCGTTTCCACACACTTCTCCAGAATGTTGCCAATTTAGGATCCATAGGTCGTGCAGATGTGTTTCCGGCTGAGATGGGCTTGCCAGCTGCATATCTGTTGTTCTTGCGACGACGTGTATCGGCCTGTTTGCAGCGTGCCCAGGCTAATGCTTTGCACCAGAAAGCTGGGCGAGCTCTAGTTGGTGGCAGAAGGGCTTCACATCTGACATCTAGTATTCAGGCATCAAATAGTGACCTTTATGTCTTGACCCGTGAGCGGGTCAATTTGCTGAAGGTTATGTAGGTCTAGAGATGTGCTTGCCTTTGTACTTGGCCATTGGCCCTCGTTTGTTTCATATGCAAGAAATTTTCTTTGATCAATGTAGCCTTTTTATCCTGCACTAGATTCTGCCTGTATAATGTATTGGCTTGAATGGGCCTCCCCTTTTATATCATGCGCTCCGCGCGCCTTCTCTCCTTTGGATGTAGTGTTGTTTCACAGCCCTCGCTTCTTCGGAAGAGCACACATTCACAGCCGCCGCATCCTTTTGGAAGAGGCCCACCTTCGTCCACGTTACCCCGACTCAGAAACATCGTGGTACTCTATGCGCGCAGAGGAATCCCATCGGCGGGCGCCAGTGGGCTCCGTGCGGTCGGTACGCAATTTCCAGGCGCACCCGGGCCAGTCGGACCCGCCCACGACGCAGGCCGTGGGCTCAGCTCGGCGCGGTACGACAACAGGCCCCGGCGTCCCCGGGGCCGTACGGCCTAGGCCAGGGCAGACCAGGCCGGGTGGTGGGGGCGCGGCATCGAGGAAGCGAGTGGCGTGGCTGCTGCTGGACCCCGAGGGCTGGCCGTCACAAGAGCGGCACAGGAGAGGGAGTCTAATGGAGGGCGATGGCGGTATTGGCGAAGCCCAAAAGAAGTTCGAAGGAGCCAGACCAGCGCCAAAGCACACAGCGACTCTATATGTGATCACTGGTGGCTCGATATCCCCTGTTGAGCAGCCGCAGCTCAGAGAAACTAAAGGCAATGTTCGTGTATTTGAAACAAACAAAGGCCAACTTGCCAAGCACAAAGGCAAGCACATCTAAAGACGTACATCACCTACAGCAGATTGACCCGCTCAGTAACCACGGGTCAATACATAAAGGTCGCCAAGCTATGCCTGAATACCAGATGGGAGATACGAAGCTCCTTTTGCCACCAACTAGAGCTCCCCAGCTTTCTGGTGCAAAGCATTAGCCTGAGCACGCTGCAAACAGGCCGAAACTCGTTGTCGCAAGAACGACAGATATGCAGCTGGCAAGCCCATCTCAGCCGGAAACACATCTGCACGTCGTGCATAGCCTAGATTGGCAATATTCTGAAGGAGTGTGGAAACGAGGACCTAAACAGCTAAAGATGTCGACTGCAGCTGGCAGGAGCTGATCGCATTTGGGGGTAATCGAAGTAGTGCTGCAGAAACTAGTGTAGCGGGTCCCCTGTCTATAGCCAGAGGCTGCAGCCAAAGCGCAGTAGTGCAACGCATTTGGCAGAAAGAGGCGACGCATGACGCATGGGGGCCCCGCCGCCCTCCCAGGCGTTCATTTTTGGGCTGGCCTCTTCTCCCAGCCACCGCCCTCTCCTGGAAGCGTCCTTCTTTCTCCCAGGCACTCCCAGCAAGCAAGCCGGCGCGGCGCCAACGGCCACTACCGGCTGCGGCCTCCGCCCTCCATCATCTGACAAGCATTGCATTGGCTTCAATCGGCCACCCCCTTTGGCCACTCCTATCCTCAATGGGCGAGCACTTGCTTCTTTTGGGGAAGACAAGGCGCGCCTTCTTCTTTCTGAACAATGTATTGGCTTGCATTGGCCTCGCTTTAATTTCATGAGCACAGCACGCGCTTTCTCTCTTTCCCATCATCGGGTGATGCAGCCGCCGGCCCCCACCGCGGCGGCCGCCCCACGGTTGCCGGGGCTCGCCGCCCCCCGCCGCGCCCGGCGGCAAGCCCGCCAGG
>WELB01000023.1:919945-932300 GCA_009602725.1 Spirogloea muscicola
TTTTTTTTTTTTTTTTTTTTTTTTTTTTTTTTTTTTTTTTTTTTTTTTTTTTTTTTTTTTTTTTTTTTTTTTTTTTTTTTTTTTTTTTTTTTTTTTTTTTTTTTTTTTTTTTTTTTTTTTTTTTGTCGGCGCCGGTCGTCCTCCAGGACCTCGCCGCCGCCACGCCGGCCTCGGACGCCCTCGTCGCCGCCGCGGCGGACGCGTCCGCCGGCCTCCCCCAACGCGACGCCAGCCACAACGATAGCCACGACGACGACGACAGCGGTGGCCGCAGCGACGTCGTTTCCAGCGGTGGCAGCCCCGAGTCGCCTCAGGCCTCGCCCTCCCCGCTGCCCGCAGCTCTGGATCCGCCCCCCACAGTGGTCGCCACGCCAGCGCCGGCGCTGCAGCAGCTGCCGCTGCAGGCGCCAGCACGAGGCGAGGCTGTGGAAGCGACGCGCGGCTTCTGGCGCCTCGTGAGCGGCTATGGATTCGATCAGCATATGTTCATGCTGTCGCCGGCTTGCTTCGACGGCACTGGGTGGGCTGGTCTGCATGGCGCCACACCGCTCGCACCGCCCCCCGACGCCACCGGATCCGAAGGCCTGCTTGAGCCGCTGCCTTGGCCATCATCTGAGTCTGGGATGGAGACCACCGCCAGGCAATTCGACGAGACGTACTGGCCCATGGTGCCCAAGCCAGCGGGCTGGCTGGCCGATGCTGCTGCCGAAGGCCGCGTCAACTGGCGAGACGAAACCTCCATGGTACTCCGCTTGGCCGACTGCACCGCCAACGTCGCGCACTACCTCCAGCTCGTCAACAACCTCCTGCTGCTGGCCCCCCTCACTGGGCCTGCTCTTCGCCTACACCTGGACAGGTAGGGAAGCACTGTTTTGCCCCCAGTCACTTGGCCCACCCATACCGTGGTCGTGAGAGCAAATTCGCCAGTGTCCATTGAGACGCACTTGAGATCTTCATGGTCAAAAGCCGGGCCTGGTCTCCTGTTGCCATGCATGCTCAGAGCACGGGGCTTAGTCGAGACAGGGCAAGTTGAGAAGCACAAGATTGGAGGTTGATGTCCACAGACAGACCATATTGCCCATGTGTGCACCTACATTCAATGGTCGATTGAGAAAACCAGTACTACTTATCTGCTCCACTGCTAATGGCGAATATACTGCTAGCATGTAGCCCTTTCAGTACCTGTTGAGGCTTGTAGTCAAGCTTTCTGTAGAGCATGAGCATCGCTTGCTATGTGCATAGCTAGTACACTGATAAGTCATTCCTTCTGTGTGTCAAGGAGTCACATAGTTGCCTTTATGCCAGGGGTGCATCAGCATTGTCAAATGGCCTTCAAGTGGGCTGTGAGAGCCACAGACTAGAACGTCAATGTCGCCTGTGCCTCTGTCACTTCTGTGACCAGCAGGTGCTGCTTAGAAGCTTGGGTACTCCGCATGTCTGACTATACTGATCCAACAGATGCTCCTCTGCCGGCTCCGTGCAGCATCGTATTGAATCGAGGGAAGGGATTCATGGCAAAGATGAGACAGCATGGTCCTCGCGGGTTGCATGCCGTGCTCCTACGCGAGCTTCTTGCGGCTGCGCTTGAGGCCCCTGGGTGGCCAGCCTTTGACTCCCCCGAATTGCTGCTTGATCTACCGCTGGTTGCTGGGAAGGTCCAGTTTGAAGGGGTCCTGGCAAGTGCAACTGACACGCACCCTGTGTGCTTCAAGAGCGCAGTCTTTCCAGGAATACTCAAGGTGAGATTCTACATAGCTGATCAGTAGGCCATTGAAGGTTTGACACAAATCTGTTCGGCGGTTGTCACATACCTGTCAGGATTTGTTGTCAAAGCATTGACAAGTCAATGAGGGTAGCATTACAGCATCACCTTTACCACCTGCTATGTACTGCACTAAACACCATGAGATCAAAGTACAAGTCACTGTCCTCTGCAAGCTGAAGCTGTCCTCCACTTGATGCTTGCCAGCTTGCTTGCAGTGCTTGATGTGCATCTGCTGCGTCAAAGCAGGAGGTCCTCATACCAAAGTAATCCGTCCTTGGATGCAGGGCAATTTCTGGATAGGCAATATATCTCTTGCCCATGCGTTCAAGCAGAGGCTTGAAAAGTTTTTAGGACTGAGTTACTCGCTTACAGATGAAGAGGACATTGATCAGCAATCAACGGGTGACTCGGCTGCACCCACTCGACGAGCCATTCGGCTCCTCTATGTGCCGAGGAGCGGCAAAAGGCGCATCTTTGCAGGCAGTAGTGAGGAGACCTTCCAGTCACTTTTGCGAAGTTTTGGATCTACAGTGGAGGTTCGAATCGTTCACTTCGAGACAATGAGCTTCAGCGAGCAATACGAGGCATGCCAGTGGGCACATGTGGTGATTGGCATCCATGGGGCCAACATTCTCAACCCTTCAATGTTTGCACGACCTGGTGCGGCCCTTGTGGAGCTTGTCCCCTACAAGGTGGTGTGACACAACCAATCATTCGACTCAAATCTGCTGCTCGTGCTTGCTCTTTGCCATGCATGCTTTGGCATGTATACAGACCAATTGGCATGTATGCAAACCATCATCATCTTACTCGCGTGACCTTCAGTGGATGCTTGATGCTGGACCTTGCTAGCTAGATCAAGTGACATGCTGCATCTCAATGGACGAGGTCTCTGCAGCTAGTCAGCTTCTGACATGCTGCATTAGCCTTGTCTTTGCAGCTGGTTCAGCCAGTGTTCGAATATCAATCAGTTGCAACAGGCATGGTTTATTTTGGGCACCTAATCAATCAGGCTGAAGTCCTTCCAGGGGATGAGAAGTGGCAACACCTTCGGCGTCTTGACTGTGCCAAGGTATTTGACTGCAAATGGTATCACCACCAGTTGCGGATTGTCACTCTGGAAGAGGCTGATGTGGCCCGGATTGGGGCGCTTTTGCTCACAGTTTTTAAAACGGTCGCTGGCAATTTCAATGTGACTGATTCTTGGACGGCCCTGGATGGAAAGGAGGTTATCAAGAATCACACGGGGTCAGATTGCTACCCACTGCGGACAGACTCACAAATCCACAAATTCAAGACCGGAGAAGATTGGATTAGCACGATGGGAACTGACGGTCCTGTGACTTGTGAGCTTGCTTTGAATACAGCAGCACCGAGTGCGGTAGAGCAGGATAGAGAAGTTGAGTCGAGTCGAGTCGAGTGAGCAAAGTGGAGTATAGTACAACAAAGTGACATGAGACGAGTGGAGTTGAGTAGAGTCGAGCAGTGTCAAGAGGTGTCGAGTTGAAGTGAGTTGAGTGGGGTTTGGTTGCATTAAGTTGGATCCTGTAGATTTGACGGGACGTGAGTTGAGCTCAGTTCAGCGGAGCTCGGCCGCGCTGAGCTGTGTAGTAAGATTCTAGACCAGGTGATTCGAAGGAAATTCTAGTCAACTGAGCTAGTTGCTCACAATGACGTTAAAGCAACTTCATTCTTTTGGCATGAAATCTATGAGCCAATGTGTACCATCACAGCAAGTCTCAGCAGGTCATTGTTGTCTGTCTGTCGCCCAGCATGAGCTAGTGCTTGAGCATGTTTGTCTAACATCTTCATGAGAAGCCCATCTTAAAGACCCCGTGTCAAGTTGGATGGATACTTACCTACATATGTCTACATATCCATGGTGTGGCCATATGTATGAAGTGAAGGTGATCGCTCACTTGCCATATGCAAATATTTCTTATCAAATTTGACTATCATTCTGACTGGCATTGAATGCATTCTGTTATAGGATGTAGATGTGAGCATACGCAATCGAGCAAGCCTACAAAAAGACGTTACTGAGTGATGGAGGGCCCTAGTGACCAAGTACAAAAAGTCAAGCACATCTGCAGATGTACATGACCTGCCGCTTATTTGACCCGCTATGTTGACAACGGGTCAGCAAGTAGAGGATAGTAAGCGATAGCGACCTCGACTTGCCCAAACATCAGATGGCAAAGTCAAGCCCTTCTGTCATCAACTAAAGCCCGCCTAGCTTCTGATGCAAAGCAGGAGCCTGAGCTCGCTGCAGATAGGCTGACACACAATGGCGCACGTTTGACAAGTGTGTTGCCGGCAAGCCCATTTTCTCAGCACAAGCACATGCGCACTTCGTGCATAATCTAGTCTGGAGACATCCTCGAGTAGGGTGTAGGATCAAGGCCCATGCACCCAAAGTTGTCGACTGCGCCTGATAGAAGTTGATTGCAGCCGGGGTAGTCGACGAAGTGCTCAATGGGAGCATCTGGATTGCACCTTGCACCAGCCGGCAACCATTGCGAACATTGATACGCGCATACAGACCTGCTAAGTCAAGCAGGGACTCTGAGGTGGGAAATTGATTGGGATGAGGAGTGGCTCCCAAATGGTTGTGCTGCCAGTTCAGAGGTCAATTGACATGAATGATCAAGAATACGCTCTCCGTGAAGGGGCCCCAATAACAAGGATCTTATCGGCCAAGAGTATGAGTATGTCGAATAGTGGATGAGGGGCTGGCCCAATGGAAGTAACAGAGTTGGCCGAGCAGCGCCACAGTTATCTAATCTCATTGCTTCTTATTCGTCAGTATTGCTCGCGAGAATCTGCAGGCTCGAGGCAACAATCTGCTGTAGGGCAAAGCAAGTGAACGCTGAGGGCCCCCGCTCAGACGTGGAGTTTCGGGTTGCAGGGGGCCAATCCGGGGCCCAGGAATAGGCGGCCCGCCTGCGGACGCGTGGCGCTGTCAGTGCGCCTGCATGGTCGACCTACTCCTTTTTGAACTCTGTTCATTCTTTTCCCTGGGCTGGTCAATCACAGCCATCGCCCTATGCTGGAAGAAGTCATTCATTCTTCCTACCGGTCTACTTCGCGCGTGGGCGCCGCGCGGCAAGCGCTCCCTCCCTCCCTCTCTCCCCCCCCCCTCTGTGTCTGTGTGTGTGTGTTGGTCTGTGCGCGTCCGTGCAAATGTGGTCACCACAGACGGGTCCGAGCGAGCCAGTCCGAAATTTCTGGTTTTGGAAGGCAGGGCAGGGCGGTCACCAGCGCCGGCCGAGGTACGGAAGAACAGTATGCTGATCACTCCGACTTGCGGCTGCTGATTCGGGCCTACTCAGCTCCCATTGACGCCGCTGGCTCAGTAGCGCAGGTGTTTCGCATGCGCCTGTCCATATCGCTCCAGCAGTTTATTTCCCACGCCTTGCACTACGTGCTGGCCGTCCTCAGCTGCAGCCTCTGGCTTTCAGCAAGGAGATTGCTATCCGGCGGCTAGTCTTTGTGACTTGCGGCTCCTAATTAGAGGTTTTCAAGTAATTTTCTTACCGGGGAAGGTCTGGCAAAGCGCTTTTTGGCCCCTTCGGGCCTTAGTCAAATCTTTACGGCCTGGCTGTTTACAGGCCTTGTCCCCTTCAAGAGAGCCACCTTTTTCCCATTCGCTGCAGTCTCTCACATGACTGTGTGGTCTTGGCGCCTTTTGGCCCTTCGGACCTTGTTCTTTCTTTCTGGGCTGGCCATTGACAGCCCCCGCCCCCTTTGGAAGAGCTCACTTCAGATCATCCAGCAGAGATTGACATATTCACCTCGCCATCGACGTCCACGGAGCTTCTGGGGCTCGGTGGCTGACCTTCTGCACCCGCTACGAGACGCGCAGTTTCAGGCGGCAGCAAGGGTGCAGGCGACTAGAGTAGCTGTGGGCTCTTAGGCGCTGGTGTATTGCATGCGACTCTTTGTTCACCTGCAACGTACCCCATTCGAGTAGATTGTAACGTTCCCACCGTTTGAGAGTGCCAACGGTGCCGGTAACCTTACATGATCGTATCGTATCTACCGTTTGGGAGTCCCAAACGGTGCGGGTCGTCTGCTACACCCCGTGTAGCTAAGTACGGTCCGAAACCCCGGGCTTCGGACCGCGCGGCATCGTCCGCCAGTCGTACTGTCCGAGAGGCGCTGCTTCGCTCGCGCGCGGCATCGTCCGGGAGTTGTCTCCATCCGCCAGGCGCTGCTTCGCTCGCGCGCGGCAGCGTCCGGCAGATCCGTCGTATTCCCTTGTCAGGCCCGCCCCTCCGGGGGAGGACCTTGGGGCAGCCCTCGTCACACCCTCGAGGGAGGGGTGGCAGATGGAACGCTTATCAGTAGCAGGCAGAAGCCAGACTCGGCAGTCGGACCCGTGACGCCAAGAGAGGCACAGCCCTGCTGCTGCCTGCTGCCGCAGCCGCCGCCACAGCTCTGCTGCTGCCGCCTGCTGCCCAGCCCGTCGCTGCAGCTCGTCGCTGCGGGCCTCGACGGCTCTCTGTAAGTACCATGCCTGCGCCCCTTGCGGGGACAGCCGCTGACCCTCGGTGAGTCGCCGCCTTCCGGCGGTGCCTCAGGGTAAGACTTCCGCTGCGCTCTGTGCGCGTATGTGTGCTCTGTGTGCGCTGGCGTTCCACTCTGTAAGGGGGTTGTCTCCAAAACACCCTATGTCCGAAACCCAAACAGGACATTCTGACCCTAACTGTGTGATTAGGAACAAAGATGTCACATAGATGATCTGAGTTATAGAGGTATTGGTACAAGCAAGAGGAGCTTGTGCAAGTAGAGTGAACATGAGTGGTGCTGCCCATGTTGCTGCTGACTCAATGGTGCACATCATTTGTACAAACATGGTGACCAGTCAACAGAGTCGGGTCTGAGTTCTGCACTCCCAGCTTCTCAATTTGCCCCAAATCATTTTTATGCATGCGTAGGCCAACAGATGCGGAGTACTTCTGGCAGTGACACAAATGCAACAGACTGGCCAGTGGAATGTTTGCAGCAATATCTGTTGGGCTGCTAGCTACACTGCCTTATGTCTTTTGACTAGGAGTATCTGAGAACCCATTTGGAGTAGCCACTTCAAAGCTGCACTTGCATTTTCCAGCCCCTTTGGACCTCATCCATTGTACATGAGCTGGCCTTTCATAGCCATACACCCCTTTCTGAGAGCTTAGTCCTTTCAGCCATTGCCTTGACTTTTTGAGCTGTTGCTTTATTCTCTTCAGCCGCGAGGAAGCAGAGACGAGCTGGACCTGACGAGGACTGCAGATGCCGAGAGGCCAATGAACAATTGAGAAGAAGCCTTGCTTTAGAGGCTGTGAAAGGCCCGCCCCAAAAAGTGGACAAAGGTCAGAGGAGCCGGGGAGCTCAAAGCACCACTCAGCAAAGCAAAGTGGCTACTATAGATGGTCGCTCAGCCCTTCCTTAACAGCTGGAAGCAAAATAACCAGCACCCAGAAAGAAGATGCAGCTATTGGAAAGGGGGCGCTGGCCATGCAAGCCAGCCCGCAAACAAAGAACAAGGCCAGGAAGAAATTGCCAAGCAAGGCACCGCCATAGGGGCCGAGTCCTGCTAGCCTGCAGGTCTGGGGCACTGCAGCAAATGCCAGCTACTTGACCAGTAATAGTGAAGAGCGGACCACTCAGTAGTCAATGACCATACACACCAGGGCAAGATCACGCAGCCTTGGAGGTGCTGTGTCTCAATATGGGCCTCTTGCGCGTGACACTAGGCTGAGGGACAGAGCCCCGAAGTGAGGTGCTCATGAGACCAAATGAGAGCAAGGAGGCCTGGAGCTAGAAAGCTGAACAGTAAGGCAATGGCCGTGAGAGGCCAGCCCAACCAGGATAAAGAATGCCAGAAGAACGGTCTGAAGAAAGGTATCTGAAGAAAAAGAGAGTTCTTTGCAAAAAGGGGCGATGACTCTGAAAAGAAAAAGCAGAGCTCGTCCACATTTGGGGAGATGGTTGTGTAAGAACGGAGTAGCTACAAAAGGGGCGAGGGCTGCGAGAAGCCAGCCCACAAAGAAAACAGCGCTTCCAAATTGACTAGTAGCTGTGGGAGGCCAGCCCAAAGGAGTGGACAAGGTCTGAATGGGCCGGATGGCGCAAAGTAGAAGGGCTTGCCCATTGAGGATAGGGGTTGGTAAAAGCCAGCCCAAAACAGAAATAAAGGAGGAATGAACAAATGCCAGGGGACCCGCTTTCAGAAGCCAAGTTTCTCTCGCCAAGGATGGCGCGAACAAGCAGTGAACAAGGTTCAAAGAAACCGGGGACACTAGAG
Source organism: Spirogloea muscicola (assembly GCA_009602725.1). Lineage (NCBI taxonomy): Eukaryota > Viridiplantae > Streptophyta > Zygnematophyceae > Spirogloeales > Spirogloeaceae > Spirogloea > Spirogloea muscicola. Next base: position 928,003 of record WELB01000023.1, read on the forward strand.
ACCGCCAAGGGTGCCAGCTCAGGAAACCCCCAATCAGCAGCCGCAACGCGGAGAAACTATCAGGAACTGAGGATAGGCCAGCCCAAGAGGGAAAGACGGAAGCACCTGACAGAAAGCATGGGGTGCGAGGGGGCAGGCCGGCGGCTGACGAGCGAGGAAGAAATAGAAGAAAGTGCTCGCCCATTGAGGATAGAAAGAAAGTGCTCGCCCTAACAAAAAGGGGGCCAGCAAAGCCAGCCCAGAAAGAATGGACAATGTCCGAAAACCAAAATTGAGGATAGGGGCTGGAGAAGAAAGAAAAAAAGGGCTGGCCCATAGAGAAGAAGGATTTTCGTGTAATTGAAAGAAACGAAGGTCAAGTACAAAGGCAAGCACATCTAAGACCTACCTGACCTACAGCAGAATGACCCGCTCAGTAACCGCGGGTCAAAACATAAAGGTCGCTAACCGATGCCTGAATACTAGATGTCGGATGAGAAGCCCTTCTGCCACCAACTAGAGCTCGCCCAGCTTTCTGGTGCAAGGCATTAGCCTGGGCACGCTGCAGACAGGCCGAAACTCGTCATCGCAAGAAAGACAGATATGCAGCTGGCAAGCACATCTCAGCCTGGAACACATCTGCACGTCGTGTGTAGCCTAGATTGGCAATGTTGTGGAGGAGGGTGTGGAAACGCGGACCCAGACAGCCAAAGGTGTCAACTGCAGCTGGCAGGAGCTGATCGCACCGGGGGTAATCGGAGTAGTGCTGTAGCTTTCTCTGCTCTGCAATGCCCACTGCGTGGCCAGCGATTTGTGTCGATGCTGGACCTTTGTACGCCTCCGTAACAACCACGTCGACCAGGGCCCGAGGTCCTCCACCAGGTTGCACGCCCACAATGTCAAGTGTGCGGCGATGATGACGTCCCTGGGCGTCCGTGGTAATTGGCATAATATTGTTTACTTCTACGACCGCTCGGTAGCCGGCGTCGCGCATCAAGCCCGCCAGGGCATCGCGGAGGAGGTTGTGGATGCCCACCACTTCTGGTCCTGTGGGGCATCTCAGCATGTGAGCGGCGAGCTCAGCACCCTCTGCACGGAAAAAACACTCGCACTGGCGCACCCCAATCAGGCAATTAGGTGGGAGGCCGAGGAAGAGTTGCAGCGACGTCCGAAAGGCCTCGGAGCTGATGCTGAAGGCATTGGCGACAGCGTGTGAGGTGATCCAATCCGTGGCACCAGGTGTGGCTAGAGAAGTAAGTCTTGCCAGGCTCCTTGGATTGTCCTGAATCTCTGGCAGCCTCCTCAACCTTCTGCGGCGCTCGTCTTCCACTGCCGTAACCAGTCTGGATTGTGCCCCTCTATCGGAAGCTTGGGCAAGGGCGGAGAATGGCGTGAGCAGGGGTTGGAGAGAGGGGAAAGAGCCGATGGCTGAGTCGCGGATGCTCCTCAGATCCACTTGGAAGGAGAAGGGGCCTTCCTCCACATGGCGTACAGAGTCGTGGAGGCAAGGAAAGCGCATGGGTAGCAGAGAGGCGATCTGGTGCCAGCAGCCCAGGAAAGCTGCTTGCGCCGTCTGCTCCAACGACCGGCAGCCAAGGCCGCCCATGCAGGTGGGAAGGGAGGCCTGGAGGGAAGCTGCATCTGAGGGGAAAGATGAAGAATGTAGTAGGGATGCCAGGGATTGCTGAAGGGAGTCATCATATTCCTTGTAGAGATCCACCACCATGCCTAATGGGGCGACTGTCCGTTGAAGATAGCAAGCCCGTTGGCCGATGCAGCGGGTCAGGATGGCCAACGCCAGCTGTGTGTCCCCAAGGAGGGGAAGGGAAGGGAGGGGGGCGAGGTGTTTATGAAGGCGCTCCCGCAAGTCCACTGCCACGTGAGCTGGTGTACCGAAGGGGACCTTGAGGATGGCCAGGCCATTGGCAGGGGTCTCACAGCCGTGGGGGAGCTGAAGGTTGGCGGGGGGACCGCGTGGGGACCAGGCCACGCTCTTGGACGGGCAGACCCGCAGGCCCATCAGGTCCAATTCGCGAACGAGCAATGGGTAAGCCGCCACGACTGCAGCTGGAGGTCCAATGATGTGTGTGTCATCCGCGTAGGAAGGGAAGAGAAGGTCTGGGTGTTGGCTCTGGTTGCGCCGAATAGCCTGGGAATGTGCCAAGGCAAACAGGATTGGGTAAGGGGATCCCCCTAACGTGTGCCAGAAGATGACCACAGCGTCTTCCACGACTCTCCGGCTTGCCACAGCAGCCGCCCTGGGCGGCCATACGCCATGATGAAGAAGGGTATGAGGGAAGGGAAATGGTCGCGCAGCTCCTCCATGATGACACTGCGCTCCACTGTATTGAAGGCGTTACTGATATCCAGCCCCAGGACCATCATTGAAGGGTCCACGTCAAGAGCAGCGCGGATGCCGTGGACGAGGGCCTCCGCCCCTCAAGACATGCCAGCACCAAATTGGTGAGGTGATAGATGGGTGGTCAGCTGAGGTTTCAGCACGCTGCACGCGGCCTTTGATACCAGCCGCATGACAACCTCCGTCATCGCGATGGGTCTCACACCACCTGTTGGCTTCGCAAGGGCTAGCAGGTGGCTGGAGTTTAAGGCGGCGGCAATGCGTGGTGGAATGGCAGCCCTGGCGATGTGCCGGCAGGTGGACAGGAACAGGGAGAAGCTCCTCTCATCCCCATCAAGAAAAAGGTCCTGTAGGTGTTCGAAGAGCCATTCAGAAGGGCCTCCAGACACCATCCGGGGGGCTTTGGTCAGGGCCACACGGAGCGCCTCTACCGATAGGTCAAGACGATTGGGGAGCTCGCCATCCCAGGGCTCAAGGGGGTGTCGTGGAGGGGGGTGGAGCTGACGCAAGCTAGCCTCTGTGGCGTCGTTGGTAGTAGCCAGGGGTCAGGGCAAAGGGCCTGAGCGGCCCGGGAAGATTCTCCTGCCCTGCCAAAGCGTCTTGCCTGCGCTAGATTGCCAGCTGTGGACTGTTGAGAGGGCTGATTGACTGATCCATTGCGCGCCCGCCGCTGTGAGAGCGCGACCCGAGCAGCTGCCGCCCGCTGCTGAGCCAACTCCTCCCATCTTCCACTTGCAAAAGCAGCCAGTCTGTCCTGGAAAGTCTTGCGGCCTCCGACGCCGAAGGAGGGAAGGTGGCCAAGGACAAGCTTGGGAAAAAGCATGTACAAGGCCCAGGCCGCCTCGTCCATAGAGTCCGCTTCGGTTCGTGCGAGGTAAGGCGTAAGAACCTTGGTGCACTCACGACGTGCCCATCTGGGGATGTGGCGTAGGTTGCGAATGCCGTCAGGGATGAGGAGGGGGGTGAGGTCCACTGTGGCAGTCCACTGCCAGCTCTCTGAAGAAGGGGGTGGTGGAGGCCTGACGGTGCCCGGCACATGTGAACTTGCTGCCAGCTCCTGCTGATTTTGGCGATTGCGGCAGTGATAGGCATGGACTGGCAGCCCTCTCGTGCGAAACCGTTGCTGGCATACTGGGCAGGGGACTCTCTGGTCTGGAGCGTTTGTGAGGCCCGTGTGGACTGGGCTCGAGCCGTGAGACCGACCCTGCTGATGGTTAGGTCGTTCTTGATGGTCACCGGCTGGATGGCGTCTCACGACAACAGGTTGAGGCAGCAAGGGAGGTCGAGGTACGGGTAGGGGTAACAGGGGAGGTAGAGATGGCAACGGTGGCGGCGGCACTGGTGGTGGTGGTTGTCGTGGTGGAGGTGGTCGTGGTGGTGGTGGCTCCGGGGCGGGAACTGGTGCAGGCATTGGTGAATGCACAGCTGAAGCTTGAGGAAGAGATGGGCGTTGCCTTCGAGCCGAGAGTAGTGCAGCAGACTTCGCGGCCGGCAGGACTGAATGGGCCCGTCCGCAGTAGAGGAGTCGCTTGAATGTGCCGGGCTGATGACAATTCCGACTCGGGGGTCCATGTTGGAAGCCTCGGACTCTGCATCCGAGAAGGCCGAGCCGGGGTCCGCAAGCCGAGCTGTCTCAACAGGAGCAGGAACTGCAAGGAGGGTCTCGGGCTCCACAGCCGTCGTCGGGGAGGGGCGTGAAGGAGCTGAAGGGGCCGGTGAAGGAGTGGGAAGGTCGGCCACCGAGGCAGTGGCAGCCCTCGTTGCAGCGGTCGAGCTGCGGGTGCGGCAAGGGCGAGGGGCGCGCCGCGACGGGCTGCGCGCCGCGCCTCGACCTTTGGCAGCCGCCGCCATGGCGGTGGGGTCGGCCAGCGGGCGGTGGTTTTTTTTTTTTTTTTTTTTTTTTTTTTTTTTTTTTTTTTTTTTTTTTTTTTTTTTTTTTTTTTTTTTTTTTTTTTTTTTT
>WELB01000023.1:943096-974897 GCA_009602725.1 Spirogloea muscicola
CCGCCGCCCCGCGCCCCGGCGCCGAGCGCCGCCGCAGCCGCCGCCACGCTCAGTAGGCGCAGCCTTTCCCGGCCCCTTGGCCGTCCCGCCGCCGCCGCCGCCGCGTACAGTAGGTGCAGCGTCTCCAAGCCTCTTGGCCGTCGTCGTGGCAGCCGCCGCCGCCGCCGCCGCCGCCGCCGCCGCCGAGGGTCGCGCCGCGGCGTGCGCCGCAGATCACGGGCGGTCGACCCACGGCCTCCCACCTGATAACCCTAAACCCTAAACCCTAAACCCTAGCCCTAAACCCTAACCCTAATTCCTCGACATCTTCTGTTGAGCAGCCTCAGGTCAGAGAATCTACAGTCTCCGGGTAGCGGGTGCCCTGGCCAAAGCCAGAGGCTGCGCGACCGGCACGCAGGCAGACGCAACGAAGCGTGCCATTGACCGATGCAGCGAGACTGACGGGCGCATGCCACACACCTGAGCGAGAGAGCCTGCTGCGTCGAGGAATGCGGCTGCTGATGTTGCAAGAGCGGCTGTGGAAGCCAGCCAGGTGCATACAGAGGAGAGGGTGTTCATAGAGAGGAGGGCATTTCCGGTAATGGGCGATGGCTGTGATCGGCCAGCCCAGGGACGAGAATGGACAAACTTCGAAGGGGTCAGAAAAGCGCGCCGAAGCACACAGCGATTGGAGTGGCCACTGGGTGCTCAATATCCCCTTTTGAGCAGCCGCAGGTCAGACGCCTAGTCGTCGAGTAGCAGGTCCCCTGTCTGTAGCCAGAGGCTGCAGCCAAAGCGCGACCGGCACGCAGATGCAACGCGTGTGCCATTGACCGCCGCAGCGAAACTGATAGGCGCATGCGATACACTTGAGCGAGAGAGCCCGCCGTTGACATTCATTTTTCCCCCTTGGCATCCTCTGGACAGAGCGCTGCGCGCTAGCCCGTGCAGGAGCTCAAGTCTGCAAGGGCCGGAAGGTGCACAAAGCAGGATACCACTCTCCATGATCCGCATGTGGGGCTAGACAGCCTCTAGTCAACAATCAGATCAGAATGACTACCGGGCGGAAGAGCGTCGTCTGGCGGAATCCGGAGGCAACACCCAAGGTGCAGCCTGCCCGCAAGTGGACGGCAATGCCAAGGACCGCTGCTTAGAAATTAGAAATGGCAAGCCACACACGCACAACCGAGCCAGCAACCCGGCGGTGTCAAAGAGCCCCTCTTTTTTTCCTTCCCCCAACTAATGAGTTTCACGCCCTTGCAGCAGCCTCTGGCTTTCTTTCTCTGGCTTGACGCAGCCGAGTCGCTCTTCCTCCCATCAGCTCATCTGGCATCCTATTGCCCACACAATAAAGAGGCTGCCCTGAACATCATACATCAGCAGCATGTGAAGTGATGTTGTCCCCGCCATAAGCCTCGAGCCTCAGGCCTTTTCAGCATGCATGTGCACCAGAGAAGAGGGCAAAAGAAGACACGGGGGTCCAATAGTTTCAAGTCAATGAAGGAGGGGACGATCTCCGACCCCAGATGAGATCCTCCACATTGTCCTAGGGGGCCACGTTAAGCACAGTAGATGTACTCCGCAATCTTGTATAAGGTTACAGTTGCAGCCCAATAGTCACGCAATGCTGCATTCTAGAGGCAGTGCTTGCCTGACAATGGGAACACGGAAGCTGTGCGATCAGGAATGGCACAGTCCATTATTTGCTTATGGCAGCATATTGGAGTGCTGCTGCACAGACACGGGAGCACCTGACGCATGGACAGGTACATACAGCGGCGTCAACTGTGACTCAGCTCTGTAAGGGCGGGGCTTGCTTGCCAACGCAGCCTGAGTCAAGGTGCGAGCATGATTTGGCTTGACTGCATGGGCAAGTTTATCGTCCATCCAACCTGTTCCGGTCTTGCTGCTTAAAAACCACCGTCCAAAAGTGATGCTACATGAGACATGATACCCCCTCCGCACCTATCCTCACACCTTCTGCGCAACAATCTGTGACTTCATCCAAGTGTGATGGTGCGGAGCTGCCGCCCATTGCCACCATGACGAAAAGGGCACTACAATTGTGGTGCCGAGAAGCGTCCTGCTTAGGTCCCTCCTCGGCATCAGATGTTCATGGTGGGCAAGTGCTGCTCCACGTGGTTGAAGCCTTCCCAAGTCTTGGTCAGGCAATCCAAGGCAGAATCCTTAAACAACATTGACATCTCCCCCTCTCGGCCATCCGCTTCTCCTCCTTCCAAACCGCGCTCCTTATTCTCCCTTTTAAGAGCCCAAGTGGTGCACACCTGTGGTTGACACGGAGTACCCTGCAGGAGCAAGCCAAGAGAGTTCCATCTCCTTCAGAGAACTGCTTGGGCTCTACCCAGCCAGCCATCACGTAGCCCTCATTTGACTACGTTGTAGCTTCTCTTACCACTGCACTCACAGGAAGCCTGCTCTGACTCAATTGTTTGCGCACATGCTCGCAAAGTTGAATCCACCACCTGCATACCTTCAGAATAAAGATGTTTTCACCTTCAGGTCAGAAGCAGGTCTTGCAATGTAAAGTCAGGCCCCCAAGTGATGCTTGCGCAGTGCACATTGCCAAGGTTTTTGCAGCTGCAACATTCTGAGACTTCAGTAGCTCGTGCAACAGTGACGACAGGATACATGCAGAATGACAACCTGTCCGCCTACTGTGCTACCTTACGTCCGCAGCAATGCAACATAACTGGAAGCAGAAAGGTCACAAGATGCACATCAAGGGCTTACCTTGAGATGGAAGTCGTATTTGTTCTCTGCTTTCTTTAGTCAGCCACAACATCGAGCAGCTCATCTGACAGTCTGCGCTTCCTTGTGGGCAATGAACGACATTTGTCGGCCTTGTGCAGCGCAGCTGGCCGATGTGAGCAAATCTTCTAGCTCAAACAGCCACGTGTTGTGCCAGGCAGTCGGCAAGACATTTCATCTGATTGCTTGGTCATTTGCTAGGGAGGGGCTGTGAAGTCATTCTGTGATGGCCCCCTGGGGGCGTCTGCGAACGCCGCTGAGCTAGCTACGGTCCCGCTGCGCCTCCGCTAGAGAATTGCCATCACCTCCCAATTCTGTATGCTCCTTGGCAGGGTCCAACCGCTGCATCCCAGACGGGCCACCTGCAGGTGGGCTGCCAGCACCTCCCAACAGATGCTCGCTTGGCTCCTGCTTCACAGGAGCTGACTCCACGACAGTGTCTTCAACCGGGCTCCGCTTGCGGTCAGAGTTGGCGCTCCAAACACCATTGGGCAAGTGCTCGTGCTCGCCGTCCTTCTGCACAGGCTCGGCAGCGGCGCTGGTCTTGCCCTTCGCCGACTGATGCTGCTGCAGCAGCGTCACCAGGAGAGCGCGGTGGCTGGAGGACCAGATGCTCAGCATGGCCGCTGGGACCTGGTCAAAGGAGGGCGGGAGACCCAGGACAAGCTCAAGGAGCTGCGGAGCTGGCGCGCGGCACCGCAGCAGGGACATGAAGCCGACAACCGCCTCACTGTCGACCTGGGGGCGTATGGCGGCGATGACTGTGGTGAGCAGCCTCAGCAGTGCAGGCAGGGGCCATCGCTGCACCTCCGCTGCAAGCAGCTGCCAGAACCACTGCTGCTCCAGCGACTCCCAAGCAAGCGAGCCCTTCACCAGGCGCGCCATATCCACGTCCTTACTGCCGCTTCCCACAATGGCGACATCGCCAACATCGACTCGGCACAGCAGGCGGCAGAGCTCGAGCGGGTCAAGCGCCGACAGAAGGAGGTGCACGACCTCCTCATTGCACATCGTGAGGTGTGGCAAGTACTTGAAAACTGCCGGCAGCACCTGCAGCAGCCGATATGTGTTCCACAGCAGGCACGTTCCCAGGTCCGTGAGCAGGAGCTGCTGCAAAGACGGCAGCTCTGGTACACCTGCTGCCTTGCTGTCGCCAGCACTGCTGCCGGCTGCAGCTTCGCTTTTGCTCTCGCCCTCCCTTACTGCTGCTGCGCTGGTTGCAGCGGCTGTGGCGCCTTTCCTCTTTCCTACGTCCCGAAGGAATTCCTCGTAAGCCCAGAAGGCATCGGCCACTGCCGCCCGGCCTCGCCTGTGCATGTCTGACAACGCGCCACCATCTCTGACCTCCTCCAGAAGCTCCTCTGCCAGCCGAGGCTGCTTTTCTTCGCCTCTTGGGCTGGAGCTTGACGTGCCAGCTGTGCTCCCGCTGGCCAACCTCTCTGCAGTAGTTGCGGCTGCACGGTCTACTTCGCTTTCTGTCTTAACCGGAGGGGATGGGGAAGCCTGTGCAACAGCTGGCAGCCCCGCTGGCTCGTCCTGCACAGCGCCCTTGCCGGGCTGCTCCAACTGTTCAGCACTGTCCGGCACCTCGACTCTTGTCACAAGCTCCCTCTTCGAGGTCTGCTCCAGCTCCTCAGCGACTCTTGCGACATAACAAAGAAGCCGCGTGCTGACAGCAATGCCCTGCAGCAGATTGTTGCAGTCACAAGCAGCTGAGGAGGGCCCCTTAAACCCTTGCAGAACTTTGTGCAGATTGCACTATCACATACTCTGGCAAATGGAAAGCAGTCTGAAGCCTAGGTCCTGCAGCTACAATCCCAAACATTTCATTGCAATGGCTCCTCAGTGCTCCAGAGTCAGACTACCTGCTGCTGCCAGGTGGCAAGCAACTGCCGCAGCTGCGAATTCCTTGTTGCCACGAAGAGCCGGAAGAGGGTGGAGGTTACAGACATTATCTCGTCGCCATCGGGCATTTCCGTTGGCAGAGAGCGCAGTGGTGCACAGACCTGCACGCCCAATACAGCAAAGAAACTTGGCCAAGACGCAGGTACTCAAGCAGCACAAACCTTGGCCAAAATGGTACTCAAGTGAAACACAGTGAACAGAATCAAGGTAACCCCTACTGCAAGACTTATTGAGAGGCGAGGGTAGGACTTGACCTCAGCCACTTCAGCAGAGAACCTATCTGCAAGCAGAAGGCGCTGATTACCTGATAGCCAGCTTTCGAGAACACCTCCTCCATTTGCTTCGCTACATCAGGGGCGTACAGCGGGGACGATTCCGGCACGTGGTACTTCCTGCCATTCGAGCGCGTGTCCTCGTGGCCAACTGCCATCCTGGGCTGCTGGCGGTCTACGCCAGCAAGCCTGGGGGCGGCCACCACCAGCTCCAGCAGCTGCACCAGGGCATCAATGACCCCCTGCTGCGACCCGGCCATGGCTTTGGCCAGCCGGTCCAGTCTCTCGTGCAGGTCAGCGGCCTCATTGTCAGTGCTCAACTGCCGTTTCCGCTTGAGGCTCCCTGCCAATGAGACAGACGGAGCTTCTGGTACCGCGGCGGCCTTCTCAAGAGGTCCGTTGGTGTCCATGTTGCCCTCTGTTGGAGTACTTTGAGGTCCTGCATTTCTTGGCGACTTTACATGCTCCCCAGGCGTGGACGTGCTCGCATCCACCAGCAGCCTCGCGACACCTGTGTCCGGAGGCCTGCTTTCACCCTGCGCCAGTGTTGGCAGCGGAGCTGCAGGGCGCGGGCCAAGCTCGGGCCGGCAATGGGCCGGGAACGCCGCCTGAAGCTTTTCTCGCAGCTCGGGGTGCACCAGTGGGTTGGCGTATAGCGGCTCCAGTGACCGCACGACGCCCTTGCTGATGAGGATGTCGATTGACGAGGCCACGCCGCGCTCGATGAGCTCACGCCGTGGTGGATCGAAGTGCTCAACGAGCAGGAACAGGAACTGCAAGGGGCTCACTCAGTCGGCTCCAATCAGTGTGCAGGTCACCAATCCTTCTTGTGGCAGAGGGAGGCGCTCATCCTACACATGCTGACTCTGGTGACAGGGAGCGCGCCTGAGCTCAAACCTCAAGAAGGGTGTGCGTGAGGTCCACGTATTTCGGGATTGAGTACACCATGAGGAGGATGGCTGGCTCAATATTCATGATGTTGTCGGACGCGCCGAAGAAGAGCCAGTCAAAGAAGAGCGCCAGCTTGGCATTGGCCTCAACGTGTCCCGACTTGACGCACTTGAGGAGCCAGCCAACGATGGCCCATCGCGGCACGATGTCCGACTGCAAGATAGCATTGGGCGGGTGGTGCGCACAGCAGATGTAGCGGATGAGATCGCTGACCAGCGACTCGCTCTCTGGCGTCGACAGGAAGCGCTGTGCGAACCACGTCTGGTAGCGCCGCTGGTTGCCCATGCGCACGTGCGTGAGCATGAAGATGAGCTGCGTCTCAGCATCTGGTGTGACGCGCGACACGACGTAGCGCACGGGCGTGCGCGTAGCGTAGAGCTGCTCGAGGCCTGAGAGGGAGGGCGCTGTCGCCTGAAACGTTGCTGCGTTGCATAACAGGTCGCGCCAGATGGGCTCGAACTCTGGCAGGCCAGCAACGTCCTGCAGCAGCCGAATGAGGTCGCGGCCAATCGCAAGGCAGTCCTGAAAGTGCTCGCGCAAGAGATGGCAGCAGAAGGCGGCCTCGCTCTGCCGCAGCCGCTGCTCGTGCTTGGCTGCCGCGTGGTCCGGCAGGAGCCGCAGGTACGCGAACAGCGCAGTGGTCGCAAGAGCTGGGAGGTCCAAGAGCCAAGCAAGGTTCGACTGAAATACTTCCAGCAGTTGTGATGCGAGCCAGACATTGGCTGCACTGAGGTCACCGCCAGCCACCTGACGGAGCATGGCAAGCGCCAAGGCCTCGGCGTCGGCCACGGCGAGGCCGACGAGCTGCAACCACAAGTTGCAATCAGCACATGGTCCCTCGCTGACAGAGGATGTTGTCACTGAGGTCAATGCACTCCTTGACGAATTCAAGTAGTAGGACTATCCCTAGCTGGCCAAGATCATCTAGCTTCTGTGGTCCTTCCCCTGCAAGCACTGCACTTGCTCAGGCTGGGACGGTCAGCGAAAGCATGGTCCTGCGTACCTGGCGGAACACCCACACAGCTTGCACACGTGCAGCCTCCAGCAGCTTTGGCCACTTCTGCACGACCAAGTCCTGCGATAGGGCAACAGAAATGCCAATGAGAGGCAAGGCCAAGGACCTATCAGCAGCAGTTGTGGTCATGTGTCGTGGCTGGCCATTAACCTGGCAAACAAATGCGCATGCATGCAGGTCCAGTACATAAACTTCTCCTCTGCATCCGAATGCACAGTTACTCTGCGGCGACGGAACGAGAGAGGTCCGGCCAGCACAGCAGTGACTGGTGCAGCCCGGAGCAACCCCTGAGCTGTCCAGCACTGTGAGCACTGCGACAGCGAGCGCAGCGGCAGGCCATGACATTGCAGGGAGCGCTTCAGCGGACCTTGAGCGCAGCGGCGGCGGCGGCGTAGCCGTCGCGCGTCACCGAGGTGAGGTACCCGAAGAGGCGGGGCGCCGCGGCGGCGTCGGCGAGCGCGCCGTACAGCAGGCCCTGGGCGACGTGGCCGTGCGCGGCGGCGGAGCCGGAGACGCGCTCCTGGAGGGCGGCGTGGATGGCACCCTCGGACGCGCCCGGATCGCCGAGCACGTCCTGCAGGCGCAGCCACTGCGCCTGCAGCGCGCGCTCGAGCTCATCCGGCGGCTCGAATGGGCCCCGTGCAAGCAAGACACCGGCGCCAGGGCCCGCGCCGACGCTGCCGCCGCCGTTGCCGCCGCCGCCGCCGCCGCTGCTGCGTCGGTGCAATGCGGCGGCGGCAGCGGTGGCGCTGGGGCAGCTTTGGCAAGAGTGAGATAGAGAAGTGCGCGCCCGTAGAGAAGAGGGGCTGGCAAAGCGAGCCCAAAAAAGAATGGACAATGTCCAAAGCCAAAGAAAGAGGAGCCGGAAAAAGGACTACACTACAAAACACTGCAGAACACACAGACGATGCAGAGGGAAGCTCAGTACCCACGAGAGACATCTAATGAGCTGGGCCGTGCTCCCAATGGGCCGCTTGAGTCGCTGTGTGCTTTTAGCTCGATCCGGCTCCTTCGTCTGGCCGTATCGCTTCAACGCTCCCTTGCCCAAGCCGTCCACACGCGAGCAGGCCGCGCTATGGCCGCCGCCTCTGGGTCTCGGCGGAGTGCCTCTTTCCCTGCAGCGAGCTCCTCAGACCTGATGGTGCTCACTCGTGGGTACTGAGCTTCCCTCTGCATCGTCTATGTGTTCTGCAGAGTTTTGTAATGTAGTCCTTTTTCCGACTCCTCTTTCTTTGGCTTTGGACATTGTCCNCGGCGGCGGCGGCGGAGCCGTGTGGCGTAGCTCGCCCCGCCGCACGGCGCGCTAGCTGCCAGCCGAGGGCCGCAGTGCCCTCCCCGCGATGCGGCGCTCATTCGCAGGTGATCGGCGGCGGCGATGGCCATTGGCAGTCACTGACGCTTCTCCTCTCGTTGGCCTCCGCTTTCCTGGCTGTCCAAGCGCTAGTTGAGCTCATCTTCTGGCCGCGTAGCTCCTCGAGGAGCAGCAGCTGCAGGTTCGGGCCGGCCTGCCTGCTGGCGGCGCTCGTCGGCGCGGCCTGACTCGCCGCAGGTCCTTGCCCGTTCCTTGAGCAGACCGGACTGTGCCTACGCGCCGGGCGGGACTCCAGGAGAGGCGTCGGCCAGGCACCGGCGAGACGGCCAGGCGCAACTAGCGCGCAGCAAGAGCAGGCCGGGCAGGACGGGCGAGAGATCGAGCCACGCCGGAGCAGCTCCTCGGCGCCGCCGCTGCCGCGCGTTCCTGACGAGGCAGCCGGCGCGATCGGGTCGTCGACCTCGTCGGCGGCCCCGTCGTCGTCGTCGTCGTCGTCCTCCTGGGAGGGGCATCAAGGGTCAGACGCTGACCGTCGCGACGGGGGCCTTGCTGTTTGGAACTCGGTTTTCGAGAGTAGCAGCAGTGGTCCGCCCGCTGAGTCATCCCCCAGCCCCGGCGAGGCTGGCCTGCGGGTGCCGGGGCGCCGGGACACCTCCGAGAAGTACATTATGCACGTCGAGGGTGGTGGACAGGTGAGCCCCTTAGCTGCCTGACGAACTCATAGCACCGGTGCAGTTTGCTGCTTTTCATCCTAAATCATATGACCAGCAGTGAGCTTGTTTAACGTATTGACTCTAAAGGGACGATGAGTATCTGGTAATCCTCAAGCAGTCTGCAGGTGTTATCGCAGCATGGCACGATGTATTGTTGAGCTGCTGAAGTGATGCGAGCAGGTAGCAGCGTGGGTGGCGGAGTTGCCAGGAAAATTTGTCGTGGACTTGGAGGCATGTACGACAAAAGTGAAGCTCCATAAAGATAGACCTCTGTACTTGCATTGGGTGAGCAGGCAATGGCCTCATTACTTTGGTAGCTTCTGTTGCTCACTGCTGCCAATTGCTCTCAGCAACCATTGGTCAGGTGACAGAGGGCACACTGTTTTGAGATCGAGCATCTGTTCTCCACTCAAGATGCACCTGGATCTACCAACAACCATAGCCATCTTGAATCATATCATAGGTGCACCTTGGCAGGGGCTCTTTCGGTCTGACAGGGAAGGATGGGTGATGCTAGAGGCCAGCCAAGCCCCTCCCGGTACTCGATTTCTGGAAGATGAGTGAGGACGCGAGGCCTCAGTGACAAAACCACAGAGTTGCGATTTTATAGCACTGCAGTAGCTCATAGTACACGTATGAGCTGTACTGTACCCCGTCATAGTCCTGGTGCAGGAGTTCACTGTGTACCTGTCTGACTGCCCAATGCAGTGTAGAGGCCATGAGAAGCCCTTGGGTTGAGGAGGCCGATGGTGTTCGCACCCTCCAAATCACTCTTGATGCTGGCATGCAGCCTCTTGGACTAAGCTTTGTACTCTACCAGCCTGCCGAGGACGACGGAGAGAAGGAGATCTGGTTAAGGTTTGCACCTGGCATGCGTCCTACCTCTTCAGGAAGTTGCATTTGAATGGCTGCACAGGCTTTTGGAAATTTGCTGGATAATCTGGTTCATTTGCTACCACATTACTCAGCTAGATACCTTGCTGGGACTCACCGTTTGTGTCAGTTCATTCTGGCCAGGTCCACGCGGCAGTCCAACTTTTGTCTGCCAATTGGCATGAAGAAGGGCAGGCCAGAGCCACTTGGATGCACCTGGTTGGCAGATGGCTCTGTCAATTTCGCCCTGTACTCTCGCAATGCAGATGGTGTCATCCTCTGCTTGTATACTGACGACGCTGCAGAACCCTCTGTAAGATCATATATATCATTGTTAACGACATCTTCCTGTTTGGCGATTGCAGTTCTAGTCACCCTGTTGCTGTGACTGTCCTGAGACAGTTGTGCTACCTGCCATCGTGCATCTTATTTCTGGTAATGGGTCTCTCTGATTAGCAAAGGTGTTGACAAGAGAAGCATCTGGCAGATGGAGATAGACTTGGAGCCTGCAGCACATCGCACTGCAGACGTGTGGCACATTCAGCTCCGGGACGTGTCTTCCTATGCGCGATATGGTTATCGAGTGAAGGTCCGTTGCTTCAATGCTGGCTGGTGGAATCTTTGAAATACGCACTGTTGCTGTCACAGATGCTCTAGAAGCATGCTCCCCTTGTAGCAGTACAAAGCCATAAGCAGGATGTTCATTTGCAGGGCGAGATAAGCTGGGAGCATGGGAGCCGCTTCCACTCCCGCCACGTTCTTCTTGACCCTTATGCTCATACAATTGCAAATCATGTACCAGGCCAAGGTAAGACATGAAGGATCCTTCATGCTATAACCTGGTAAGGATGGCTCCTCATTCTCCTAGCTGTATATTTGTCCGTTGTGGAGGTCCAACTATGACACTGGCACAAGCCCTATGCATGGTGAGAGACTGATTTCATGATATCTGCAACTTCTCCAACTTTTGCAGAGGAGTTGCCGTCACCAGCTGCTGCCCTGGGTCTCCTCTGCGAGCCAGACATGAGCTTTGATTGGGAGGATGACTATCCCCCTAGGTGCATTTGGGCCTGTGCCAGCAAATACTGAGAAGCAATTACGTCATCTCAGCAAGGAGTTGCACAGCCTAGCTTGATGCCAGTCTTGGGCACTGTTCATATGTTCCTGGATTACCTTACTGATCTCTTGTGGGTGCTGGATGCAGGTTACCAATGCAGAAGCTCTCTGTCTATGACATGAATGTGCGTGGCTTCACAATAGACGAGTCGAGTCGGGTTGATGAGGAGCTTCGAGGAACCTTCGCAGGAGTCATGGAGAAGATTGAACATCTTCTGAATCTAGGTAGCGGTGATGTTGTCAGGTCCAAGCTAGTGTGCAGCCATCATGTATTCCTTCTTTTATAGAGCAGTCGAGAGTAAGAAGGTTGCAAATGCATCCTGTTTCCATGTGAAGATTCTTCTCTTATAGCCTACGTGCATGTGCTTGACCACTACTTTGTCCTCTTATGTAATTCCATCTGCAAGCTTGCAGGTGTCAATGCAGTCCTTCTGCAGCCCATAGCAGCTTTTGATGAAAACCAAGGTTTCAATTTTCCCATAAGGTGTGTGCTGCCTTGTAGAGTGCAGTGCCAATGACTACTACGCAACTTCTAATTTCACCTGGCGTGCAATAAGTATTCTTGTCTGGCAGCTACACACTTCTTGCAGTCACTGATGTTGTGAGGCCTGTTTGACTTGCAGCTTCTTCGCTCCAGATCCGAGTTTTGGTCCTCAAGGAAGTGGCTTGGCTGCAAGTTTCTGGCTAAAAGCCATGGTTAAAGAGCTACACAAGCATGGCATCGAGGTACTGTTTATCAATTGCAAATTAACAATTGCAAGTGGTTTGTCTGGATGACACCAAGGGTTATCAGATGTCATGCCAATACTGCTGAACAGTTGTCAACTTGTGTATGACTTTGAGCAGCTCCTTACTATTCTCAAAGGTCTGCAGGGTGATATGTGTCAAGGTGAGGCCCCTTCAGGCCATGCCTTGCCTGATAGCCGTCTGCCCACCGTGCTCATTTCCTGCAGGTCTTCATGAACGTTCTCTACAGCCATACAGCAGAGCGTAGTGACGAGAACCCACTAACAGTCTCATTCCGTGGCATTGACAGTTCTGTATACTACATAATTGACCAGCATGGAGGGTACGTTCACTGCTGTGCAGTGTGCATTTCTTGTAGAGACTAGCGCACATTCAGTCGCTTGATGCAGCTAGAAAATGCATGCCATGCCCTTGCACCTGGACAAGGCATCTGCTTAATCACATTGTTCATCGCCAAGTTGTTACTAATGTGTGCAGCATGTGGAGCACTGTACAACCTGCCTTCCAACTTTGCATTGAGGCATTTATTGTTCATCCTGCAGGCTCGCAGTTCCAGAATATGGTGCTGGATGCGAATTCAACTGCAATCACCCAGCTGTGCAAAAAATGGTCACATTCCCTGCCCACTTGACAGACCTGAAGGAGGATGTTGTGCAAGATGTTGTGCAATGTTGAGGAAGAACATCATGAGCAAGGCCAAAGTCTGCATACACACTAGGCAGCCAGGTCATTGTCGACAATGGAGACTTGTGGCTTGTGCCACTGTCTAAACCACTGTTCACGTTTTGACTTGCTAGGCCCTTGCTCGTGTGTTTCTGCAGATTGTAGATAGCCTCAGACACTGGGTGGAGGAGTACCACATTGACGGGTTCTCATTTCCAAATGCGGTGGCACTGACCACTGGCCCTCACGGGCAGGAGGTCAGCAGGCCCTTGCTGGTCGAAGCTCTGTCCTTTGATCCAGTCCTCGCAGACGTGAAGCTCATAGCCGACCCCTCCTCCCCACCAACAGGGCAGGTGAAGGTATGCTCTTTCACAGACCTCTCTTCCTTATGACGAATCTACACAGTGAAGATGATGAACATTGCCCGATGATGAACATTGCCCGCTTGCGTGCTTTGGTCGTTTACTCGTGCAATACTATCTTGCTATGTGAGGCGAATCAGATATAGCTAACGGTGCATTGTAAAGCTTGTCTGGCAGGACATGACATTTCCCCACTGGGGGAGGTGGTCGGAGTGGAACTTTAATTTCAAAAACGATGTCAGGCGCTGGATGCGAGGCGAATTTGGTCAGCTTAGCAGGCTGGCCACCAGGCTAGTTGGCAGGTATACTTTGAGGACCATCTGCTTAATCATGCAGTCTTCTGGTCGTTGGCAGGTCTGATGCAGTTCCGTTGCGTACGTCGAGTGTGTCAGAGATCTGGGTTGTGTATGCAGCTTGGAGGACTGTCAATTCTAGACTTTCAACAGGCACATGACGGGTTTACCGTGGTCCTTGGAGCCAAAGATGGCATTGATGCCTCTGTTAACATCCTCCCGTTTTGATGTCAGTGTCGATGTTCTGGCCAACGGGAGAGGCCCGCAACACGCCTTCAACCGCATCACCGCCTCGTATGGCTTCTCGCTGGCTGACCTCGTCAGCTTCAGGTCAGTGATGGACGTTGGTTGCTCATCTCAATGGCTGCCCAGCATTCATTTAGGGTGTTCCTGTCAGCATACCTAAGGCCTGTGTTCAGGACCGTATACAATGACTTAGCCGGCATCCATCTAAGATCTCGCTAGTGCCAAGGGCTTCATGCTGGACCTAAGCAACCCACCACAGATTGTCATTGAACTACACTGTCTTGTCTGGGTGCGCAGCTCGGAGTCAGAGATCAGGTGATTTGTCTGGTTGTCTGGCTGAGTGAGGCCCTTCTCCTGTCATGTAATATCAGTGTAGCATCTATCTATCTATGTGCAAGTGTTGCTTGATTGTGACCTCCATCTCAAACTCCATGCCTAAGATTGACTCAATCAAGCACTGGCGGCGTTCTCGAGAACTGTGGACGTGCCCACTTGCTCAACATATTCTCTGATCCTTCTGTCAGCTGGAATTCGGGCGAGGAGGGGCCCAGCGACAACTTCATGGTCATGGAGACACGCGTCAGGCAGGTGGGGAGGCCTGCACACGTGAAGGCAATGTTTAGCTGCATACCTCCCTTCTTGGATTGTCCATGACAGCCGTGCCTTTGACGCCAAAGTCCTGTAGCAGTTGCGTCCCGTCTTGAGAAACGACAGGGCCTGCTTTGCGCAGGTCAAGAATTTTCTGTTCTGCCTCCTTATGGCGCAAGGTGTCCCAGTTGTGTCTATGGGCGATGAGTACGGGCACACCAAGGGTGGGAGCATACTCCCCGAGGATACGTGAGTGCAATCGCTCTCCCTTTGCCCTGCATGCTGCTTGCTTGCCAGACTGTCGGTGCACTATTGCTTGGAGGTGTCAGATCCACCCTGGACTTTAGAGCAGCGGAGCAGCAGTTGTTCAGTATCACATGTCGAAGTGGTTGACGCTGACTGTCTTTGCAATACGCAGTGACAGCTGCTTCCGATGGGACGCCCTGGACAGCGACTTCGGCCGGCACGTGACTCGCTTCATCTCCTGCCTGTCAGCCTTCCGTAAACGGCGGCAGGCTCTGCTGCAGGTGCGAGCACCTCTGTGGGAGCCAACTCATTTTGGCCAGCTACTATGCTAGCATCGCTGGCGGCGCTTATGGCCTCTCCCTCGAGGAGCAGCTTTTGGATCCACAATCATCTTCTGTGTGCATCTCTCCGCGCTCGAAAGGACGAGCTGGCCACTGGGCTGGCCGTCTGCTCCATGAATGGAGCAGGCGAGGTCCGTTGCCTGCAACAACTGCTGAGTGACCAAATGCTTCAAGCCGCCTCCGCATACACACTGCTCTTGCTGCAGAGGCGCGACTTTCTACCCCCCAACTGTGTCACCTGGCACGGCCTGACGCCCCTGCAGCCGGCATGGGACAGCCCCGACAGGTGCGGTGGTTGCTGTCCATGGCAGACAAGATGCAGCCAGATTGTCTTGTGCTCCTTTTGCTTCTTCGACCTTCGCAGGTCCTCTATGGTCGTTGTTTGCGCCATGCGATCCATGGCCATGCGGCCTGCTGCAGTACCTAAAAGACCCACGCTTGCCACCGCTGACGCCATTGCCTTTCTGTTGACAGCTGCTTCCTCGGATTTGAGATTCAGAGTGCGCCAAGCGGTAATGGTAGTCGCAAGCCCCGGCCTCCCGTCATCGCGGACCCAGACAAAGGAAACTTGTACATTGCCTTCAATGCTCACCACTACCCTGTCACGATCACGCTCCCAGAAGCTTCCGATGGCATGGGCTGGTAAGCTGCTGAGCTGCCGTAATCGCTTTTGCTTATTGCAGTTGTTTCAAGCGTGCCTCTCGTGTCACCCCCATGACCTGTGCAACACACCACTGAAAGCCGGGCCGTCAACTAACTGGGAAGCCATTCCTGATAGGTTCCGTGTGGTGGACACCTCCCTCAACTCTCCTCATGACTATGACCTCGGCGGCACGGAGATCCACCCGGCCGAGGAAGGGTGAGCCCTGCCACTCGCTCTTCTAGGTCCTTGTTTTGCTGCAGGTTGTCTGACATGCATTCACTCGCCTGCGAGCGCGATTGAGGCTGGCATTGCAATATCTCGTGCTGCAGCACAATGGCTCGTGCTGCAATGGCAAATCTTAGCAGGAGTTGCCGCAGGTCCGCTTAGTGTCAAGGAGGACTGAGCAAGTGGCCAGCTCTGACCTGCGGCGGTGTGCTGAAGTGGGCGGGCTAAGCTCACCAGACCTGCGCCGCTCTGCCTTTGCTCGTTGGGGGCCAGGCTGGAGTGCAAGTACGACCTGCAATCGTATGGCGCGCTGCTGCTGGAGGCGCGCATCCCTCTCGGCCCAGGGGGCGTGCGGCGGCCCCGCAAGGCCGCTGCCTCTGCAGCTGCCGCGCCTAGCCTCGACGCATTTGCCGTGCCAATACCGGCAAGGGCCGCCAGGGTCGCGGCCCCCTAGCCCGCTCCCCCTCCTCGCCTCCCTCCTTCTCCCAGCCCATCGGCCGAGTGCAGAAGAGCTGACCCGCGTCTTGCAACTCGAGGAAGCTCAGGTCCCTGAGGCCTTGCCACCGGCGCTCCTGCTTGGGCAGCGCTTGCTGTCACTTTTGCTCAAGTACTCGCAAAAGTGCCAGTTGCAGAATTGTGACTACAACACAGTGGAGGCAAGCGGCTGGAGCCTGTGCTTCGCTGCACTATCACAGCAGACAGCCAGGCTTACATTTTATTCCGCAGCCAATGACCTTGCAAATAATTCGCCGCTCGTGGAGAATAGGGAGCCCGGTGTCTTTCTGACGCATACCCCATCACGGCATGTGGGACCTTGCTGCTGCCTGAAAACAGCAGGCTGCGACGATCGGCCATTGCGGCTACAGCACCGGACGAATGCAGCTATGATCAATTCGCTAGGTTCTGCACAGCTTGCATCAGCCAGAAGCACTGCAATAAGTGCGAATTGCAGTGACCACCACCGGCCCTTGAAGCAAGACGTTGCCAAGGTAGCTGCCTTCTGGGTGCTACTCTGCTGTGATGTGTTCTCCAGAAACTTATTCACTTTGCCACACGTTCTTCCGTGGCAGCCACTTGTCCCCTTTTGGCAGGCAATCCAGCAAGGTGAGGGGCAGCAAATCTGCTGCCAGGCACTGGGGTTGCGGACACATGACCATGCTGGCCCGCTGGTGCCAGAAAAGTGACATGAGCAAGCAGCGCCCAAGCTGGGGCATGGAGCTGCGGGCATGGAGGTGCTGTTGAGTGCTGCAGCTGGAGGGGCAGGGGCGGAGAGGCATGCTGATGAGCTACTGTGCGCGCGAGCTTGTAGAAGCTCAAGCTCGCGCGCACAGTAGCCCCTTACCTGGGCAGCTTCTTGATAGCCAGCTCCTGCTTGGAGATCCAGAAGGACCCCTGCAACTCGCCTGACTCAAAAGTGATCAACTCCCAGAAGCTGCCCAGCTTGTGCTCTGGCCTCGGCGGGCCCTGCTGGTATGGCCGTCCCACGCCCTCCACCTGCGCGCCGTCCCCCGCCGGTATGAAGTGTGTACCAGCAACCAGGCTGCCAATCACCCGGACCTGGAGGCCATACTTGCCATCCGGCCGGCAGTCGAGAAACTCCACCGTGTGCACCAGCCGCTCGCCAGGGCGCGGCCCTGCCAGCTGGTTGCGCAGCTGCGTCAGCAGTGTGAATATCCTGGGCGCACCCTCATTGCGCTGATTTGCAAAACTGCACACGGGCAAAGCAACATGCTGCAGCTCGTCAGCCCATGCTCATAATGCTCTCTTGCCCGACCGCGTCAGTCATGGTCTGGAACAGGATCCCCTCAAGCTCGCTCTCCAACTCTTCAACCACCCTCCTCAACCCCCTCCTTCAAGCGGTGCACAGCAAGCTCAAAATGCCGCCGCCAATGATGCGAGCATCACTTGCTGATGAGTTTGAGCTTACACTAAGGTAGATGATGGTCTGTAGAAGCTCTCCATATGCTTCCAGGAGCTGTTGGGGCCGTCAAATAGCATATAGTAGTGAATGGTTAACATCTGCACCAATGTGGAAACGCCTCAAAATTCAATCAGGACTCTCTTCCAAGTTGGCAGAAGTTGACAACCATCAGCCCACTGTAGAAACGCCTATTCAATCAGGACTCTAAGTTGGCAACCATCAACATGGGCTGCCCCTAGTCATTGCCCATTCAGAGATTGATGTGTGCAATCCAAAAGTATGAATGGTCCGAAGACAGGACAGCTCAGCTGTGGCCTGTCTATCCATATGAGCAAGGACACTCAAGGAACAGCCAGAACATGCTCTGGAGTGGGATTTACATCTGACAGATCTTTCAGACGCTCGCAAGGATCAAAGACGCTGTGAATGAAGCTGGGAAGATCAACATCCGTGTTCTCGTACTTTCTTATGTAGGGGTGTTGCAGCAACTGCCAGGATGAAGAGGAGCTTTGAGTTTTGGCGAGAAGACAATTATGACACAAGGTGCAACATGTCAAGGTGCAGACTAGTATCAAAGCTCCACTTTCATTTACATACTGCCATAGTAGCTCTGCACCTTAGAGACCATGTTGATGAGAACCAGTAGATGTGTGAGTTGGACGTACTTCACATAAGTAGTCATCAGCAAGAGCAGTCACGTCTACCTGCTCTGCTGTTGGTCTTGCCCTGGAATCCTTGAGGAGACAAGCATCCACAAAGGACCGAAATTCCGGCGAGAACCTATCCGCAGGAGGGCTAGGGGAAGGGTCTTCCATCACCTGCACACAATTGCAGGTCAATGTGAGCCTAGCATTGATGGTGTATGCAACAGTAACAGGGACAGTATAACAACATTGGGATACTTGATCACCTTGATATCATGAAGGTCAGTTGAAGGTCATTGCTCAACAGGCATTGTTTTGTGAATTTACGTGCTAGCTGCTTCCATTTGCTTGAAAGCCAGCGCAATGGAGCAATCACACACTAGCCTCAATCGATAGTCATGTCAGATGCACATGACAGACGAGGCAAAGTGGGAATAACCTGTAGCATGAGAGTGACAGGTCCTTTGTTTGCATTGTATGGAAATTCTCCTGTTCCGCATTCAAGCAGTGTCAAACCCAAGCTCCAGATGTCAGCTGGATATGAATACTGTTGATTGTTAATTCGCTCAGGTGACATGTAGGTTACAGTTCCCACAAATGTTGCACACTGCATCGTCACAATTGATGGTATTCAGGATGGGACCCACTCTGGCCTCGAAGTTATTGCTGATTAAGGTCATTCGACAGTCAATCGCAGGCCTTGTGCAACGGATATAGTGCCTGCCAAATCAGGACAATGGACTGTGCAGGCAGATCGCTGGTCAAAAAGCTATGCAACAGACACAACTACCTCATCCGTTCTACTGCACTCACCATTGCTATTGAGTTGTCAAGGCCAGCGCTAATCCCAAAGTCAGTGATTTTAGGTTCGCCCGAGAGATTCATCAGCAGATTAGCTGGCTTGATGTCACGGTGTACAAGGTGGCGACTCTGATGGAGATAGCAGAGGCCCTAGTCGTTATCAAAAGTACGAAAAAAGCATGTGTAAGAGCTCAGAGACCATGCAATTGTGCCCAACGTTGTGTGTAAATTAGCTTCACCCTGACCTCTACTTCACTTGAATAACTTGAGATCTGCATCCGTCACCATGACCAATCAGAGCAGCACTAGCTTTCACAGCGTGTTATGGAGTACATGCCATGCGCAAGAGATCTGGACACTTACGTGCAAGACTTTGCGTGTGATGACTGACAGAATAGGCTCTGGAATGATCTTTGCTTCGCGCACAACATCTGCCAACGATCCTCCGTCCATGTACTCAAGTGCAATGCTGATTTGACCACTATCTGGGGAATAGAATGCTCCATAGAACTCCACAAGACCTCGGGCATTTGGTGCCTCACAGAGTAGCTTAATCTCGTTCATCAAAAGGCTCCTCTTGTCCTGCTCTAGATCATAGGCAAGCCAGCAAGGTCAAGTAGAGCAACAATAGCAGACTGCTGTCTGAGCAGTCTACATACCAAATACATAAGCTCCTGCCCAAGGGACGGCCGAATGTGGATCAATGATAAACTGAAGCAAGTGCACAGACTGCTTCTCATGAGAACCATGGATGGTGGGTCTCCACATAGTTGGCTCGCTGTCTTTCAGTGTAGGAAGATTGAGAATGACGGTGACAGGTAGTAGCAAGATTGACAAGATCATATATAGCCACGGACGACAATCCACTGTTAAAGACTAACATGCAAGCAGCTCTGCTGACCTTTTCAAAAACGTTGATCTTCTTGAGGGCCACAATCCGATGGGTTGGAATATGCACAGCTTTCCTCACCACACTGCTAGCTCCGAAGCCAATTGCACCAAAAAGGCACATATCCTTTGAAGCAATCCGATAGTTGTATTCCCTGCTTGTTCCCTCTGCGTCCCTGTCATCACCTCGTGTGCTCACAACTCTCTGGAACTGCAGCCCTTCTGAGTTTATGGCGAAATCTCCCCTGGTTTGACTCTGCAGATTCAGAGTACCTTCATCTGACACCTGTAACATACCAGATTGAAAGTATTGATCAAATTGAGGCTTTTCAGTCACAAGGTGCAGGCTTCTTTGCTCGGCTCAGCTCCTCCAGCCCGTATCTGCATTGTTAGCTTCTTCCTCTCAGTAGCCAGGTGTCATTGTGTTTAGCAGCTAATGGACAGTTTGTACACGACAAGAGCAAAGGCACACGTCCTTGAGATGTAGCACTCTACAGGTGCAGGGATAGCAGTTGTCGCGCATCCTGCTATGTCTGCAGACCTGCAGGTCTACTGCACATGCTGTTACACAAGGGGTAGATGATCTGGCATAGACACCTTATATGAGGCCGTCACGTCAATGGACATATCAGACGAGTCCGGAGCTCTGGAGTTCAGGTCGCACATGAGCGGCGAAAGCCGTTTCTTCAATTGCTCCATTGCAACCATTCCTGCAGCAAGTGGCGCTACTTATGGGACTGCCTGTGCAGTGATCCTCCGCATCCTCATTGTGCGCATATCTGGCGCGGCGTTTCCACCAAGGACTACCCCTGGCCTCGGAAGCAGGTGCCAATGGCGCCAAGCGAGGACAGGTGTCGCCAGGCCGGTTCGCAAGCTGCACCGAGGCTCGCGGGGCGGGGAGGCGCCCGCGCTGCCGACTACCGCCTCGACGTCGACGCCGGCCGTCGATGGCAGGCCGGCCGTGTCAGTGAGGTCGAGGTGCTGCGCGGCAGGGAGCCGGGGCGAAAGGAGGCGCCGCGGCGGGCGGCGCGGGCGCTGGCCGGGGAGGTGGCGGCGCCGTGGCGGCCCTCGTGGGGCCCGCCTGCGAGATCGGATACCCGTCGCCACCGTCTCGGCCCACCAACGGGGCGCGCGCCGTCTTGGAAAGACACCCACTCCCTTTCCCTACTCGAGAACATAGCGAGTCTGGGATATGCACGACGCGAGGATATGCTCCCAGCCCAGATGGGTATGCCGGCAGCCTATCTGTCATTTCTGCGACGTCGAGTGTCAACCTGTCTGCAACGAGCTCAGGCGTATGCTCTGCATCAGAAAGCTGGTCGAGCCTTAGCTGCTGGCACAAGAGCTAGTCAATTGCCGTCCGGTATTCGAGCGTCAGCTAGCGACCTCTATGTGCTGACTCGTGGTTACTGAGCGGGTCAGCTTAGCAGCAGGTGACGTACATTTGTCCAATATGCTTGCCTTTGTACTTGGCCACACTTGGCCTCCCCATCTCTTAATATACACGCATTTCCTTTCCCGTTCCCCGCGCCGGCCGCTCATGCTCCAGCACGAGCCGGTGGGGTTAATAAATAGTGGGGCGGGGTGGACGGCCGACACCCACGCCCGCCACGACTGCGCGACGGCGGAGCACATGCCGGAGGCGCCACGCCCGACAGCCAGGGTTATAGGCGCTTATTTAGAAGAACTATATACCTTTTCATGCCTTGTGTCAGCTTTTCCCGTGGATACTTACGTACACTGGTAGCTGAGACACCTTAGCATAGGGCTGCCTTTCATGTAGCCTCACATTTTTCACTAGCCTTTGCCTGACAGTGTGTTGGCTTGTATTTGGCCACCCTTTCAATTCATGCGTACGGCACACCTCCTCTCTCTCGTCCCGTTTCCTCTGGAACTTGTCATTCGTGGGCTGGCCTTCGAAGCCCTCGCCGCCTTTGCAGGAGCTGCGTCTTCTGAGGCCGTCCATCGTCAGCAAGGACAACAAGGTGAGCTGCCCGTCTGCAACGCCGCCAGGTCGCTTGCCAAGTTTTTCCGCATGAAGCTAACTGATTTCTTCCTTTGTTCCCAGGCTCACGCAGAGCACTTGCGGTCAGACCGTGCTTTGGTTGCTACTTCTGGCTCTCGTTGGGGTGCCTCATTTCCAGCTGCAAGCACTCCGACTTGCGGCTGCTGACTCGGGGTTACAAAGCTCCCGTTCGCTGTAGTCTCTTGTATAGCTGTGTGGTTTTGAAGCTTTTTGGACCTTCTCCAACCTTTCTGGGCTGGCTTCCTGCAACCCCCGTCCATTAGGAAGAGCTCACTTCTTCTTCTGAGGCGCGCGCGCTGCTCTTGGATTCAATCAAGTGCGACCATGACAAAAAGGGAATGTGCTCGCCCATAGAGAGTGGCTGTGGTGGCCGCAGACCGAAAGTAAATGTACGGAGTGTCGTGGAATGGCAGCGCCGACGCAGCAGAGCACCGCCGGACGCGACAAGATGGAGGGGCGGGAGTTTCCGAAGCGATTTGGCTGTACTGGGCCATCCCGCGGTACACCGGCGTCAGTGGCTCGACAAGTCGGTCGATTACGAGTGTTGGCAGCCGCTGCCATTACGTGAGAAGCCTCGCTGCCGTCGTCGCGTATCATTGATGGAAGCGCGACTTGCCCACGTGCGCGGCAGGCAGCGCCGGCCCTTGAAGAAAGAGCTCGCCCATTGAGGATAGGGGCTGGAACAGCCAGCCCAAAAAGAATGGACAAAGTACGAGCCCTTGGGCTCGCTGCGCGGCCCAGCTGGCGTCGTCCACCGGCTATTCTGCCTGGTGCACAGATTGTTCTGACTTGATTTAGCGGAGCCAGAGTTAAAGAAGGGCTCGCCCATCGCTACTCCCATCCTGGCTGTGTGCTGGGGAAGTGCAAGCGCATTCCTTCCGAGAATTCGTAGCTGTGAGTTCCCGCCCAGCCCAGTGAGAAAGCAAAATCCTCAAGAATCTCAAGAAGGGATTGATCTGGCTGCCCCGCTCGCAATGGAGAAGCATCTGTTCAGAGGCATGGCTGTGAAAGGCCAGCCCATAGGTAATGGTGGAACCGAAACAGCAACCTCACGCATGGACCTTCCTGAAATAGGTTGACCGAGTTGGGCGAGAAGGCCCACGGCAATGGAGCGATAAGGAAGGAATGCCTCAAGTGAAGGCACTTACACTACCACATATAGTATACATCTGGCGAAAGCCTAGTGAACAAGGTCCAGATTGAGCTTCTCAGGAGGGTATGGAGTGTGTAGTGAGTGATGGAGGGCATGAGTGGCCAAGTCCAGGGGGGGGCAATGGCTGTGAAAGGCCAGCCAAAAGACAGACGTGACAACGCCTAGAAGGGGCCAGAAGCGCAAACCTACACATCCACGCACGTGGCTACAACGACTGGGTGCTAAACTACGCCTAGCCAGCAGCTGCAAGTCAGAGTAGCTTGCAGCCGGGAAAGTGTCACCACTCAGAGACCCAGAAGCAGCAGCCAACGCACGGGCTGCCTGCAAGTGCGGTGACAAAGCAAGGGAACGCTGGAGCGAGAGTGCGCCAGGTCCAAAGGAGTGGGAGAGTGTAGAACGCACTATGGTAGCCTGCTCAGTATCCCCTGGTCAGCAGCTGCAAAGTGGGAGAAACCAGCTAACACAGTCCTTTCAAAGTAAGGCGATGGCTGTGAGAGCCCAGCCCGCATGGAACAAGGACCAGCAGCCGGACCGGCCAGCCCAGTTATGGACGACAGGGGCGCTCGCGATGATTAACAGCTTTCTCCAGATGGAGGCGAAGGATGTGGAGGCCAAACCAATGAGGACAAAGTGGCAATGGCGCGCGGTGCGCATATATTGAAATATATATACATATATATTGAAAGGGAAGCCAGTATCAGCCAATACTCTGTTCAGGCTTCAGTGCAAGAGTGGGGCTACGTAAAACGAAGCCCTACGCGAAGGAAGATGGAGCGAGTGTACTGCGTGACGGAGGGCCTGAGTAGCCAAGTACGGAGGCAAGCACATTGACAGATGTGTACATCACCTGCTGCTAAGCTGAGGGGGGCATGAGACTGGACAGAGGCCAGCTCGCGCACACTGCTCGCGCGGGTTACAGACAGACGAAAGGGCTCGCCCATTGAAAGGTTACTACAGACAGGTTACTAAACCCCACCAAAGCCCTGCGTTGCCCCAAGGCGTGAAGCAGCCCCTGCCCCGGCTTTGCCGCCGGCTTCCACGGGCGGCCCTCCCGCCCGCGGCGGTCGCGGCGGCGGCGGCGGCTGCGGCGGGAGCGGCCATGGCGGGTCACGCGCTGGAGATCTCGGGCGAGCGGCAGACCGGGCAGGACGTGCGCACGCAGAACGGTGGGCGAGAGCCGGCGTGCCGAGCTCGGCGGCGCCGCCTCGGCGCCGAGCGGCGCCTCTCGCCGCTGAGCAGCCGGCCTGACGCGGCGGCGGCGGCGGCGGCGGCGGCGGCGGTGGCGGGGGCCAGTGATGGCGTGCCAGGCCATCGCCAACATCGTCAAGAGCTCGCTGGGGCCGCTGGGCCTGGACAAGGTCCGCCAACGCCGCTGCATGGCGGCGGCCCTCGCCGACCCTCTAGCGGGCTGGACGCGTAAAGAAGCGCTAACGGCGGCCGCGTCGGGGCGCAGATGCTGGTGGACGACATTGGCGACGTGACGATCACCAACGACGGCGCCACCATCCTGAAGCAGCTCGAGGTCGAGCACCCGGCCGCCAAGGTCTGGCCCCGCTCCTCCCAGCACGGCCCTCACGCAGCGCCGACGAGCTCATGCTGGTCCCGCTGCGCAGCGGCGAGCTGCGCTGCCGAGATGCATGTCGCACCTGATTGGCGGCGAGCTCTTCCCCGCGTCACTGAGGGCAGGCGTCTGCGGCTCAGCTCATTGCGCCACCATCGTCAGGCGCCACACGCCGCCGACCGCTGTTCAATGACTGTGCGAGGGTCCGGTCCCCTGCTCACGGTGCTGGCAGGTGCTCGTGGAGCTGGCGGAGCTGCAGGACCGCGAGGTTGGGGATGGCACAACCTCGGTCGTCATTGTCGCGGCAGAGCTTCTCAAGGTGGGAGGGCCGCCAAGCTCCGTTTGCGTGCAGGCTGCGTCCCCAGAAGTACGTGCGGAGGAGTGGAGGACCCCCTCCAGCGAGGCTGGTCTGACCGCCCACCTCCTGGGCTCTGCATGAGTGTGATGGCTGCATGTACGGCTTGTGCTGCGTGGTGGGTGCGGCCAGAGGGCCAACGACCTCGTGCGGAACAAGATCCATCCGACGTCCATCATCAGCGGTTATCGGGTGAGCCTCTTTGGATGGCTATGATGCCGCCTGCACTGTTCAGGCCTTCCTTTTGCAGGCTAGGCGCTGAACGTGAGGTCCAGGCGAACACATGCTCGGCCTCTTCTGCTGCTCATTTGGGCATGCTCACATGCGCGCCTTGGAGCAGCTAGCCATGCGTGAGTCTTGCAAGTACATCGAGGAGAAGCTGTCGATCAAGGTGACAGGCCCCACCCACCGTTCCCATCTTGATAGCCTGCACCTCAAATCGTGCACACCTCATCATGCTCTATTGCACCAAGCCGCAAGTCACACAAGAGGGAGGGCTGGCCTTGACACTTCCCCTTTGTGCCACCTGTGACCAGGTGGAGAAGTTGGGCAAGGAGGTGCTTCTGAATTCCGCCAAGACGAGCATGTCCTCCAAGATCATCGGCGACAACGCCGACCACTTTGCCAAGATCGTGAGCCACTGTGACCCAAGGTGCTGGAAGATTCGCCGGCTGGCCTGCTGCCCACCTCCCTTGACGGCTTGGCCTGTCTGCTGTGCGATTTGCTTGCAGGTGGTCGACGCGGTGCAAGCGGTGAAGATGACAAACGAGAAAGGAGAGGTCCGGTATCCCATCAAGGTGTGTTGACTCTGGAGGGGTCAGGATGGCCTCAGAATTGCTGTGCCCAGTCTGGGCTCGGGGCCTAGCTCCTCTGGGTTTCCACGGCCGCTGATGTTAGAGCATGGAGTAAGCGAGTTTGTTGAAAGGCAAAGCCCGTGGAGCACCGCCTCTTGTTGTTGCCACGGGGGCTGGACAAACTTTGGCACTCTATGGCAAGGAGCAAAGCCCGCCCAAGTTGCTGACGCCTTGCTGTGAGGCTGCCTGGCTGCAGTCGGTCAACATCCTCAAGGCGCACGGCAAGTCTGCCAAGGAGAGCGTGCTGCTGAACGGCTATGCGCTGAACATGGCCCGGGCCTCTCAAGGAATGCCCACGCACGTCAGCCCTGCGAGGATCGCCTGCCTCGACTTCAACCTGCAGAAGACCAAGATGCAGATGGGCGTGCAGGTCCTGGTCAACGACCCCAAGGAGCTTGAGAGAATACGAGACAGGTACTGAGCTGGAAGCACGTTCTTTTCTTTTTGGCCGCTGCTTCTCTTGGATTATCATTCATCGGAACAGGGTTTCATTTGTGACTTTTCTCAGTGTTGCAAGAGCAGGTTCTGCCACTGACTGATGCGAAAGATGGCATAAGCTCTTGGAGCACCCATAGAGACGAACTGGATGCTGTGCTTCTTCTGCTTTTGGCTGCTGACTGTTTGCTTCGGAACTTATTTTGAGGCACCAGAGAGGCAGACATCACAAAGGAGAGGATTGAGAAAATCATGAAGGCAGGAGCTAATGTCATTCTCACGACAAAGGGCATCGATGACATGGCGCTTAAGGTGCTGTAGACTGCAAATGTTGTCAAGCAACTTCTTTGGCATAGCCAAGCTAGACGTGGTGCTTGACTCCTTGCGGCAGCTCAATTTCTCCAGTACTTTGTGGAGGCCGGAGCACTTGCAGCTAGAAGAGTGGGCAAAGAGGACTTGCGGCGCATTGCTAAGGCGTCAGGGGCGACGCCGGTGAGTCGTCCGAAGCCCACTCAGAGGGCATGACCCGCTGACACAACCATGGGGCATTTGCGGACGAGCTATGCATGCCCTTGATGCTTGGTAAACTGCTTTCAAAGTGGCAATATCTTCCCTTTGCCTTCCTCAAGCGAGCAGCTATGAATGTGGCAATAGCATTTGCCATGTGCAGTGCAGAAAGCATCTGAAGAAGTGTGTCAAGGTGAATTTGGTCAGGTGCTCACTTTGGCAGACATGGAGGGAGGGGAATCGTTCGATCCATCCTTCCTTGGCATGGCCGAGGAGGTTGTTGAGGAGCGCGTGGCAGACGATGACGTACTCATGATCAAAGGCCTCAAGAGCTCCAGAGCGGTCAGCTCTTCATCCTCGCTGAGAGACTTTCATCCAGATGAAGGCCGTGCAGCGAGCTTTAGCATCCTATGCATTTCGTTGTCCTGATGCCTTCACTTGGCTCTTAGGTGTCCATCCTGCTGCGAGGCGCCAACGACCACATGGTGGACGAGATGGAGCGCTCTGTGCATGACTCCATCTGCATAGTCAAGCGCACACTGGAGTCAAATCTGGTGCGTCACAACGCCTGGTCTTCTGCATCTAAGCCTCCAAGCACGTCAACGAATGAATTTGTTGCAAAACTGTAGCAGGTGCGACCCTCATCTCACATGCATTTCTGATTGAAGCACTTGTTGACTCTTAGATGTTGACCATTTGTTGACTCGGATGTTGACCATGGCATGAGTTGGGCCACTGGGAGCAGGTTGTGGCAGGCGGCGGTGCCGTGGAGGCTGCCCTTTCCGTGTACCTCGAGAACCTGGCAACCACACTGGGGTCGAGGGAACAGCTCGCAATCGCCGAATTTGCAGAGGCCCTCCTTGTCATCCCTAAGGTGACCGTCTCCTTTGACTAGGCTGCATGGAACACCATCAGTCTGGTATGCGCGGATGTACAAAGTTGCTAATGTGTGATAGTTCTGAGCAATGCTTGTTTGGCACTGGCCGTGCTTATGCAACTGGAGCAGATCCTTGCCGTGAATGCTGCTAAGGACGCCACGGAGCTGGTGGCGAAGCTGCGGGCATACCACCACATGGCTCAGACCAAGGCGGACCGGCAGCACCTGTCAGGGTGAGCTACAGGTCACACGAGGCTCCTTGTGCAGCTCCATCATAGCTGCCTTGTCAATCACATTGCACATAATGCTTGGACAGGACAGGGATGCGACTCAACTGTAAAGTAGCTAGTGTCCATGCAGCTTACAGTTCACTAATAGCTTACTCTTTTGCTGCACCCTGGGCCCAGGTCTGGCCTTGACCTCATCAATGGCGTCATTCGAGACAATCTCAGTGCTGGCGTGATTGAGCCTGCCATGAGCAAAGTGAAGATTATCCAGGTTGGGGCCAAGGCCACTCTCTGTTGCAGGCTCTAGGAAACTTTGGCTTTGCAGGGTTGCTTTGACCATTGAAATTGTTGCTCCAACAAGTTTAATCTGGGGTGCCTCTGAAGAGTATTCCTGACTCCTGTTTCAACACCATGTGGACACTGCAATTGACACCCTATTCAAGCTCACAATGTCCAGTTTGCGACAGAGGCGGCCATCACAGTCCTGCGGATTGACGACATTGTCAGGCTACACAAAGAGGAGACTGGGCCTGAGGAAGATTACTGATACCAACAAACACCATCTTGCGGCCCCGTCAGTAGCAAGTGGCATAGTATTTGCCGAAATATTGTTCTACTTGACAGCCTGCCATGTAACCCACTTGTGCATACCCCTTCCCAGTAGGAACAACAAAGCACAAGGCACTCAGTAGCTGCTCTTCATTAGCTGCCCACGGACATGTGAGCAGTTTGTCTAGACAAGATTTGCTGCAGCAGCAGACTTTGGTGGCGCTGTCTGGCGAAAGCAATACACGAGGCAAGTTGTCACAGAGGGTCGCGCTGCTGGGGGAACAGTATAAGCACGATTCTCTCGCTGCATACCCAGTGTGTAAAATGAAGTGGAGAGTCCAACAATTGCAGTTGGTGGTGTTCTGTCGCTAGGGTGCAAGAGAAGCTCTGTACAGAAGAGTCGTGAAGGCAACGGAATACAGGGCGGGCGGCGGCCTGCAGGCCCCTGTGCTCGGGGTCTGCAATCACCGCGGCACAGGGAAAAAAGTGATGGAGAATACAGCTGTGCCACGGCGCGGACGCCTCGGAGCTGCGAGGGTGGGAATCGCTGGACATGTGATGCTGCAGCAACATGACCAATTGGTGAATGGAATTTGGTAACAACAAAGCAACTTTTGTCAGGCCCCGCCAGTGCCCGGTCAATGTGGCACCATGGGATGGTCAATCCCCAGCTGGGCTCTCATCTGAGGCGCCGGCCAGCCCCGCCTCGTTGCCATTGTTTGCTGCCTCCACTGCACCGGCCTTTTCTGCCGCCGCATCGTCTGTCGGTTGGTGTGAGGAGCCGCCATGTAGCTGCACTGCATCCTGAGGCTGCTTCCTGAGGCTGCTCAAGCGCTCCTGTACTTGTTCACAGCAGCAGACCACCGTTTTACATTAGAAAGCCACCGACATACATTGAAAGCCAGCTCTTCAATGAACTACAATGTAAGCTCGTCAGGGAAGCGCGGCACACTCAGCTAGTTAGAGGGGAAACCGCAACTTGTATGGACGTGTTGTCCTGCGTGAGCTTGCGGCACTCGTCGTTGAGGCGCACAAGCTCGGCCCGCAACTGCACATTCTCGGCATTGAGCGTGTCTACCCGCTGCGCCAGCTCTTCGCACTCTGCCTGCTTGCGCAGCCGTGAGCGCCGCGCACTCTCCCGGTTGGACTGCTTCCGCCGCTGCCGTTTCACCTCGCGCTCGTCCTAAGCCGCCGTAGGCGACAGACAGCATAGCAACAGAGCTCACTGCCATCAGTGGCAGGACATAGTGCATTGCCGAAACTCTGCAATTGACACTTGGGCACTGCTAAGTGCAAGCGCACTACGGCAAGGGCCACTGGCCGTATAATCGCTGCAGAGGTCGGCAGCGAGCACACCTGAAGCCAGAGCTCAGGTGGCATGTTCTGCCCCATGCCACCACCGCCTGGCCCCCGCTTCTTGCCACCCCCGCCACTGCCACCGCCGCCACCACCGCCACTGATGACGCCGCTGCCGCCACCACTGCCTGCATGCCAGTACTCCATCCCCATGCCGAGCCCGCCACCTTTACCGCCTGCGTGCGCATCCCTGACCGCACATGAGACAGCAACGGACGATATCTCGCCCACATGAAGCTTCTACTGCGAGCAGAAGCCTCTCCTGCGAGCCGCAGCCACCTCCAGCTGCCAACAACAAGTGAAGCCAACTGACCTTCGGCGAGCAGCTGACTGTATGCTGCCTTGTCGCCCATCTGCAATAGCAATGACGAGGATGTTAGCCTGAGCCTGGGCTTGGGATCGGGCTGTACTAAATCACGACACATGGAGAAGCTGTCACTCGTGCGCGATACTACAGCAGAGGGGCGCGATCGTGCTCACATTTGGGCCGCTGCTGTCATCACCGTCATCGTCGTCGGAGTCCTCCGAGTCCTCATCTGCACTCTGGCTGCCATTGCCAAAAGGAGGGGGCCCGCCTGAGCATGGCCGCCAAGCCGCTCGTAGCATGTGCGCTACCAGTAGAGCGTACATGCTAGTTGGCACTGGAGCCGGCTCACCCAACAGCCAGCGCGCCGTTGTTAGCCAGCGTGACGCCCGACTTGGCCTGCGATGGCGAAACCGTGGCTGCCACCCCCGCAGCCTTGCCGCCGCCGCCGCCGCTGCCGCCGCCGCCGCCGGGCTTGACCCCGGCCTTGTCTTTCACTGCGGCCTTGTTCTCCTCGGGCTCCGACACGCTCTGGGGCTGCAGCAGGACGCGCAGTGAGCGTGAGCGCCTGCGTCTACCTCGGAGTCCGCACCTCACCGCAAGCACCGAGCACGGCCATGGGGGGCGGTGCGGCTGCGGCGGCAGCGCGGGAGGCACCTTCATCGCCGCCGCGGCTGCGGGGTCGGCGCCGGAGGGCCCGGGGCCTGGCATCCCAAACTTCACAGCAGGCAACACAGCGCCAGCATCAGGTGAAAGCCGCTGGCAGCCATTGTTGCCTAGCAGTTGTCGCTTCACAGCAGGGGCCTGAGCTTGGTGGGATTAAGCATCGCCAGCGACTCGACTATACCGGTGGCATCTGCGGCGGGCCGTACATCCCGCCTGGCGGGTACATGCCGCCATAGGGAGGCGGCGGCGTTCCATAAGGCGGCATCATGTGCTGCGCATCAGAGCTGGCGAGTGAGGGCTGGCGCATGGGCAGCGGCCAGCGACAACGAGAGGCGGCGGCTGCTGCTGGCAGTGCCGCACACTGACAAAGAGGCGGTGCTGGCGGCGGCGGGGCGGCAAGCGGGGTCGGTGTAACCTGGCCGCTCCAGGCCATGTACGGGTGGCCCTGCGGAGTGCCGCCCGGCGGCGGCGGCGGATAGTAGGCCGGCGGCGGCTGTCCACCTTGCCCATAGTACGCCTGCGTGCGCGGGCGCCGAGGGCCAGCTGTCAGTGCAATGTGTCGTCTGCGATCGAGCAGGCAGCGGCGGCCTGGTCGACAAGCGGCTGCTGGCATAGGCCGGCCCGCAGAGGCGGCTGGCCAGCATCACCTTGGCAAGCTGAAGCGGCAGCCAATGCGCGCCGTACCTGGAACGCGGCGCTCCACTCGAGAGGATAGCCGCTCTGGCTCGGCACCGGCTGGTCCTGCTGCGCATGCGGCAAGGCCGCCAGCCCCTTGGCAGTCAGATCTGCCAGCGCGCGGGCGATCGCCTGCCAGGCTAGACCGCAGGCAGGAGCTGCGGCAGCAGCCCCGCGTGCGGTGCTGGCAGATGCTGCGACACCGACGTACGCAGTGGACGCGAGAGACGCCACTCTGACTCGTCGCGGTTGTCTAAGGCGCGGCGCTTCACTGGAGCATCGACTGGCCTGCGAGGCAACCTTGCCATGCCTTTCCTATGGAGCAAGACCGTGCGGCGGGCTAGTGCCAGGCGGCACAGACCAGCGCCATGGCAAGCGTACATCGCGGCGCGTTCCCCGCTGCCTGCTCGGTGGCGCTGCGACGGCGCGACAAGCTCGCACCTTGGTCTTGAGCGGCGTGGCGCCCTCGGTGGTGCCCATGGTTTCGGCCGAAGGACCGCAGTGCGGCGGCGGCGGTGGCGGCGATGGCGGTGGGGCCAAGCCCCCGGTCGCCTGCAGGGCGGCGTGACCCGCGGGCCGCGGCCTTCGACGGCGGCGGCGCCGGATCTGGCTGCCGTCTAAGGGCAGCGGCAGTCGGGGCGGCGGTGGCGTCCTGGCGGCGGGGAGAGAGCCCACGGCGGGCCCCGCGTCCTGCGCTGGCGCGGCTTCATGGCCAGCGCCGCCGCTCGCGCGGCGCCGGCGGG